>OX465101.1:24464410-24889410 GCA_949987565.1 Luidia sarsii | reverse complement strand
AGCTTCTGCTTGGGTGGAGTTCATCAGAGAAATTAGTAGCGCCGGGCTGTGTATATTCCTAGCCGTCTGCACGGTGAGCCACACTGTGCACACTGTGCTGCCTCCAGATGCTCCGTGTGCACACTCGCCTACGCAGCATCCATTTGCTAGTTCACTGTAGACAGTGGCTGCTGTACATTGCATCATGAAGCGTGCAAACAATATTGGAATCGTGGGGAGACTTGGCCTAATGAAAATTCTCCCCGTGATGTCTGCTCTCATTCATCACTTTAATGTAGTCCCAAACGAAACAAAGGTTCTCTCACTTGCAATTACTGCTTGCTTCCATGGCCATAGGCACACGCAGACAAATCTTTAAAAATAGGACTATGCTGTGTGCGTGCTCTCATGCAGCGTGTCTGTGCGCTCGTGAGATTATTTTGATTTCCCCACCAGCGCTGTTTGTCAAGTCTGACTGTAGCTGGTGCGTTTGGGCTTGGTCTTAAAAAAAAAAAAAAAAAAAAAAAAAATAGTAACTTGTGTAAGCTTGTGCAGTGTTTGTTACTAGATTGCAAAGCACAATCTCTGTCTGAGACTGTTCGGCTGAACTGAAGCAGAGCTTTTCCTGACCCTTGACCTTTTTTTCAGCAGTTGTCAGATTCTGATGCTTTGTGCAACACCCGAATGTGAAAAGGGTTCGGGTGAATTTCAAGGTTGTTCGACATGTCAGCCGAAAAAAAGAAGGAGACAAAATTAAGCCCAGTTAACACGTGAATACTTTGTGCCTCTTTGTGAAATAATAACTTTTCAATTTTCAGGACTTGCGAGAGAATTTGTGCAGTCTTTATTATAATAGGGCCCCATTGGAACTAATTGAAATTTGCAATGAAATGTGGGTATTCAATGATAACTAAGTGTAATTGGTGTGCTTCATGAACTCGGCTGAGGGCCGTTCAGCTTTGCTTTTCCAATCATATCCTGTCCGGGCAACCGTTTGATAGATTTCATACCTATCCTAAGATGACAAGCACGTGACTCAATACTGATTGCAGGAAACAGCCAAATTGTGTGCCAGCAAATGAACAGGCCGTTTCATGAACATTTCAGTTGACAGAGCTGTCAACCGGTTACACAAAGTACTAACGGGCCACGCTGTCAAACTGGTTACCGGGTCTTGCAATAAGGGGAAACTAAATGGGCCCGCTCCTTTGACGAAGGGAGCCAGTTTACCAGATGGTTAGTGCAAGGAGTACCTTTAAAGTTGTCCTGTGCATCAAGTAGCTGTTATTAGGGTTGTTTCCTGTGTGCAAAGATTTGAATCGCGATTCAAACCCTCCCCCTTTTTTTTGCTCGCCAAAAAATTGCGTCGCAAAAAAATGTGAGCCGATTGTGGTTAGCAGTTGTGGTCAAATTGGGGTGTGTCCTTGAGGGTGGTTCATGCAGGGAGACATAAACAAGCACGGCATTTCTTGCCAGTCAGATTGCAAATGGTGCATTGCAGGATTTTTACAAAAAAAGTGCGATTCAGTTGAGTGTTCCCCCACACACCGAGTCGAAAATAAACGTGATTATTTATAATAATAAATGGAGTTCGAATCGGGATTAAAATCCCACTAATAATCACACAAACAGTGTGGAGTTTGAATTGTGATTCAAATCGTGATTCAAAGAATCACATTTTTGGGGGAACAGTGGAAACAGCCCTAGTGTAAGGAGTCCCTTTAAGCTTAAAGTTGCCCTATGGATCAGGTGGCTGCTATTGAGATCAGTAAAATAGAGAACAGGTGCTACATTGAAGTATAACACCCACGCTATTTGCCAGCCCAAGTGTAGATTACAAGGGCGGGGTTATTGTTTCCATACCGTTAATTGTTATTTTTTGAAGTCGTCTGGGCACACAGTATGTGCACTTTATTGGTGGCTGTGCAGCAAAACAAATATAGCACAGAGAAGGGAGAAACCTCATTGAAATAGAAATGTGTGGGTTGCTGTATGTCTTCCTTTGGAGAAGATGATGATTGTTCGGTCTGGTATGGTTTGGTTTGCGTCATCAAACATTGCATTTTTTTTCTCAAATGGAAAAGTTTGGTATAACAGGTGTGTAGCATTCTTTTAAATGGAGTGTTGCATTTCGGAATGGGAAAGGTTTCCTTGAGATGAACTTTACAGGGCTGCACCCCAATGTGGTAAACCTCTTCACATGAACGTAGAGGTTGGTGTAACCAATTTAGCGATCAGTTTGTTATTTGTTAAAGTGAAATAGCTTCAATTTGATTTTCTTCAAATCTTGCAGTCTTTTATAATAACTCAATCAATGACAATCACAAGATTTTCAGTCTTTTCATAATCAAAGGGTGTTCTGATTATTAAGACATCTAGGGTATGTACATAGGGTATGCTTAAATCATAGGCCTATATAGCAAGTTGATAAAAGTACCTTTCCAATGCCTGCAGATAAAACGTGCAAGCAAAAAAAAACCTTCAAAATTCAGACTAGAGGCTTGTGTTTGGTCATAAATATTTCAATTTCATAAGACCAATCAGAAATACATTTGGGCAATTCCACTGCAGCTTTTTGGATCAATCATTCTTGAAGGTTTCCAATTACCGTAATGAATGTGCTAATGAAAACAAATCCAGGAAGTATACCTCTTAAGAATCCATGAAGTGCATGCTGATATGCAAAGTAGCTAGGCAACTTATGTTACAAAATAGACACCAGCCTGTGGTACTAATATTGCCCACATTCATTGTCTGAAATTAAAATTTTAAATTTAGCTTATTCGATAATTGTCTATGACAACCCTAAATTGCTTTCCGCTGTAGTGCACCAGACGTCATGTAGTTGTTACAGAAACTCATGCAGAACATGTTCAAAGAATAACCCTGTGTGTACCATTTTCCCTGGGTCTGCCCGCACTAGTTCCTGATGCTGTTTGTGTATGCAAGTGTGGCAGTGGCACTCTACCTGGTTTTGTGGGGTTGGGAATTTTTGTTGATGGGTACTCAAGGATATTGCAGCTGATTTAGAAGAGGTGTGAGCCGTGATCGGAAACCCGTAATCTCAGCGCTTTTTTCTTACACAAACACTGACTGCAAGCGTCATTGTCGGGTGACCTTAGAAGCACACTGTGCTCATGTATACCTCCAACCCCAACTCCCTTTCTCCCTGCTATGCTGATTGGCTGCAGCACTGACCTCATCCACCATTTTGTTTAAAAACTGGGGCCGATTTCACTAACGCTTTGTGATCATCGCAAACGCCAAAAATCGATCGCTAAGTCTGAAATCCACCGCACACCGATCGCTAAGTTTCGATGGATTTCAGACTTAGCGATCGATTTCTGCCATTTGCGATGAATGCAAAGCGTTAGTGAATCCATCCCCAGATCTGACCTCTAACTCATTTATTAATCCTCATTAATTGCAATGAAAACATTTTTTTGGGGGGAGGTTTTTTTTTTCACTTTGATTTTAACCCCACGGATGCACAGATAAGCTATAATGACATGATAATTACTTAATTCCCCCCCCCACAATTTCGTTTTAATCCCAATAAATCCCTGCCCCCTCACTTGCGAACTAATTCTACTAATTCATAGCATAGCATCACATATGGTACCCATGACTCAGAAATCACTGCATGTATAGAAATGGTGCAGTAATTAAAATGACACCTGTAAATGAAAACAATTTATTGCAATGTTGAGAAGCACTTGCATGATTACATTGGACGTTTTTTTTTTATGTTTTGGGTCTGTCCCATCTCTCACACAAATGTTGTTGATATGAAGTACAAATGTATACGCCAATGTTCAGTTATACTTTGTGTGTGAGTGTGCACCCACTTTACCTTTGTAATCCCCCTGCCTGAAAAAAAAACCCCAAAACCAACCCAAAATTGCATGGCTTGTGGACATTGCACGGCAGATGAAAGACCTTCTTGAGGCCGGCGCGGAGGGTCCCTGGGTCGGCCTGTTTTCCTCCCAAGGTTCAAAGGTCACGGTGCACCTCTTCTGCGGCTGCAACGTCCGCCAAATGACTCGGCTGCTCGCAGCCTGGAAGGACTCCTGGTCTCAGGTCAGCTATCCCACCACCACCCTGCCGTGCTCTCATTAGACAGAGGGAAAGAAGGGGAGGGTGGTGCTCCTCCCTAGTCATAGTGCCACACCCCCACCCGCTTGGCGTGCTTCATCTCATTGGGAACGCACGGCGCCCTCTCAGACGCTTCCACGATTCTGCCTCTCCTCCACCTCTCTCTCTCTCCCTCTTTAATGCCGTTGCCACTAATCCGCTTGCAGTGTCTCTTCTCACTTTCAAGCTGTGGAAGGTTTGCGGTGGCACCGCGTATTAAAGTCTTTATCAGAGCTGTAGGCCTATTCCTTGCTGACATGGTGTCACTGCAGACTTTCCACATTGTGATTCCATCATGCAAACCATCGAGTCTCATCCATTAGTTGCTTTTCTCTGCATAGGCAAGCATTACAGGCTGCTAAAGCTGAAGCCGCTAGATTGACTGACCTTTGACCTTTAACTTGTGCACAGATCTGCAGGGGCGTAGTAGGTAGACGTACAAGAGTGGACTAGTCTTTTGTAGACGTTACTAGTTAGTGTAGGCGATGATTCCAATCGGGCCAGAATCTTACACAACGACGAAACGGGAGAGGTCCTGCAAGGATTAGAACATCTAGCTCTCTGGATCTTAGAATTGTTTTTAAGTTGTTCTATTCTAGTCAGTGAGGAGTGCACCAAGCATCACTATGGCAACAGTCATCTGTGGACTCATCGGAGGTACATGTGGTCAGCCACCGTAATGATTTCCGGCAACTTCCTTTTTTTACATTCTTGAGGAGGTTTCAGCTTGTCACTCTGGTGTGGCATCTTCAGAAGCCACGCTATCAGTCAGTGACAGTCTCTGAGAAAAACAAATGCTCTGAGAAAAAAAACACCACACAGCAAACTTAGCATCGAGTGTGTGGTTTTGCTTCGCTAAGAATACAACAAGGTGTATTTGGATAAGGCATTGTTTGAATAACTACCACATACAGTTGATTACTACCCAATACTAAGCATTGTAACATAAAGTTTTAATAAATTGGTCCAATTTAAGAATATTAAGAAGAGTTGTATTTGGATAATACACTGTTTTACTAACTGCCACATGTAGGCCTAGTTGACTACCCAATACCTTGCAAGCAATGTGGCAGAAAGGTTGTACTAAATTGGTCCAATTTTATATGTAACCATTTTTCTGGGAATGGAAAATTTGCAGAGGAACCCTGACTTAAGAGTGCAGTGAATGTGTACTAATGAATCAAGCCAGCATTTCTGATAGAAACCTTTCCACGCAGCTTACGACCAGTGATGTAGATTGACTGTTCTCGCCGCTTTGGAATGTCGAAGTGAAAAACTGACGTGTGTGTTAGTGTGTTTAGTGTCTGTGGGAAATGAATAGAGACATACTAACAACTGTTTGGCCTTTCCTTATGTGGCCCTCGGCAGATCAGAGGTGCAATAGTGGTGAGTGAATGCTCCCTTTCATGGTTTTGCCTGCCAGTTTTTGAAATATCAGTGGACGTTGCATACAAAGTAGTGCACTCGGAAATTCAGAGTAACCGTGCAGAAACCTTGTCAGTGGTTGGGGGTGTACGTATGCAATTCAAATGGGTGATCTTCTCATTTGGAGGAGTTGGCTGGATTCACTGGGCTCGGAGACGGAATCTCGGGCCTGCTTTGAAACTGTGGCTGCGGCTATAGATACATCACGCTATTGCGAGGGGGTTTGAAGCACATCATTAGGGCCGTTCCCACTACGAAAATAATCGCGATTTGAATCGCGATTCAAAAACCCTTTTTTGGGGGGTCGTGTCCACACAGGCCTGATAATCGCATGTAAATAAACACGAGCCGATTGTGGTTAGCATGTGGTCGCGCTGTGCAAGCGGGAATGGCGGGACTCGCTGACAAACATCAACAAACCCTTTGCTGGACTTCCTGGCAGTAAGCTGCTGGCAGGAAATGCCATGTCCGTGCAATGCATCGCAAATAAACGCGATTATTTAAAAAAAATCTCACTCTTAGTGGAGTCCGAATCGCGATTCAAATCCCACTAATAATCGCATTTATTGTGTCCCCACACGCAAACAAAAGTGGAGTTTGAATCGCGATTCAAATCACGATCCAAATAATCGCGTTTATTTGGTAAAGTGGGAACGGCCCTAATGGTGCATCAAATTTGCGATTTGAATCGCGATTCACAAACCGGGGTTGGTTTTATTTGCTCGCGTTCACACAGGCCAAAAAATTGCAAGCCGCTTAATTGCGGTTAGCAGTAGTGGTCAAATGGTGGGTGTGTCCTTGAGGGTGGCCCAAATGCAGGGTGATTGTAAACAAGCTATCAGTCCATGGTCAGTCATAGTGCAAGCGGTGCTTTGTGGGATTTGAAGAAAAAAAGTGCAACATTTACAGAGCATTTGTACAGGAAACCGCGTGGCAAGTAAATACGATTATTTTGGAAAAGTTTCGCAAAAAGTGGAGTTTGAATCGCGATCTAAATGATCTGGTACAGTGGAAATGGCCCTTTTATGCACCGAGGCATGAATGGTGCTGAAGAACACCCTCAGCAATGGCCTCTAAGTTCAACCATGGTGGTTAACTGTCATTTTGACCCGGCCCTTCTAAACTAGTCTGGGAGCTCTCTCCACTATTGAATCCACCCAGGTATTGGGTATCACTTGATACCCAATACCCAGCACTTGATACTCTTCATCCCTTGGGGTCATACTGGGGTCGCAGCCACCTCTTTTCAAGGATACAAAAAACCCACCTAATCCCCTAATTTGTTTGACAAATTCTGAAAGTGATCCTTGTGAACTTTGCTCACCCCCCCCTCCACCAAAAAAAAGGGGAAAAAGCCACACACAAAAAGTCAACAACAGCACCCAATTTGGATTGACATATTGAAGGACTGAAATGGTCTTTGTTGGAAGAAGCTTTTGTCAATTGATTTACTATGTTGGCAGACTGATGGCTTTGGTTTCTTGTTCTGCTTTTTTTTTTAAATTTTATTTATTGGCATTTGGAATGCTGCAAGTACATAAATGGAATTGAATGGATGGTGCCTTGTCCTTCCCTTGGACTACCTCTTGAAATGTGTGCCATGCTCTGTCTTTAGCCATGTCCGCACTGGACTTGGGTAAACTAACCGAGTAAATGGGTAACTTGACCATTGTATTAAAGTCCAGTGCGGACAGCCCAGGAAGTTTTCCTTCCCAGGTATCTTACCCGACTCAAAGGGGTAGTTTAACCGAGGGATTTCTGCCCAGTAAAAATTAACCAGGTCAGTTTAACCGAGTCGAAAAGTCCAATGCGGACACGACGTCGTGCATTTGTATGCGCCAGTCGGTTAAGTTCCACCGATCGTAATGTGGTTAATTTACCCACGTGGATAGTCCAAGTGCGAACGCTGGTAATATTTACCCATTGGAATGTTACCCATGGTCCTGGGAAAAAAATAGGTCCAGTGTGGATGTGTGCTTTTGTTGTTCTCAATTCATCTGCATGCTCTCCCTTCTTTACTTTGGTGGTCTCCTTCAGTTTGAACTTCACAGATTCCCTTCTTGTTTTTTAGCCGAATCGTGGGCCTTCAGCAGGCTTTATTGTGAAGTGCATTGTTTTCTTTTCATTTGCATGTAGCCTGCGTCTCTCGGTGGAGGTTGCCCATGTTTGCTGCATGCATTGCATTCCCATCTCCTCCTGTGTGGACTGCATTTTATTTCATAGTGAACTTAAAAAAGAAGATGTCTATTTTAATCAAGTGGTGATTTAAAAGTATCATCACATAGCAGTCTTCTTTTTTTCCTTTTTTTTATACAGTAATATAGTTTGCTCATTATCTATGATAAAGGGAGTGATGACAGCTGTACATGTAGGCATTTGGTCTAACACAAATACAGAGAAACCCCTGGTATAACTGGTTCAAATTATAGAAAGTGATATACAAAAATGTTGCAAACTGCTTACTGACTAAAATTACCAAAATGCAAATCTCAAAATTGAGTGGGCCTGACGTTTCGATCCTAGCAGGACCTTTCTCAAAGGCAGCACCTTTGAGAAAGGTTCTGCAAGGATCGAAACGTCAGGCCTGCTAAATTTTGGTTCAAATTATAATAAGGTCATTAAGGTGGGTCTTTCCTAAAGCATGTATTTGCTTTGTAGCCACCATCTAATAGTTGGAAAACAATTGTGGTAGATATTTTGGGGTGGGGGTAAGGCCAATGTTGTTTCTCTCATTAAAAACAGAATACATTGTAGGGCCTGTAGGCCTATACCCCAAAAAGTCGACACTCATAATGCTTGACAAATTTCATTGTAAAATGGCTGCGGGAAAACAGTCAATCCTAGAGCCTTAACCCAAGTTCTTGCTTACTGAAAAGGTCCATAGTAAGAGGTAAGAGAGCAGTCCTGAAGGACATTGTCCATATTTTTAGCTGTTGGTATTTTTGGAGAAAAAATGGTTTCTTTTGACTCTTTCGCTCATCATCTGACCTTGAAAAGGTGTCTGTTCTGTTCTTGTTGCCTGGTGTCTATAAATATAGGTCCTGCATCTCTCTCTCTGCAAGTAGCCACACAAACAGCATTCTCAGGTTCGTGTTCATGTGCATGTACACGTGGCTTACTGTATGTGCACAGGATGCAGGCTATTAGTACCGCCCACATGCGGAGCGGCTAGGACGCGAGCAAGCCACAGAATCCAGACGCAGCGGCCGTGACCCGCTGCATAATGTACAGACGTCTGCAGCGCTCGCGGCGCTGGCGACGGATCGGCACAAAATTTCAAAATGGAGGCGGGCTAAAGAAAGGCCCCCTTTTATTGTGTCGTCCGATCAAAGCCATTACCGATTGAGGCGGAGGCAGGCTTAGAGGCAGGAAGACGAGTGAAAAGAAAACCTGGATGTGAAGTCCTTAAAAAAATAAAAAAATAAATAAAAAAAATGAGTACATCCGCCCACGCCAATATGGCGGTGATCCATTTGGCTCGTTGCCAAGTACTGCACATTCAAGGGAGAAGAAAAGGGCTCGTGCCCTCATTCTAGATTCCCATGAATGATCAGTGCGGCTCTGTTTTACCGTGTATTACTCTGCAGTGAAAGACCAAGAGGAAGAGGGTGGGGGGTCCGACCGACACCTGGTAGCATTGCCCATTTACTTCCAGTTGAGTTCATGCCAAGCTCCACAGACAAGGCGCGGCAAAGTGCTGACCCCATTTTCAATTCATTTCATTCAAGCTTGACCTGGCATCTACTTGTATAATTTCTTTTTTTTTAATTCTTTGGCTGGGCGTGGATGACACACAACATCTGCTGCCTAAGCTATGTCAAGGTTAGCAGTCATCAACTCGGATAGGCATGCAGAAAGGTTCAAGTTGAAGAAAAGAAACCAGTGTGCACTACAAGAGGCGTTATTTGACTTTGTTACGCTGGGGGTAAACGATAACCTCCATTTTCTGAGATATTCCAACATTTTGAGTGGCAAGGTTATTAGGCATAACAAGGTTCAGACGTTTGTCTTTCCTTGACAATTTTTCTTCGCTTTGTTTGTCAAGCTACTGGTATGACATATATTGATATTTCAAGCAATTTCAGACTGTAAGCACCTCAGCGTGTTGCCGTTGCATTTTTAATAATCATTTTATATCAACCAGTAACATTGCACTACATTTATGGACAAGAGACTGGTGGATAGAATATCATGTTGTTTTCTTTTAGGTATCAGTAGGCTGTGTCTGAAACGGGCTTCCAGAGCTATGGCTAGGGCTATTGTCTTCGCATCTCTGTGTATTTCCAATAGGGGGAAGACCTAGACCTAGCTCTAGACACCCGTTTCGGACACGGCCATATTCTTAGCTATTCTCTGTTTTTTTTGGAGCTACCTTGATCACTCACACTGGGAAAATAGGGAAAGGAAACACCACAAATGCGCAATCTATCTTTCATCCGGGTATTGAGTGTACATTAGCATATTGTATGGATATTTTTTTGACAGTTATAATGCCAGCGGAGGATTGGCTTACAGAGGCAAGTCCCCCCACTGTCTTTCACTTGGTTCAAGTATGGTTGGAATACTCAGGAGTTAGTACATAAACTGGTGACTGTGGTCCTCCATTTTGGTTACCCGTATATGACCAAAGCACATCTACAGTGTACCGTATGTGCTTTCTGAAAAGTTGTGGGTGTTGGGAGTATCTCTGTACCAATCCCAGTGGTCGATTTCAGCAAAGTCATCGAAGCTTACGAGTACGATCAATCGCAAGATGGTGATCGAGTGTTGCAAAGATGCCTTACAGTCTGACCCATCTTATGATGGGTGTATCGTAAGTTGAGTGACGATGCATCTTAACTTAAGGCTTTGTAAAAAATGCAGCCCAAGAAATGCGATTTTTCATGCACACTGTATGACCATTCCCACTGTGCAAATATCGGTAATTGCGATTTGAATCGCGATTCAAAAACCGGTTTCTTTTGCTTGAGTCCATACACGGCAAGAAATTGTGACACAAAAAAATCGTGAGCCGATTGTGGTTAGCAATCATGGTCAAATGGTGCATGTGTCCTTGAGGGTGGCCCATGTGGGGAGATATAAACAAGCGCGACACTTCCTGTCAATCAGAGTGCAAACGGTGCTTTGTGGGATTTTAAAATTTGTGTGTTCGCACATGCACAGCGTGGCAATTAAACGTGATTGTTTAGAAAGGCCACACTAATAGTGGAGTCCAAATCACGCTTCCAAATCCCACTAATAAACCTGTTTATTGTGTCCACACATCAAAAAAGTGGAGTGGATTTTAAATACCGGTACCTTGTAATCATATTTTGTGTTTCTGCAAACCTCTACCAATTGTGCACCATTACCATACACACTGCCACAGTCTCCGTGTACACAGTAAGCCTTAGTACACAGTACTGTATACATCTGCCATTGATATGCACACTTGAATGTGGTATGATTAATGTCAGTTCAGTCACATGCATGTGTCATCAAAGGGCTCCCTTTCCCAAATTCCCAATGTTCTTCGCACCATCACTTATGCAAAGCATATGTGCGATGGATGGACAGCCCTGCTAGCCAACTGGTGAAAGATTTCTCCGTCCCCCTTCCCAAGATTCTCTCGCCCATGATTGACGAGGACTGTCCACCATATGCGCCATACGCTTTTCACTAAACAAGTTTGGTTAAGTGAGCCCCCAAACCCGGTGGCCGGAGTCTGAACATGGACCACAGTTTGTTGCCCAACCTCCTATTAGTGACCTTGCTGTTTTACAGTTGACAGCAGAGGAGTGCTTTGTTGAGGATGGGCATTGCCACAGCATTTACTAGGCCCTACTTGTTTGGCCAAACCAGGGGAAGGACTCACCTTCCCATTTTCAGACTGATTGGCCGAAATGCATGGACGAACTTAAAGGGAGAGAGAGAGAGAGAGAGAGAGAGAAAGAGAGAGAGGGGGACCCATTACAGCATAGCCTTGAGCATAATGCTAGCAATATCTGTGCATGTAGGGCCCACCCCTGTTAATTCAGTCAGGGAGTTGATTGCTACAGTGCATAAGTGCAGTGACCTCCGTGATCCTGAGCACAAAGAGGTCGCACGGTCCCAAACGGCGTGAGAATGCCACTGTCAATGTCACTCTATTATCGCCCAAAATTGCCGAAACTGCAAACGAATTTGGATTTTCTCTGTTAAAAAGCCATAATCTCATCCCACCATAGAATACTATACCCGGAAAATCTTTTTTTATTAAACAAAACAAAATGTGGTTACAATGCATGTAGTGCACATTATGTACAGTGTACTTGGGTTAGTCTATACACGTATTCCATGTATTCTGTTCATGTACGTTTGTGTTTACAATTATTTACAATTCTGTAATTAATTGACCTGGCATTTTAATCCTAAGAATGTTTGTTTTTTTAAGAAAGCTACTGCTGGGATGGAAGTGCCTGTTTTGGTTTTTTGTTTACTTCTTCTTCTTTTTTTAAACAATTTTGAATCATTTATTAGTCAGTATTAGGCCTATACTAAGCTCCTAGCAACATTTGTACACTGCTTGAATTGCACATATGGACACTCTGGATAATATGTCTAGTTGCAGTTGCTAGTTTGCACAATACATGCCGTATGCCATCAGGGCCCAATTTCATTGAGCTGCTTAATTAAAGGGTCTCTGCAATAAATATCCCATTAAAGCTCATGCTCTGCTGTCATCTAGGGATCTGAAGTGTGCAAACACATTGGCAAGCTTCTTTTTCTCGGGAGCTAGAAATTGGTCATCTCTTTAACCTTTTAAAATATCCTTGTAATGACAAATGAGGGCGCTATTGTAAGGTCATGTCATGAACCCTCATTAAAAAAAAAAATGAGAACAAACATTAACTTTCAAACTGCAAATTAATCCCTCTGGATTAGGTTTGATGAAAAACTCCTTCACTAAATGATTATCAAAGCATACATTTTGGCAGTAGATCAACAGGTTTAGGGATAGATCTGCAGGAAATACCAGAAATTGTCAGAAACTTTTGTACACAACTAAAGATTTGAGTTTGTCAACTGAGAGTATTTTCCGTGACATCATTTGGTAATCCATCAAAAGCCTCTTAAAGTATTGGAAAAGGTTGAATACAAATAGTAGTTGTAGATCTTATTTAGGTGAGACGTCCTGGGCCAGAGGTCAGAGGTCAGAGGCAGGCACATATAACTCATCGTTGGCCCCTCCGGCACTCGTCATGTACACGTCTGTGTCATCTTATGCCATGATGTCATCGCTCAGCCCTCCGGGATGCTGGTGCAAACAGGAGCAGCTCACGGAAGCCCAGCTGTGTGCCGAACATGTTCTCTGACGTTGAGCACATTGCATTTCAAAAGCATGCTGCGCTGAAAGATCAGATGATCCTCACCTCGGCATACCATTTGCTGGCAGATATCCATATAGGCCTACATGAATATCTTGCCTGCATGAACGCAAGCCTAGGTGAACTCACAATGCACTTACCGATACATACACTTTACCTAGTATGCATTTATACATGAATACATCATGTACATGTACATACTGTACTGTAGGTACATTCATACAGTTCATGAATATGGCTTCATACATAAACCGACCCATACAGTAGCTGCATGCCAATGTAAAGTATGTCATTCATGCAGCTCTGATTTGTGCATCCATGCAGACGTACATAGACACCATATCTGCTCCCTCCTTTGTTTTTTTATTTCCCCCCAAAATGTACCAATTTATTAGATGCAGTGCCCGCTTTCACCTTTTTTTAGATAGTTCCAGAATGTTTGGATGCAAAAGCAGATACTTGAATTTAGAAAATTTAGTTTTGCTTATTTTGGGGCTGTTATTAATTCAGCTTGTAGCCTCTACTGAGTGAGCCTTTAAGAAAGATTTTGCTTGATGTAGTTTCATAGATATAACATGATGTTTGCGTCGAGGAGAACGTAATTCAATGAGGTTTTGGCCCTTACTTGACGTGATAAACACTGAGTGCTCGGTGCTTTGCCCGGTGCCTGCATTGTAAGGGCAAAACCTCTTTGAATTGATGTAGTTTCATCTGTTTTAGCACCAGCAGACACACACGCCCTAGAAAACCAGTAACGGCAGTAGAGTACGTCTGCACTACAGTGAGCAATTTAATGAAAAGTTCTGACATTTCTAGAAGCGGTGCAGAATTTAGTGCTGTGGTTGATAGTTGAGGCTCTATGGTTGAGGGTTGAGCCAAACTCTGCTAGATTTCTCAGTAGTCAGGATCTTCGAGCGTGATTAGCAAGAACGCATTTTTATCCGACATTTATACAAGTCAGTCCGATGGATGACACTTGGTCTCATTAGGGCTGTTCACGCTGCAAGGAAAAGTGCGATTTGAATCACGATTGCTTTCGCTCACGTTCACACACATGTACAGTTCCGATCCCCCATTCATCCCGAGCTCATTGCGGTAAGCAGTTAGCATTGCAGTCAGACTTTGTTCGTCCTCCTTGAGGGAGGCTCATGCAAGAAAACAAACAGAAGCACCTCCTGTCAGTGGCTGCTCGTCAGCTAGCGATGAGCACGCAGTGCATTGTGGGATTAATACAATTCATTCCTTTTCCACCGAGCTCTCGCTTGGCAAATAATTATGATTATTTTTAAAAAGTTACTCAAAGTGGGGACCGGATGGTTATTAATACTCCACTGAGGAACGCATTTCTTGTGTCTTCCCACGACTAAAAAGTGGAGTTTGGATCACAATTTTTATGGCGATCCAAACAATCTCCCCTTTTTTATCAGTGTGAACAGCCCTATTGTGAAAATGAAAATTTCATTCTTGAGTGTAAAGTACGACTCAATATTTTGGTAGATATCCCTATCATCATAGCATGGAGGTTGAAATGCCTCCCTCTGTGGTCCTAGCAACGCGCAAATTGGTGTCGCTGCTAATGGCATACACACGCACTATGTGCGTGTACCAGTGAGACATGCGTCAAACAGCTACCCATATCCCATAATGCCTCAGGAGATGGTTATCCGCCTATACAGTGTTACCATCCTCAGGGGTTAAAAGCCCGTTATCCAATCATCCAAACCCCCCACTGCCCCATACTTGGGTTACCTTAATTCCAAAGACTATTGGACTGCTGCCCATATATTTGATAAGGTCCCTTTCAATTTGTTTAACCCGGGTTAAAACAACCCACCCCCCTCCCCAAGTTGCCCTGCTTTCGCACTGGGTAAGTATTGACATCAGAGCCAACTTGGGTTAACCTGGGAAGACTGATTGGATGCACCCATAGACATTGCTGGCTTTGTGTAAACAAATTCTTTAAAAAAATATTCTCTGTAAGTTGGTTTGTTTTTGTTTTTGTTTCTTTTCACTATTATTATTTTCACTATTTTTTTTTTCTATTGTTGGCCTGAGTATGCTTTCCTTTGAATTCAATAATCATCCCATATAATTTCAGTGCCTATCAATTCCTCTTCGTGGCTTCCTGGGCAATCTTAGGACCACACCAAATCAAAAAAAGAAAGGGAGAAAGATTCTGTTGTACGTGGTGTTATGGAAAACTATTCTCGACTTGAACAGTCTGAAATCTCGCCCTGTAATCTCGTCTCACCCCTTTTATCGTCTCTTCCTTCTTCTTCTTTTGTTTGTTTGGGTTCAGATTGAGCAAAATGCAAGCTCCCTGGAGAAGCTGTGCGAGTCTGGGTTGTCCAGCAGCACCAGCAGTGTGGAGAGTGCCGGCAGGGAACCAGCCAAGCCCGGCGGCGCTGCTGGCGGCAGCAGCGGCCTGGGACCGCCGCCAGCCAAGATGGCCGCCAAGGCCGTCACCCGGCTCAAGGGAAAGGTGTCTGCCAAGAAGGCTCTGCTGGCCTGGGCACAGAAGGCCTCCAAAGCCACTGGGTAGGTTCCCAAAGTCGGCCACTTTTTGTCCAGGATGAAGTAGCAGACGTACATTTGTGTGGCGGATGCGCATGTTGTTGTTGGCGTACTCTCAAAGCAGTTGCCTAAAGCACTCTTCAAGATGCTAACTTCATAAACCACCATGTCGCAAGTGTGAAAAGAAAAGTAGAATTAGTTACAGGAATGTCATGGTAAGTTACAGCATGGCTGGTTCCATGGGAACTCAGGACCTTTCTCAAAGGAAGAAGCCTTTCTTAGAATGTTAGAAGCAGAGGCTTTCCTAGGTAGTATTTGAGAGATGTCCTTCTTGGATTGAAACCCAAAGTTCTCCAAATTGTTGAGATTTTTAGGCTGTTGGCCATTCAAGTCAGTCAGCAGATTCTAAATTTTGTGAAACGACTCAATGAAAAGGTAACCGGTATTTATTGGTGTCGATGGAAAATGTGTTCAATGGCTGTTTGTGCCTTCCTTGATCCTGATGCGTGATTGGTGCAGGCTGGGAGCGGACTGCGAGATCAAGGACTTCGGCCCCAGCTGGAGAGACGGCCGAGCCTTCAGCGTCCTGATCCACAGCATCCGGGAGGGTCTGCTGGACCTCTCCCTGCTGCCGGAGCGCTCCAACGCCGAGAACCTGGACGAGGCCTTCAACGTGGCCGAGAGGGAGCTGGGCATCGTCAAGCTGCTGGATGCTCAAGGTGAGGGAGAGGGAAAGGGAGAGGGAGAGGCAGAGGCAGAGGGGAAAGGGAGAGGGAGAGGGTGAGGGAGAGGGATAGGGCAGAGGCAGAGGCAGAGGGGAAAGGGAGAGGGAGAGGGTGAGGGAGAGGGAGAGGGATAGGGGAAAGGGAGAGGCAGAGGCAGAGGCAGAGGCAGAGGCAGAGGCAGAGGCAGAGGCAGAGGCAGAGGCAGAGGCAGAGGCAGAGGCAGAGGCAGAGGCAGAGGCAGAGGCAGAGGCAGAGGCAGAGGCAGAGGCAGAGGCAGAGGCAGAGGCAGAAGGAGAAGGGAGAGGGAGAGGGAGAGAAGGGAGGGGAGGGGAGGGGAGAGGGAGGGGGAGAGGGAGAGGGAGAGGGAGAGGGAGAAGGAGAAGGAGAAGGAGAGGGTGAGGGACAGGGACAGGGACAGGGAGGAGAGGGTGAGGCTGAGGGAGAGGGAGAGGGAAAGGGACATGGGGAGGGATAAGGAGAATGTGAGGGACAGGGACAGCGACAGAGAAAAGGAGAGGGTGAGGGAGAAGGAGAGGGTGAGGGAGAAGGAGAGGGTGAGGGACAGGGACAGGGAGAGGGTGAGGGACAGGGACATGGAGAGGGTGAGGGATAGGGACAGGGAGAGGCTGAGGGAGAGGCTGGGGGTAGGGGGTAGGGGAGGTAGAAGGAGAGGGAAAGGCTAGGATACGTGGAGAGGGTGGGGAAGAGAGAAGAGAAGGGAGAGGGAGTGACTGGGGGAAGGGAGAGGGAGGGGAAGGGTGAGGGAGACTGGGGAAGGGGAGAGGGAAGGAGAAGGGTTGGGAGAGGGAGGAGGGAAGGGCAGTGCAGAGGGAGAGACAGAGAGAGAGAGAGAGGCTGGGTAGGGGGAGAGGGAGGGTGAGGGTGAAGTAAACTCATGATTGTCCCATGGGACAGTAGGTCACATGCTGATATCAGAAGCCGTTGCAATATTGGATGGGTCTCTGTGGAGTGGTCCACTGTTTACAGTTGTCAGACTGTTATGATGGATGGGCTGATTGCAAGGCCGAATAGAATCCAATCTAAGTGCTCACTGATGGCCGAACTGTTTATTTCTCCTGCACGCTTCCTCCCTTCTCTAGTAAAGATCTCATTTAATTTCATTTATTATATTACTGAGTACAATATATGTAAATGTGGGGTAAAAAAAGCACAGGACTTTGAAGCAAGTAATATACAATGTTGCGCTCTGCTCGCTTTAAATAACCTAATCTCAATCATGAAGTTAATTCAAAAACTGTTGCAAACTACTCACTGATGAAAATGACCTGCAATGCATACATCTCAAAGGTTAGAGGGCCTGATATTTTGATCCTAGCAGGACCTTTCTCAAAGGCAAAGTAGAGGAGCTGACAGCATCCTTGCTGTCCCTGGAATGCCCACTTTTGCCCAATCGCTATACCCATGCTGACCTCACGCCTAATGGGGTCGCCTGCGTCCAGTATTTGTTAGGTCGAGTTTGATGGAGTGAATGTACTCGAGAAGAAGAAGAAGAAAAAGCAGGACCTTTCTCAAAGGTTCCTACTAGGATGGAAATGTCAGGCCCTCTACTTAGAACATTGAATCAATTAATTTTTTGTCAAATAAAATGCGGCGAGATTAACATAAAAGCTATTCAAAAATGCAGGTGATGAAACACGTCCACATATCCACACACAGTTTATAATATTGATAACAAGAGTAGAAGAGTACTGGTATATTAATCCAGAGGTCTGGTTCAAGTCCCGGTCCAGTCAAAGTTTTTGTTGCCAACTTTGCTAATTGATAAAAAGTAACAAAGTTGTCTTAATAGCTTCCTTTTAATTAACTTATTTTTGGGAGGGGGTTGGTGGCAATTTTCTAATACCTGTGGAAATTACATTTGTTTCCCTGCAGACGTTGATGTTGACAAACCGGATGAGAAGTCTATCATGACCTACGTGTCACAGTTCTTCAAATCGTTCCCTGAAGCAGGGACCAAGGTAAATGATGAGTCTTTCGCATTCTGTTCATTCCTGGTACCCTTCGACAATTTACATTGTCCCACTATAGGCCTTTTTACACTTCACCAAATCCCTGAGAAAACCTCCGGAAATAGAGACAGACCTTTTCACACTACATAAAAATTATGTTTTACCTGGCAATTCCCCCAGGGAATTTCATAAACCCAGAGATTTTCAAAGCCTGTTCAGGAGCAGGGATACACGTGCTACCCCCGCGGGTGATGCGTATTTCCCGGGAAATAATGATAATAATAATAATAATAATAATAATAAAGGACATAGAGCGCCATAATCCGTCTGCAGGGACGCTCAAGGCGCTTAACAACATTATACAGGATAAATGGGTTTGCGGAGACACCATGTAAATTCTCTTTTGTGAGTAAGTGTGGTTCTGAAAAGAACCGGAGGAACTCGACGTTTCGAACAGTATACTCTGCTAGTCTTCAGGAGAATGAAGACAGGACATTATACAGAATCAAAGAAAAGACTACATATACTATTAATTAGGAAAACTATGATCGAACATATATGTTTTTAGAGAGGATTTGAAATCCGATATGGATGACATACTACGGACTTCCTGAGTAAGAGCATTCCATAGGGTAGGACCAGCATGGGAGAAAGCCCGCTCACCCCATAAATTATGGACGTGTGGGACTGCAAGCAGATAAGTATCCGATGATCTGAGACATCTACCGGGTTTGTAATACTTAAGTAAACAGCTGTTATATTGCGGCGCAGCACAAGACAGGGAGAGAAAAACCAGCAACAATATCTTGTACTTAATTCGTTCAGCAACAGAAAGCCAATGTAATGAACGTAATATAGGTGTAATATGAGATCTACCAGGAGACAAAGTAACAATACGAGCTGCAGCATTTTGCAGCATTTTGGAGCTTTTAGAAACCTCGGGGTTATGTGCTGTAACCGAGACCGGTGCATTTCAAATGCAATCAAGGGGGGCCCATGAGGTTTGGCGCCTGATAAAAAAGTTCCTTAACCCTTGACCTTTGCCCTTGTCCTTAAACCCTCCCCAACCTCCATCCAGTCGGACACCGCCAGGGAGGATGAGGCCAAGATGTACCAGTCCATTGAGGCCTGGCTGCTGAAGGGCGAGGCTATCATCACTGCCTCCAAGCAGACGGTGCCCGCCCCTAGCAAAGCGCCCGACTACTCGGTGAGTTCCCCTGTATTTCTTAAGCCGTGTCTGCACTGGACTTTATTTTGGGTAACCCAACCGTGCAAATGGGTAACTCGACCATTTCAAGGCCAGTGCGGACAGCCCAGGAAGTTTTCCTCCCAGGTAACTTACCCGACTCAAATGGGTAGTTTGCAGTAACCGGGTGACTTCTGCCCGGTAAAATTGGTCATTAAAAGGTGCACATCATGTGGGGATGTTTGCCATCTGTATCAAATCTGAATGACAAACAACTTACTTAAAAATACTGATTACAAAAATTTGGCAGGCAAGTTGAAGAATTGGTGGACAAGCTGAAGAATTTGGTGGACAAGTTGAAAAAATGATAGGCATTTTGAAAAATGTATGGGCCTATTGAAAAAATTGTGGGTCTATTAAAACATATGTAACAATTTGAAAAATTGGTGGGTCTGTTGAACAATTGTGGCTGGTTCAGAAAATCAGTGTTCCAGTTGAACAAGTGTGTGGGCAAATTGAAAATTTGGTGGACAAGTTGAAAAATTGGTGGGCAAGCTTTATTGGAAAGTTGAAAAATTTATAGGCATTTAAAAAAATAGTGGGCAAGGTGAAAACTTGAGGGGCAAGTTGAAGAATTGGTGGACAAGTTGAAAAAATGGTGGGCAAGATGGATGGGCAAGTTGAAAAATTGGTGGGCAAGATTAATGGGTAAGTTGAAAAATTGTTGGACAAGTTGAAAAATTGTTGGACAAGTTGAAAAATTGTTGGACAAGTTGAAAATTGTTGGGCAAGTTAAAAAATTGGTGGACAAGTTGAAACATTGATAGGCATTTTGAAAAATGTATGGGCCTGTTGAAAAATGTGTGGGTCTGTTAAAAAATATGTAACAATTTGAAAAAATTTGTGGGCCTGTTGAAAAAAATGTTTGGCTGGTTAAAAAAAAATCAGTGTTCCAGTTGAACAAGTGTGTGGGCAAATGGAAAATTTGGTGGACAAGTCGAAAAATTGGTGGGCAAGATTGATGGGAAAGTTGAAAATTTGCTGGGCAAGATTGCGGAGCAAGTTGAAAAATTGGTGGACAAGTTGAAAAATCGTTGGACAAGTTGAAAAATTGGTGGGCAAGATTAATGGGCAATTTGAAAAATTGGTGGGCCTGTTGAAAAATTGTCAGGTCTGTTAGAAAATTGGTTGGCAGTTGAAAAATTGGTGGCCAGTGAAAAAAAAATGGGTTTTGTGGCCCGGCTGGCTGTTTGAAAAATAGAAAGAAATGTTTACGGCGCAACCCTGGGAATGTGTTTTGAGAATATGTGTCTGTGCTGCCAGTCTTACACAAACAGCTTGTCATCACCTGCCTTGTAGACGGACAAGTACGTCCCTTTAAATATTCATGAATGTCACACCCAAGGCAGAAAGGTTATGTCGACACATTGCACCTTTCTCAGCCAGGTGCCTCCTCCACTGTAGAAAAAAAAACCACATTCAAACCTGCACATACATGATTAACATCTATAGTGTACTGAAGGAACTATCTGGTTTCGTTCAGACAGTGAGTTCATTTTAAAACTAATCGATTATTGCCTGTTACGCAAGCTGTGCAGCCAGGCGGGGTTAACATCGCTGCCTAAAACCTGATGATTGTGTCCAAACAGCACACGACCTCGACCACCACGGTGGTCCAGTGGTTAAGACATCCGTGCTAGAATTCGGGAGTCGCGGGTTCGAATCTTGCCCGAGCTACCCGAAATATGTTTATCACGAGTAAGGGCAAAAACCTCATTGAATTGTGTCCAAACAGCGTTTTAGCACTAATCCCTCCTCTCGAGCAGTTTTGAATAAATTCCGTTTTAGCGACGAGTTAAACAGGATCGGTTTTCAATCTAAAACGGTGTCGGAGGGTTCGGACACATTTATAAAACCAATTGATTTAAATGGTAGTTTTAGCAAATTTAAAATGCTGTCTGAACGTATTCTCTGACTTTCAAGTCTCAAGGCAGCATGATTGGTATTATGTTGATTGATAAATAGGTACATATATTGTTTATGCAAAGCTGTATAATTAAGATTTTGTTTCAATGTTCATGTGTACACCGTGCCTCCAAATGTTTGATTTTTGTATGCAAGATCGCCCAAAACAAGGCTGAAAAGCCACTCAAGGTTAAGGGTTAGTGAAAGAAGAGGATAGAGAGGGACTCAGGAAGGCCGGAGATAGGAATTAACATTCCTTTAAAAAATGGCAAGATCACAGGCAGGGGGAAAGCAAGAACCAGGAAGGGAATTCCAGATGGAGGCAGAACGAGGGAAGAAGCCGTTCCGATACCTCTCCGTTCTACACCTTGGGACAGATAGAACAGAGAGTAGTGACAAATGCCCATGCAGATATACGTGGGCATTGTTACTGCAGTCAACTACTTGTAGTCCCAAGCTGACAGTGTTAATACACCAAGACCAATGGGACATCCCTTTAACCCTTTGCATGGCTGCCAATGGTTAACAGCTGCATCCATTGCGGCGGTCTGTAAACCAACATTAATCAACATCATTTGAGCATACCAGTAGTTTGGTTCAAATCCATATTGCACTGTTTCTGTCATCCAATTAGTTTGGAGAGCCCCCTGACAGAAACTAGTTTCTTTTTGACAATCCTACGGGAGCTAATTGGATGTTGTTTCTGTTGTTATTGTTGTTGTTGTTGTTTTCCTAGTGTTAATTTCTTTAATTGATTTATTTCTGACTTTCTTTTTATTATTATTTGAGTGTGCTGTGATGTGTAGGGCCTATGCATGTATCCAGGAAAATGAAATAAATATTAAAATATAAATTTTCTTTTGGGTTGACGTACAACAAGCCAATGAAGTGCTGTTTGAGTGTTTGACCCGAATCGGGATTGTTGACAATGTTTAATTTGTTGGGCTGACAGATTAGTTGAAGCAATTACAATGTAATTGGGTCCGCTGATATGCACTAAATGGGATCCTGGTTCCCCTTTAAGTATGGAGTGGAGGCATGCCATGTTTTCTTGGCTGGACTATCACCTTTAAAGATCCCCAACATCATCTCAGATGTACCCTGTTAGTGTCTCATCTCTAAATGTCATTGCCTTGTGCCTTTGGGATGGCAGACAGCAGCTGGCCTTATGATGTAGGTCATTGGAGGCCGGGAATTCCAGACCAGTCACTCTGAGTCTGTCTCTCTCTCTATGTATGTCTCTGTCTGTGTCCCTGTCCCTGTCTCCTCCTCCTCCTCCTCCTCCTCCTCTTCCTCCTTTGCTTTCTCTCCCCCATCTCTCTCCCACTGTCTCCCCCTCTCTCTCTCCCTGTCTTTGTCTCTCTCCCTCTGTCTCCCTCTGCCTTTCTCTCTCTCCCTCTCTCTCCCCTCTCTCTCCTCTCTTTCTCCCTCTGTCTTTCTCTCCCTCTCTATCTGTATCTCTCTCCCTCTCTCTCTGCCCTCTCTCTCTTTCTCTCTCTCTCTGTCTCTCTATCTGTATCTCTTTCCCTCTCTCTCTTTCTCTCTGTCTCTGTCTCTGTCTCTGTCTCTGTCTCTCTCTCTCTCTCTCTCTCTCTCTCTCTCTCTCTCTCCTCTCTCTCTCCTCTCTGTCTTTCTCCCTCTCCCTCTTGCAGTCTGTCTGGAAGAAACCCTGCTAAGCCACATTCCATTGCTAAGCACCCTCCCTCCCCCATCAAATCAGATCAATGGAGTAGACAGTCACGCTTAATCCCAACACACGGTATTCGTGCTTAGCTGAATCTGTTTTCCGCTAAGCGCTGTCCACCCCCCCCCCCTCTCGCATGCCATTCGCATCTTGTTTTGACACGACCAGATGAGAGAGATGCTTGTCGATACCGTGGTGTCTCAGTTCCTGTTTTGACTGTTGGTCAGTCTGTAAACATCACCGACGTCACACACAGTAGACAAAATTATGATTTATTGGCGTGTCCACCGATGGTAGTTATCTGGGTGCCTGGACATATAGAAGTTGCATTCTTAGCATTTTAAAAGACAGGTAAAGATTGATAATTGCTCCTTTGAATATTCCTCTGCTAATATCCTGGGTGAAGATTTTGTTTTCTGCATGCATAACTTTGTGTGTGTGTGTGTGTATGTTAGATAAATCTTATATAATCTTGACATTGATAATCAATTTAAGAATACCATTTTAATGCCAAATTGAACAATTCCTGGTTCATGTTTTTGTTTTTATGTTTTTCCCCTGCCTACGATCTTGCCCTTTTTTCTTTTTTTTAAGGAATGTCAATTCCTATCTCCAGCCTTTCTGAATTTCTCTCTATCTCCTTCTTTTGTTAGCCCTTAACCTTGAGTGGATTTATAGCCTTGTTTTGGGTGAATTTGTATTAAAAAAAAGAATGAAAAAAGAGAGAGAAATGAGTGGGGGTTGTGGAGACACTGTTGAGAAATGGAACATGGTCATATTCTTAATTTTTTATTTTGTGTTGTTGTTAAACGATATCTCAAATACATACCCCTGGTATTCCATAGCGTGACAGTATCTTCAGCTTGACCTGCCTGCTACTAGTGCATTGGATCGTTGTATTCCTGGAACAGTTGCTGTAGGCCTAATGTTTACCACCAGGCACATCATTTCTGTTTCTGTGTTGAGTGAAGGACACAGTGTTTGGCAGGAGAACTCTAGCCTCAGCTTTTTTTTGCTCCTAGTGAGCCAAAACATTGCAGTTGGACCTTTTCTCTAACTCAGAATGAAAAAGAACAGAAACAGACATACACAGACAGCGCTCTTACCATCTGAGCTATCTAGCCCTTAGATGGTGGCCTTCCCGGATAGTCAATTTAGTCTTTGCCAGGGTGGGGGCACAAGTCAGAAGCATTCAACCATTAACTTCTGTATATCTCCAGGGATCCTCGAGATCTCCTCGAGATTTACGGCTACGGGACGTAGCTTGATCCTAGGTGAATCCAGCACCAATGAAAATAAAGATCTTTCATTGTGGGCCTGACATTTTGATCCTAGCAGGACCTTTCTCAGTTTGCCTTTGAGAAAGGTCCTGCTAGGATCAAAACGTCAGGCCCTCTAACTTTTGAGATTAATGTATTGCAGTTCATTTAAAGCCCCTACACAACATTGGTAAGATCAAAAAACAGAAATGTTCACAGATTTACATGAAACTTATACAGTTTGAAGATGGTTATACTCAGAATTCAGAAACCTCGCACTGAAATATTTCTGCCTAAAATGTTGTATTTTGGGAGAAAAGAGTAAAAGAAATCGTTTACGCTTCACCGAGATCTAAATTATTTTTCGGAACAGTACGGCGTTGAATGCTGCATTTTCGTGAAACAAATGAAGCGGTTTTCACGATTTTCTCGAGACTCAGTTGGCAGATTCAGCTGAAATTTTCACAGGTGTGCTATTTTATGCATATGTTCGATCAGACAACGCATGGATGCTATTCTTTGACCATGACCAATGTTGTGTAGGGGCTTTAAGTCAGTGACGAGTTTGCAACAGTTTCTGTGTTGACTTCATAGTGATAATTAGACTCATTCGTAGTGATATTATGTCCTTCCGATTCTCTTTGCCCGGGTCGCAGCAATATGTGACGTTCCGGACGGAGCACAGGGAGAACCAGAGACTGGTGGACGCCATCATGGAGAAGAAGCGGAAGCGAGTCCTGCTGGCCATGTCCTCGGAGCAGTGCGAGGAGACGGAGCGCCGGTGGTCGCGGCTGGCCGGCCAGGAGGCGGAGTGGCGGCTGGCCGTGGAGGGCGGGCTGGCCGGCGGCCTGGGGCCCTGCGGCGAGTGGCTGAACAAGGCTGAGGCGCTGCTGGACGACGAGGAGCCCGGCCCGCTGCAGTCGCAGGAGGAGACGCACAGCAGCATGCGCCGCAAGCTCATCTCCCACAAGGTGAGTTTGGAGGGTTGAGGGCGGTATACCGAGAGAGGCTTTTTTTCTTGGTTTTGTTTGTCGTAACATTTTGTCGTTCACCGCCCATTTTGT
This sequence comes from Luidia sarsii, assembly GCA_949987565.1. Lineage (NCBI taxonomy): Eukaryota > Metazoa > Echinodermata > Asteroidea > Paxillosida > Luidiidae > Luidia > Luidia sarsii. The sequence goes on along the minus strand of OX465101.1, from coordinate 24,864,159 downwards.
TTAGTTTTGTTTGTCTGTTATGTACTCATCATCAGCGGTAGTTTATAATAATTTTGCATCCCCTACCCATTTATAACTTCTTTCTAGTTTTCTTGTATTTGGATTTTTGTTTGTGCTTTTGGCACCATCTATTTATTTGGATTGTGTTTCTTTACTTTATCCATGGATATTTATTACATTAACTTGTGTTGCTTTGTACGCTTCTGTCTGAATTTGGTCAAATAAATAAGGATGTTGCTGGACACAGGCCACCAACGTTAACAATCTTTCTACTACTGCCAGGCCAGGCCACCAGGGCCCTATTTCATAGAGCCGCTTCAGCAAGAAAACCTGCTTAGAATGAAAATTCATCTTGCAGTCGATTTCACCAAACTCATCGTAATTCCCGATCAATCGGAAGACAATGAGCAAAGCACAGAAACCATACGGTGTATCACAACTTAAGATGGGTTGTCAATCGGGAATTGAGTTACGATGCACCGTAAGGCTTTATGAAAGTCACCCCTGGTTTGATACAAGATTGGCCAGCCATGCTTCACTTCATGCTTGCTGCCCTCAACTTGTATTCCGATCACGGGTGCTTAGCACAGAATACAAGTGGTACTTTAATTCAGCAAGGCTTTTCATACTTCAAAGCAAGTTTGGGTGCTGTCACACAGTTCCCTGAACTAGGGAGGAATTCCTCCATGCCTGAGCCAGGGAATTCACTGCTCATGGCCGTAGGGTAAGATTTGTTGGCTCACATGCTGTAAACACTGTACACTTTGGAAATCAAACACTGTTGTTGTAATTTGGGGTATCAGGTTGGGTCAGCCAAAAAAAAATCCCCAAAGTGCTGTGAGCAAGAAAATCGTCCTAAAGAAATGGATTCCATGAAATTGGCCCATGAATTGAAAGCTGCATCAGGTGGGGGCGGTAACTTGAACCGATCTAAAGCAGTGTTTCCATAGTGATGTAATTGAGTCAAACAACCGAGGCTGAGTGGAAGAATGACAAAATTAAGTCCTTTGTTGACGTGCAAAAAGCGCTGTGTGGTACCCAGACTATATCAACCGACTGGCTACTAAAGCGATCCAACTCCGTTTGCACTGCTCATCAAGGCACCTTTTTCTCGCCTCTCGACCTGCCCTTCCCTCCTCCTCCCCGTTTCTCCCCCCAAACCTCAGGAGCATTTCCGGGACGCGGCCAGGGTCCACCGCACCTTCCTGGAGCTGAGCCGGTCGGAGCTGGCCGGCAACGTCCCGCCCGGCCTCTTCCAGGACATGTCGGAGCGGTTCGAGCGGGTCCTGGCCGGTGCCCAGCAGCGGGGGGCCCGGCTGGAGTACCTGGAGGCCAAGTACCGGCTGCTGGCCTTCGTGGTCATGGCCGAGACCAAGCTTCAGGCCTGGACGGTCAGGTACGGCAGCCGGGAGGCCGTGCACTCCCTGCTGGAAGGCTACAAGGTGAGGCAGATATATTTTGTCCAGACAGCGGTCGATTTCACCCAAACCCATCTTCTTCTGAAAAGGAAATGTTCACTCACAGAGAAAAGAGTAAAAGAAATTGTCTCATCCCTAGATTTTTCGAAACAATACCTTGAATGCTGCATTTTTCACAAAACAAATGAAGCGGTTTTCAATATTTTCTCAAGACTCGGTTGGCGGATTGAGCTGACATTTCCACAGGTGTGCTATTTCATGCATATGTTGGATCAGACAACGTATGGATGCTATTCTTTGACCTCAACCAATGATGTGTTGTGTTGTGTTAAAGTTTTCTTTGCACAATTTTTCAACATGTTTTCAGATTATACATTCAATTGGTGCTGTTAGTGTTTTGGTTCACTGGGTGTGTGTGACCACATGCCTCCTGCAGTTCTTCAGCCACATTCTGCTTTCCATTCTATGTGCAAGGAGAACTGTCAGTTATGGATTTGCTCTTGCGCGTCTGATTGCGTGAATAGCAATAAAAGGCACATGCTGGCGCTTGTTTTGTCCGATCTAATTGACCGTGAAATTGGTCAGGATTTTAGCCACTTATACATGTACTGCTGGTAATTCAGTGTTGCGTGAAGCAAATGTCACATGTCACATATAGGGCCGGTATGCTGTTAATACTACCATTAATATTAATGGTTCTGTCAAAATATACGTATTGTGACAGAACATATTTATACGCCGGATAGTAATTTTTTTTCTCATGGTACAAGTGATTCCGTGTATGTGTGTGTGCTTCACCCGTAAGGTTTTCATTGTAGAGGAGCAGTTCTTTGAGCAGTACGAAGCAACACTCGTTCAGCTGGAACGGATCACGGAGGTCTACCAGAAAGTCCTCACAGATGGTAAGGGCATTAAGAGCTTTTTCTCCGAGGGGAAAAAAGGCGTTTCATTGCTCTTCTTGTATTCGTGTGGTGTGAAGTTGCTGCCAACTTGGCACAATTTTTGTGGTTGTTTTTTTTTTGCCATTTCTGCATTCAGCTTGTAAGCCAACACACCTTGCCCCACAATTCTTCAGCAAAAACTCCTGAAGGTGATAAACAATAAATGTTGAAATGAGAGTACTATCAATAAAAGTACGAACTGACTTCAATCCAATTTGACTTCAATCTTGATGTTTTCATCGGAAAGGTTCTGCTAAGATCAAAACATCGGGCCTTCCGCATTTTTTGACAAAAACTCCTGATTTTCAGAAAGCCCAAAATAGGCTGACTGCAAGTAAAGGGAATTCTAGTATTGTTTTTGCTGTGTTTTTCGCAAGGTGACATTTTGCTCAGATGTCAAAACTTTCCCTGACATAAAGCACAAAGTAATATGTAGGAAGTCAATTGACTTACTTGAACATCAGGGTTTATTGGAAAAGAATTTACAACTGTTATGCATTCCCAATCAATAAAATATGAAGACTTGCATTGTGGAAGCACATTGTGGTTCAGCAGTTTCCTAATGTACACACTGTCCAAAATTTAGAGTTACCGGCTCTTTTTTTGAGACACACTCCTTCTCGAAAGAGATGAGTAACGCAGAGTGTCAGTGCAAAGCTTCCATGTCCTTTCTCAATGGACTTAACCAAGGGTTTGCCCTATTCAACTGCTGAAGAAAAAAATACAGGCAGCTTTGATGGGGATTTGAAAACCCACGACTCCTGTTTTCTGCAGCAGACGTCTTAGCCACTTGACCAGCGAGCTGGTCGAGGTCGTTCTCACCGGAGAGGGGCAGACTCTCAGTAAAGATCGTGATGCATTCGCGCCCCCTCTCCCCCTCCCCCTCCACCTCCCCCTCCCCCTCCTCCCCCTCCCTCTCCCTCTGCCCCTCCCCTGTGCAGGCAAAGAGCGGGAGGGAACGGTCCGCTTTCTCGCCGATGCGCGGCAGAAAAAGCGCAACCTGACGGTTGAGATCACCAGCGTACAGTCCATGCTGGAGGAGGTGATCGAGCACTGGACATCCTATGCCGCCGGGGTGGCCCTCTTCCAACCCTGGCTGGAGGAAGCCGAGAAGGTCCTGCAGTACGGTGACCCGTCCACTAAGATGGTAAGGAAGTCAGAGAAGAGCAGTATCACCACAAGGAGGTTTATTCTTAAGTTATACCTTAAATTCCCACAACATACAAAATGCACCTCCATATAAGGCACACCCCTAACTTTTGCCACCGGTAAAAAAAGAAGAAGAATTACGTCCACGGAATGAAAAAATGCACTGGGGAAAAATCGCTTGTGGCCAGTGGGCTGTACTCCGTGAATATGGTTTTGATGACTTGGTTTATGGATTGACTCTTTGGCTGGATCTGCAGGAGTTCTTCAGTGAGCTGTCAGTCTGGCTGGACCGCCACACCGCCATGAATGAGTCGGGCAACTTCCTGATTGAGACCTGCCAGGAGACCGTCTCCGTCAGCATTCAGCAGCAGCTCCTTCTCATCAACCGACGATGGAAGGAGACGTTTGACCCAGCCAAGGTGAGAGGAGAGGTGGACGGAGGGGAAGAAAGGAGAGAGGGGGGTGGAGGGAGGGAGGGAAGGAGTGAGAAAGGGAGGGGGGTTGGGAGGGAAGATAGGGAAGGAAGGGGGCAGGGGATAGGGGAATGGATTGATGGATTCAGGGAGGAAGGGACAGATGGAGTGAAGGAGGGAAAGAGGGAAGGAGTGAGAAGGGGACGAATGAAGGGAGGGAAAGAAGAGGGGGTGGGAGGAGGGATGGATGGAGGGAGGGAAGGAGTGAGAAGGGGACAAATGGAGGGAGGGAAAGAAGAGGGGGTGGAAGGAGGAATGGATGGAGGGAGGGAAGGAGTGAGAAGGGGAGGGGGTTGGGAGGGAAGATAAGGAAGGAAGGAGGCAGGGGATAGGGGAATGGATGGATGGAGGCAGGGATGAAGGGACAGATGGAGTGAAGGAGGGAAGGAGTGAGAAGGGGACAAATGGAGGGAGGGAAAGAAGAGGGGGTGGAAGGAGGAATGGATGGAGGGAGGGAAGGAGTGAGAAGGGGAGGGGGGTTGGGAGGGAAGATAGGGAATGAAGGAGGCAGGGGATAGGGGAATGGATGGATGGAGGCAGGAATGAAGGGACAGATGGAGTGAAGAAGGGAAGGAGGGAAGGAGTGAGAAGGGGACGAATGGAGGGAGGGAAAGAAGAGGGGATGGAGGGAGGGATGGATGGATGGAGGGAAGGAGTGAGAAGGGGAGGGGGGTTGGGAGGGAAGATAGGGAAGGAAGGAGGCAGGGGATAGGGGAATGAATGGATGGAGGCAGGAAGGAAGGGACAGATGGGGTGGAGGAGGGAAGGAGGGAGGGGGAGAAGGGGACGAGGGGAGGGAGGGAGAGAAGAGGTGAGGGTGGGAGGGAGGGAAGGAGGGAGGGAAGGAGTGAGAAAGGGGAGGCATGGGATAGGGGAATGGATGGATGGAGGCAGGGAGGGTGGGACAGATGGAGTTAAGGAGGGAAGGAGGGAGGGGGAAAAGAGGATGAATGGAGGGAGGGAGAGAAGAGGACGAATGGAGGGAGGGAGAGAAGAGGACGTATGGAGGGAGGGGAAGAAGAGGGGAGGGAGGGAGGGATGATTGGAGCAGGGGAAGAAAAGGACAGGGATGGAAGTATAGAGTGATTGCAGGGAGAAGGGAGGAAAAAAAGGTGGAAGGGATGGATGTGGAAGGAAGGATGGCTGGATGGAAGGAGGGAAGGACAGAGATGAAAGGAGGGCAGGGCAAGGCAGGGAAGGAGGGATTGGGAGAAGAGTGATATGTCTTGTTGCAAATACAGTTGCACCTCCGAATAGTCAAAAACTATTGATGGCTGCTGGGCATGGGCATGGGTTAGGATCCTGCTTAAACTGTAGGCTGTTTTTCTCTTTCACATGCACCCGGTATTTAAACTGATTACGTGTCAGGCAGTTAGAAACAAATCTTCCTACTCTTAAGACATCTGTACTGGAAATCGGGAGTCGAATCCCGCCCGAGCTGCCTGAAATATTTTGATCAGGCACGGGGCACACCTGCACTGAGCACACAGTGTTTATTGCGTTGAGCAAGGGCAAAACCTCATTGAATTCCGACTCTGACCTCGTCACTTTTGCTTCGTTTGCAGGTCTACATGAAGTCCAACGAGTCGGAGAAGCAGCAGCAGGAGTTTGCCGCCAGCGCGGTGTCCCTCAACGCCTGGCTGGACAAGGCCGACGACTGCGTGCTGAAGCCGGTGGAGTGCCGCTACGATGCCCTACGAGAGCACGTCCAGCAACTTGACGTGAGCACAGCCTGTCACTATTGAAGATTTTAATTACGTTGCTGTTTTCCCTACTCGGCGTATGATTAGTGCTGCTGGGAAAACCCCCCAAAAATGCCGGCTCTTTTGTGCACTATTTAGAAAAGGCAGCAAAATGTTGCGTACGCAACATTTGAAGTTTCGTGAAATCGGCTGCAGACTACACAACTCCTGCTTTCTGGTGCAGTGGTCCCAACCACTTGACCGCCGAGCTGGTTAAGGTCATGTGGTGGGTTTGAATCTGTTTATTCAACGAGGGTTTGCCCTGCTTGACATAATCTATTAAGATTCATGCGAACCATGACATTTCTTGTGCAGGAACTGCGGAGCCAGATCCCCGGCCACGAGCTCCACCTCAAGCACCTCTCGCAGCTGGCCCAGTCGCTGGTCAAGACGCGCACCAAGGAGGAGGCGGCCGCCATGGTGCTGGCCCTGCGGTCGGCCAAGGACCGGCTGGCCGCGGTCAGGGACGGCCTGCCGCCCCGGGCCCAGGCTCTGAACGAGCTGGTGAGGGCGCTGCGGCAGTACGAGGAGGGTCTGGAGGAGCTGGAGGACTGGGTGGCCATTGGGGAGGCCTTGCTGCGGCCCCACGACACCCCCGGGGAGGAGGAGGCGGGAACCAGACCGGGGAAGACGGAGGACCACCTTAAGAAGCACAAGGTACATGCAGCGACATTTTAGAAGGAATTTTAAAAAATTCTTCACGTCCTGTCGGTCGGTGAATGGGACAGACATTATACCTACTTAAATAAGACTTAAGTCTTTGCATGGTGGGTGAATCAATATAGGAAGGTTTGCGGTGAGACCATGTATAAGGTCTCTTAAATAAGAGGTGTGGTTCTGAAAAGAACCTGAGTGGTAACTCGATGTTTGGACCAGTATGCTCTGGCCGTCATCAGGAGAATGATGACGGCCAGAGCATACTGGTCAAAACAGCAAATCGCATGGTGTCACCGCAAACCTTCCTATATTGATTATACCTACTTTCTCTTGTATGTACGAGACTGCTGCTGTTGCTGCTGTCTATGGTTGTTGCCATTCGCCAGACGGATCAGTTATGCAGGGGGGGGGGGGGGGAGGTCGACAGTTTGAGCCCCATTATACCCACAAGGATGTGGGTCTCATTAACGGTCAGAACAAACCAGGCCTGGGGGTACACCCCCTCTCTCCCCCTGCAAGGATTTCAGCGTTGAGTTCCTGTCTATTCCCCACAGGCACATTTTTCCAAGGCACCCCACATTGGACAACAACTGGAGGACAAAGATCGCATCGTGCGGTACATCATCAGCCTTAACAAGGAGTACACGGAGACCACCATATTGGAGACATCCACTGCAAATATCCAGCTCCGCTACAAGGTCAGCTGGGCTTTCTCCTCCCTATCCCTGTCCCTGTCCCTGTCCCTGTCCTTCTCCCTGTCCCTGTCCCTGTCCCTTTCCTGCTCCCTGTCCCTGTCCCTGTCCTTCTCCCTGTCCCTGTCCCTGTCCCTGTCCCTGTCCCTGTCCCTGTCCCTGTCCCTGTCCCTGTCCCTGTCCCTGTCCCTGTCCCTGTCCCTGTCCCTGTCCCTGTCCCTGTCCCTGTCCCTGTCCCTGTCCTTCTCCCTGTCCCTGTCCCTGTCCCTGTCCTTCTCCCTGTCCCTGTCCCTGTCCCTGTCCCTGTCCCTGTCCCTCTCCCTCGCCCTCTCCCTCTTCCTGTCCCTCTTCATCTCCCTGTCCCTGTCCCTGTCCCTGTCCCTGTCCCTGTCCCTGTCCCTGTCCCTGTCCCTGTCCCTGTCCCCGTCCCCGTCCCCGTCCCCGTCCCCGTCCCCGTCCCCGTCCCCGTCCCTGTCCCTCTCCTTCTCCCTCTCCCTCCCCCTCCCCCTCTCCCTCTCCCTCTCCCTCTTCCTGTCCCTGTCCCTGTCCCTGTCCCTGTCCCTGTCCCTGTCCCTGTCCCTGTCCCTGTCCCTGTCCCTGTCCCTGTCCCTGTCCCTCTCCCTGTCCCTCTCCCTCTCCCTCTCCCTCTCCCTCTCCCTCTCCCTCTCCCTCTCCCTCTCCCGTTATGATACAGAAGCCAGTTCCCCTTTCAGGGACGCAAACATCGTATATTGATACTGTTCACCGCTTCCACCGGTTGTTAGTATTTGCTATAAGAGATTCACCAAAATGATCTGGCCACCATTGCACAGACCCTGGTCACTCTGGCCCTGGAGAAGGAAGAGAGACTGACGGGACAGCGGCAGGAGTGGCAGGGCTTTGAGCTGACCGAGGCTGCGCTGACCGTCTGGCTCCAGCAGGCCAGCAAGGAGCTGCACGAGTGCAGGGGACCCGTCGGCAAACAGCTGGAGAGTCACAAGGTGGGTGCCGCTATGCTGGTCAGGAGAGGTCTGTCGAAGGGAGAGGGGGGGGGGGGGGGGGGGGGAGGGAGGGAGGGAGGGGGACCACTCATCTGCGGCTCTGTCTATGATTTGGCCCTTCATCTGCTCTGTGCTGGATTTCACAAAGTCCTACGATGCATCGCCACTCAACTTACAATGGTCGTATGGTTTCTATGGTTTCATCGCTCATCGTCTTGCGATTGATCGTAAGTCGCAGCGAGTTAATATTTGAAGGTTTGCGGTGACACCATGTATAATGTCTCTTAAAGAATAGGTGTGGTTCTGAAAAGAGCCTGAGTGGTAACTCGACGTTTCGACCAGTATGTTCTGGCCGTCATCAGGAGAAAGAGCGTACTGCCAGAGCCTACTGGTCAGCCAGAGCATACTGGTCGAAACGTCAAGTTTCCACTCAGCTTCTTTTTCAGAACCACACCTCTTCTTTAAGAGACCTTATACATGGTGTCACCGCAAACCTCCCTAGATATTGATTCACCCACCATGCAAAGCCTTAAGTCTTATTCACAACGAGTGAAGTAAAATCCACACCTGATCCTGCAGAAACAATTTTTTTATCCACCCCCCCCCCCTTTGGTCTAAAATAATCAGGCAGCTTACCAGCTTAAACATAATAATGGCCATGATTTGAATGTTTTGTGTTCAACCTGTAATATAATTTTCAGAAATTAGGTGGGCCTGACTTTTCAATCCTAGCTGGACCTTTTTTGAGAGGCAGAATGATTCTGCCTTTGAAGGAAGGCCAGTCCCTCCTGATCTATGAGACTTTGCATCCGGGTCATTTGAGTCAGTGAGCAACATTCTTGCATGTCACTCATGCTACAATGTAGTTTTTAGTTGAAAGACCTGAGGCCTGGGTTGCTCTACCCACAAACAGAGACCCGTGCCCGGGGGTTATGTTCCTGGCAAGGCCTGGGTTGCTCTGCCCACAAACAGAGACCGGTGCCCTGGGGTTATGTTCCTGGCAAGGCCTGGGTTGCTCTGCCCACAAATAGAGATCCGTACCCGGGGGTTATGTTCCTGGTAAGGCCTGGGTTGCTCTGCCCACAAATAGAGATCCGTACCCGGGGGTTATGTTCCTGGTAAGGCCTGGGTTGCTCTGCCCACAAATAGAGATCCGTACCCGGGGGTTATGTTCCTGGTAAGGCCTGGGTTGCTCTGCCCACAAATAGAGATCCGCACCCGGGGGTTATGTTCTTGGCAAGGTCTGGGTTGCTCTACCCACAAATAGAGACCCGTGCCCAGGGGTTATGTTCCTGGCAAGGCCTGGGTTGCTCTGCCCACAAACAGAGACCCGTGCCAGGGGGTTATGTTCCTGGCAAGGCCTGGGTTGCTCTACCCACAAACAGAGACCCGTACCCGGGGGTTATGTTCCTGGCAAGGCCTGGGTTAATCTAACCCACAAACAGAGACCTGTACCCAGGGGGTTATGTTCCTGGCAAGGCCTGGGTTGCTCTGCCCACAAACAGAGACCTGTACCCAGGGGTTATGTTCCTGGCAAGGCCCTGGTTGCTCTGCCCACAAACAGAGACCTGTACCCAGGGGTTATGTTCCTGGCAAGGCCTGGGTTGCTCTGCCCACAAACAGAGACCTGTACCCAGGGATTATGTCTCTGGCAAGGCCTGGGTTGCTCTGCCCACAAACACAGACCTGTACCCAGGGGTTATGTCTCTGGCAAGGCCTGGGTTGCTCTGCCCACAAACACAGACCTGTACCCAGGGGTTATGTTCCTGGCAAGGCCTGGGTTGCTCTGCCCACAAACAGAGACCTGTACCCAGGGGGTTATGTTCCTGGCAAGGCCTGGGTTGCTCTGCCCACAAACAGAGACCCGTGCCCGAGGGTTATGTTCCTGGCAAGGCCTGGGTTGCTCTGCCCACAAACAGAGACCTGTACCCAGGGGTTATGTTCCTGGCAAGGCCTGGGTTGCTCTGCCCACAAACAGAGACCTGTACCCAGGGGTTATGTTCCTGGCAAGGCCTGGGTTGCTCTGCCCACAAACAGAGACCTGTGCCCGAGGGTTATGTTCCTGGCAAGGCCTGGGTTGCTCTGCCCACAAACAGAGACCTGTACCCAGGGGTTATGTTCCTGGCAAGGCCTGGGTTGCTCTGCCCACAAACAGAGACCTGTACCCAGGGGTTATGCTCCTAGCAAGGCCTGGGTTGCTCTGCCCACAAACAGAGACCTGTACCCGAGGGTTATGTTCCTGGCAAGGCCTGGGTTGCTCTACCCACAAACAGAGACCTGTACCCAGGGGTTATGCTCCTAGCAAGGCCTGGGTTGCTCTGCCCACAAACAGAGACCTGTACCCGGGGGTTATGTTCCTAGCAAGGCCTGGGTTGCTCTGCCCACAAACAGAGACCTGTACCCGGGGGTTATGTTCCTGGCAAGGCCTGGGTTGCTCTACCCACAAACAGAGACCTGTACCCAGGGGTTATGTTCCTGGCAAGGCCTGGGTTGCTCTACCCACAAACAGAGACCTGTGCCCGAGGGTTATGTTCCTGGCAAGGCCTGGGTTGCTCTACCCACAAACAGAGACCTGTGCCCGAGGGTTATGTTCCTGGCAAGGCCTGGGTTGCTCTACCCACAAATAGAGACCTGTACCCAGGGGTTATGCTCCTAGCAAGGCCTGGGTTGCTCTGCCCACAAACAGAGACCTGTACCCAGGGGTTATGTTCCTAGCAAGGCCTGGGTTGCTCTGCCCACAAACAGAGACCTGTACCCGGGGGTTATGTTCCTGGCAAGGCCTGGGTTGCTCTACCCACAAACAGAGACCTGTACCCAGGGGTTATGTTCCTGGCAAGGCCTGGGTTGCTCTACCCACAAACAGAGACCTGTGCCCGGGGGTTATGTTCCTGGCAAGGCCTGGGTTGCTCTACCCACAAACAGAGACCTGTACCAAGGGGGTTATGTTCCTAGCAAGGCCTGGGTTGCTCTGCCCACAAACAGAGACCTGTACCCAGGGGTTATGTTCCTGGCAAGGCCTGGGTTGCTCTACCCACAAACAGAGACCTGTACCCAGGGGTTATGTTCCTAGCAAGGCCTGGGTTGCTCTACCCACAAACAGAGACCTGTACCCAGGGGTTATGTTCCTAGCAAGGCCTGGGTTGCTCTGCCCACAAACAGAGACCTGTACCCAGGGGTTATGTTCCTGGCAAGGCCTGGGTTGCTCTACCCACAAACAGAGACCTGTACCCAGGGGTTATGTTCCTAGCAAGGCCTGGGTTGCTCTACCCACAAACAGAGACCTGTACCCAGGGGTTATGTTCCTAGCAAGGCCTGGGTTGCTCTGACAGAGACCCCTTTTTCTGTTTGGCGCCCTCCATCCAGGCCCGGTTTGAGTCGGGACAGCCCGAGGCCCTGACCAAGTTCCTCTCCACCGGCCAGGAGTTGCTGCACTCGCTGCCGCCCGGGGAGAGGCAGCGGGTGCAGACGAGCATCCAAGCGCAGCAGGACAAGTATCAGGTGGGTGGCTGCCACGTTGACCCCACGTTGATTGATATTGCCTGTGTCATTGGTTACCCTGGATTAGCATGGGTAACCCTGTAATCTGCCGATGAAGATTCCCATTACAACAGTGGAAGGGTGTCTTGCTTCCCTTTGTGAGGAAACCAACAAAAGAAACCCTCTAATAAAGCAGCTGGAAAGAAACACAACAAAACTAGGAAAGCGTTCGGACAATAGCCATGTCCAGTGTCCTTACATCATTCACTGTGTCAATAGCATGCACATTCTTGGTTACAAAAAAACCGCGGGAAATTTAAACGTCTCACGACCACGTCAGGCGACAGGCTTAACTTTTGCACAGTCAAGGGTGGTTAGAAATATATACAAACAAAGGTTCTGACAGCAAATAATTTGTTGCAAATAAGTGAAACCCACGGAAAATATTGACAAACATTTGTTTTCAGTCCAGGAAGATTCTAAAAGATTTTTTTTCAATTTATATATAGTACCTCCCGCCCCAAATGAATATAGACCTAAAGACATGCATATGCAAATCAGCGTATTCCCTCTGTTCAGAAATTGCTGATTTCTTTATCTGAAAAAAAATTGTCGAGGGGCCTGCCATTTTGATCCTGGCTGGTCCTTTCACAAAGGCTGAAATTCAGATCATAGCAGGAGCCTTTCTCAAAGGCAGATGGCAGAAGTTCTGCCTTTGAAAAATGTTCCCGCAGGTTCAACACATCGGGCCCTCCATTTTGGTCGTTCAGCGCAGGAAGCTGTTTGAAATTGTTTTTGTGTGGTGTGTCATTTCTTGTTCTGCTTTGTCACCCATTTCAATCGCTGCGGGCCGCGTTCATGCTCCAGGCCTTGATGCGGGTGGCTCCGGTGAAGGCCGGACGGCTGGAGTTCCAGGAGGCCCAGGAGGTACTGGCTGGCCGCCTGCGGGCCGCGGAGGAGGAGCTGGCCGCTGAGGAGCAGGCGCTCAAGGACGGGACCTCCCCCGAGGAGGTCCTGGACAGACACGAGGTAGGTCGATCGGCCGTCGTCTGACCCTGGGGGGTTTTTGCGTTTTGGTATAGGATTGGTATGGTTGTTGTTTTTGGCTGTGGTTTTTGTTGTTGAATTGATGCACTTCATCACCCAAGACTAGTTGACTATTTGGGAAGGCCACCATCTGATGTTTGTACCGGTACTTCGCAGGCGATGATGACTATGACTTCAGATCACCGGGCTGGTGGGGGGGGGGGGATGAGTGCAAAGATGGCTGAACAAGCCAATCTTCACCTGGAAATATCTGTTACAGTGGGGACAGGGGATGTGGGTTTACTGAACCAGGCTGGGATGTGGTGCTCTCATGATCTTTTCTTGACTGGCGTCTCTGTTCTGTTTCCATGATATGCGTATGGAAGGCCACCATCTAAGGGCTGCATAACTCAGATGGTTGAGCACTAGTACGTAGACCGACTCTGGTTTAAGTCCTGGTCCAGTCAAAGTTTGCTTTGCCTTTTTGGGGGTCCAATTTGTTCCCAAGTTCCCAATAAATGTTTCATTTATTTGTTCGAATTGAACTGAAAAAAGCTTTGTGCAATCCCCGAGCTGCTGTAGCCAGGTTTACACAAAGTGGTTGTTTGAATCTAGATAAAAGCAGGGGTGTGATCCCTGGAGATATACGGCAGTTAATGGTTGAATTGCTTCTGACTGGTGCCCCCCACCCCGGCAAAGACTAGTCGACTATTAGGGAGGCCATCGTCTAAGGGCTGGATAGCTCAGATGGGAAGAGCACTGGTATGCAAAACCGGAGATCTTGTGTTCAAATTCCGGTCCAGTCTTCTGACTGCACCCCAAACCAGCAAAGACGATTTGACTATTTTGGAAGGCCACCATGTAAGGGCTGCTATATTAGTTGATATGGTTGAGCGCTGGTACGTAAAACCAGAGGTCTCTGGTTCAAATCCCGGTCCAGTCAAGGTTTTCTTTGGCCATTTTTCAAAATTGTTAAATTGTACGCAAAACCGGAGATCTCGCTTTCAAATCCTGTTCCAGTCAACATTTTCTTTGCCATTTTTTTTCCGAAGACAGAATTTGTTTGAAATTAAAATCTCCAAAGGTGTGTAGTACCGCTGTTGATGGTAGGCATGCTGTTCTCTCTTGGACAGAGTTACCTCCAGCAGCAGAGACCGCTGGAGTCCTGTGGCCAGTGCCTGCGCGACATGGAGGGCCTCCGGAAGCAGCTGATGACCCTCGACCCCGACGGCGACCCTTCACCTCTGACCGAGGCCGTCCAGCGGGGGCGGGAGCAACACGCCCGGCTCGGTCGCCACGCCGACGATTTGGCCCTAAGGCTTCGCAAGCTGCCCGAGTTTTGGAAAGAGTTCAATGAAAGGTGAAGGAGGAGGAGTTGGAAGAGTTTTTGTTTTTGTTTTTTGTGTGTTAATTGTAATTTTGTTTCCATGTTTGTTCAGTCTGTCTCAGTTATATGTCAATCATAGTTTATAACTTTTGACAGGGACTCAGCATGGCTGTCAACCATTCCTGTTTTGGAGAAATCATTCCTCTTTTTGGGGTAAAAATGTATCACTTAAACAAGCTCTTGACAACAGATTCCGATTTGTGGCTTGGAAAAACACATGTATTCCTATGTAATAGAAATGAAGGGGTTGTTCATCGCGCTGGTGTAGATAAGTGGAAAGGGTGATCAAAGTCACGCGATGTGTCGTTGCTGGTGGCGACGTTTCGGTTGCTAACTGCTAACCTTAATCAGTCCTGCGGCCAGTGCCAGCGCGACATGGAGGGCCTCCGGAAGCAGCTGATGACCCTCGACCCCTATGTAGTTTGCTCTGTGATTCCTCTTTGTAGCAGTAGTATTCCTAATTTCCTTTAAGATACACAATGTAGGTTGGGAGCTATGGACTCAGACTCGAGACAAGATAAAAAATGACTTGAGCTGCTCAGATCCGCTCAGACTTGACGTGCGTGACTGTTTTTGTTTTGGTAGCGACGCTTAAAAAAATAGGGGGATTTGAAATTCCGATCATCGCAGGACCTTTCTCAATGGTAACATTTGTACACGCTCAAGCCGTGTTCGCACTGGATTTTTTTTTACCGAGACTGTGGGTAACATTCCAATGGGCAGATCTTACCTTCATCCGCACTTGAATTATTAACGTGAGTACATTATAGACAACTTGCAACGACGGGCGAAACCTAGATGACTGACTGAATACAAACGCAGATATCGCGTCCGCACTGGACTTTTCAACTCGGTTAAACTTTAGCATTTTGAAATTCAACTGAGCAGAAGTCAGTCGGTTAACTTACCGATTCGAGCCGGGTATTAAGTTACCTTGGAGGAAACCTTCCTGGTCTCTACGCACTGGAATTAAAAATGGTCAAGTTTGCTCGGTTAGTTTCCCCCGGGAAAAAAAAGTCTAGTGCGGACAGGGCTAAAGATATGAATATAATCAGCAGCTAAGACCAGCTGAAATGACCCAAAATGTAAAGACTAAGCAATCTGGAGGGTCTGGTGCTTCGAGTTCAATCGGAGCAGGATCTTTCCCGAAGGCCACTCCGTCATTAAAGTTAGCAGCATTTGTTTTTCTCTTGCAGTTATTTTGTCTCAAAAGTTTGAGGGCCTGATGTTTTGATCCTAGCAGGACCTTTATGAAAGGCAAAAAGAAAGGTCTTTGCCTTTAATCCCTCACAGGTCATTTTTAGTCAGTGAGCAGTATGCAACATTTTTGGGGGGTATTTACTTCACACTTATATTGTGTTCACATTTTGGTCCAGGTTCGAGGCCTTGTCTCAGTGGGTGTCAGATACCACCGATATCATGGCTGCCATCAAGAATTCAACCGATCGGGACGACTTCAGAGAGCTGTGCGCCAAGTTTGAGGTAAAGCCTGTCTCTGTGGTGCTGCATTTTGCCCCGGCGGGAATCCGAATTCATAGCCAGTTGCCGTCCCGTGTCTAATCCAGGGATGAGATTCTTCCAACTTTTGCCGGAATTCCGACATCGGAACTTTGACATTCCGACTTATAATTCAGTTCTGAATGGGTTTCATCCCCCTTTAACATCACGTCTCTCTCTGCGGTCACAGATTCTGTCCGACATGGCCGACGAGACCCACGGCGAGCTGGCCTGGCTGAACGGCGCCCTCGCGCAGGCGGCCCCGGACTGCCCCGCCCAGCAGCGGCTGGCTGCCGAGCGTCGGCTGGCCGGCCTGGGCCGCGGCCACGGCTCCACTCTGGACGCCCTGGGCCTGTTCCCCGTGGAGATCGTCGCCCTGACCATGATGTTCTCCCAGGTGGAGAGGGCGGCGCGGATGCTGGGCTGGCTGCGGGAGCTTGGGGCCGAGAGCCAGGAGCCGCTGGCTTGGACTGACGGCGTCGCCATGCACAGACAGTCAGCCCGTCAAATGGTACAGATTTAGTTTCTGCAAGGACACACTCTCTCGATAGAAGTTGTTATCCACATGGCTGGTGGAATTTGGGACAGTTCTCCCTGACCTTGTCCTTGGTACAATCTCCTGCTCCGGCCTTCAATCCTTCAAAGGCTGAGTACAATTTCATGCAGCTGCTTAATCACCAAATGTCATGCTTCTTAAGATCACTTTGCCAACCCAAACTTCACTTGTGTTTCATGCCGACAGTGGAATACAAGTCAGAAGCAATTGACATCACACTGTAATGTGCTTTGAACTCCTGTGTACACGAGGGGATTTGCACGCTTAAAGCGGTTCTATAAGATTGGCCCCATACCAGGTAACTCCACCGCTCAAAGCTTTCTTTTTTTGTCCATTTTCCATCTTCCACCAGCAAATGGACAGCGAGCTACAGCAGCAAGAGGCCAGTATCAAAGAGCTGATCCACAGCGGTCACGATCTGCAGCAGCAGCAGCAGCAACCACAGCAGCAACCACAGCAGCAACAGGAGAAAGCCTCCACCAGCATGTCGGACAGAGTGGGCCAGCAGGCCACCGAGCTAGACAGAGCCTGGAAGGACACCAAGGCCAAGGTCACTCTGCGAGGGCAACACCTGAAGGTACGGGCAAGCCCTTTGTTTGTCTATGTTTGCTTGTCTCTGCTTGTTTATTTGTCTGTCATGTCTGTGTCATCCGTTCCTTTGCTTGTTTGCTAGTACCGGTATGTTAATATTAGGAGGGTAATGACTGTTAAACATTAAACACCTTGCATGCTTTATGATCATCCTTCCTTTGTGTTCACTCCTCCACACTTCTCTCCTTGATCTTTCCCCCTCTTCTTACTAATTTCCTACCTTTCCTACCCTTTGATCTCACCCTACCAGCATTACTCTTTGTCCTTTGTTTCTCATCCATGTCATATTCACTCTCTTCCCCCTTCCTTCGTGTACATGTATCTGTTTTGTCCTTTGTCCTCTGCCTTTGAGAAAGGTCCTGCTAGGATCGAAACGTCAGGCCCACTAATTTTTTAGATGTTAATTTTTGGTTTGTTCATTTGTTCATTTTGTTAGTTTATTTGTTTGTTAGTCTCGTTCTGTATGTTTTGTCTGTTAGGTTATTAGTTTCTTAGTTTTTGGTTTTAGTTGGTTTGTTTGTTGGTGTGTTGGGGTGTTTGTTAGTTTGTTTGTGTTTGCAAATTGTGTATCTGTTTTTCTTTCAGAACTTTTTTTCTAATTAAAGACAATGGGCAGTTTTGAAAACCTTTCTTAGAAACATTTTGTATTCCTTTGTAATCATGAAAATGATGTGTCATGATTGTTTTAATTTTTTTTTTTATTAATTTTTTTATTTGCCTGCAGAAGCACATAATATATATAATATGAAGTTTGTGTCGTGGATAATTCTATGAGGGTTTGCCCTGCTCAACGTAATAAGCACTGAGTGCCCAGTGCTTTGCCCGATGCCTGATAAAAACAATTCAGGCAGCTCAAGCGGGATTCGAACCCGCGACTCGCGCTTTCCAGTGCAGACTTCCTATTTACTGAACTATAACCTCTTATTTTACTGAGGATAATAGGTTTTGACACCATGTAAATTCTCTTGTGAGTAAGTGTGGTTCTGAAAAGAACCGGAGGAACTCGACATTTGGAACAGTGTACTGCTGGATTCTAACTGGGAGTGGGGCTTATGTAGTGTGGAGAGGGATCCTGGTGAGGGGGATTAGCTCAGTGAAGGGTGCAGGCGGGAACTCTAAAGGCAGGAACAAGGGATGCTGCCCTCGATCCTATTTTACTTGGTATGTGCAGAAGCACATTATTTACTGATTTGGTTGAAGATTGTGCTTGGCTCATTTCTTGTTCAGGAGAGCCTGAAGTGGCTGGAAGCCTATGAGACCGACAAGCACACGTTGGAATCCTTCCTCAAGAAGGGAGAGGCCGAGGTCAGTCAGGACCTCTCACTCCCCGGACTGACCCCTGTACAGGACAAGCTGAGAGCCGTCCAGGTATGCTACATGTACACGCAGCTTGGTTTATAACTTCAACAAGATATCAGCGCGCAATTAAACACCGTATGCTCAGTGCCTTGCCCGATTGCCTGCTGAAAAGATACAGGCAGCATGGGCGGGATTTGAACCCCCGACTCCCGCTTTCTAGTACCGATGTTTTAACCACTGAACTGGTTGAGGTCATGTGGTGGATTCAGATCTGCATATAGCCTTTTCACACTACAGCCTCTCAACCCGGGTTGAGAAATTCTCGGCCCTGGTCAAAAATTGAATTTTTCAAACCCCCGTGTTCAACCCGGTATCGTTTCACACTTGATTCATGCAAACTGAGCTTATTTCAACCCGGGGCGACTACAACCCCGAGATTTCACCACCAACTGACACTATCGTTTTCAACCCGGGGCGAAAAAAATCTCAACCCTGGTCCGGAGCAGGGTTGAGTTCAACCCGGGTTGAAGCCAATCCCGGGGTTGATGCTGGGTTGGCGCGGGGTTGAAAATTGGCAAGTGTGAATCGTCGGCGATTTTCAACCCCGCGTTAACCCCCACGATTTGTCTTGTGTGAAAAGGCCTATAGTGGCGGGTACTATATATGATTTTGCATCCAAGAGAAAGTACTTGGAATACTGTAAATTCCTGTGTATAATGCGCACTTTTTTTCACCGCGGTAGAGATCAAAAGTTGGGGTTGCGCATTATACATGGGTACAACGATGTCCTGCCAGTATGGGTTTCAGTCATCATACAGAAGCCGACCTTACATTGTATAAGATTTTAACAATGGGGCTTTCAATCATTGTCCCCACTGCAAACTCTCGAGGGTTTTTTTCCCCCACAAGGTATTAACTTGGGCTCAAATGGATTTTTATATTCGGAGGGTGATCATCCTTCCCACTGTGGGATGGAAACAACAATGGAGGCAGATCTGCAATCCATGCCACGGACTTACATTTTTTTCAGACCACAGACTTTTTTTTTTTCCTCTTGGTGGAAGGCAAAAGTTGGGGGTGTGCATTATACCCTGGAATTTACGGTAATGATTTACCCCTCTGGACATGTGATTAAACACTGTGCGCTCAGTGATCGTCTGCTTTGGTATTGAGCCTCTCGGTATACCTTTGGTGCTCAGTGCTTGGAACCGTTGCATCTATAGCCATGTTCCCGCTGGAGTTTTTCTTCCGTGCCCGCTGGAGATCTGTGTGAAGCGGTGACGTAACACAGGAAGCTGCTCTGTTTGCAAAACGTTTCACAGTGTGTTCCAACCGGACTTTTTTTTCGAAGACCTGTTAAAGCCCCTACACAACATTGGTACGATCGAAAAACAGAAATGTTCACAGATTTACATGAAGCTTATACAGTTTGAAAATGGTTATAGTAGAAACCTCGCACTGAAATATTTCTGCCTAAAATGTTGTATTTTGGGAGAAAAAAATAAAATTAAATAATCGTTCACGTCTCACCGAGATATAAACTTATTTTTCGGAACAGTAAGGTGTTGAATGCTTCATTTTCGTGAAACAAATGAAGCTGTTTTCACTAATTTCTAGAGTCTTGGTTGGCGGATTGAGTTGAAATTTTCACATGTGTGCTATTTCATGCATTGTTGGATCAGACAACGTATGAATGCTATTCTTTGACCTCTACCAATGTTGTGTAGGGGCTTTAAGTTACCATGGCTGAGTGGTAGTCTTCCGCGACCGCTTTCAGCCTGTTAGATTTACATCACGGTAGCGGTAAATGGACAGGGATGTCAGGCTACTGAGCATTCCTATCGGACTTGATTTTGTCATTCTACAGGCAAGTTGTGGTAGATTGAGAAAAGTAAGTCCAGTAGGGACACGGCTTGTGACCCATGGCTGGGCACTCAGTTATAATCACACCTCACATGGGTATGTGAAGCAAACCCACTCTGTTAACAGAACGACTGAGAAGATTAAGATGGATGGGGGGATTCCCTTTTGGCTTAACCTATCAAGGCACTTCACGAAGAGCAGACCAGCCTGAAACCGGTGTTGGTGTCGCTGAGAAGCCTGAGCGGCCAGATGCAGCAGGCAGCGGCCGCCGACGAGCCCGCCAAGAGGCAACTTGCCGAGGAGCTCGGGGAGGTGACGGCGAGGTGCGCCTCCCTCCAGGACGGCGTCGGCAGGCGGCTGGAGGAGCTGAGCGCCCTGCGGGAGAGGTGGGAGGAGCAGGAGGCCGGGGAGGCTCGGACGGATGCGTGGCTGGACGAGACCTCCGCCGAGCTGGACCGGATCGAGAGCGCGGACGACGTGCCGGAGACGACCTTCCAGAAAGCCAAGGTGGGCGGCCGACTCTCTTTCTTTTCCCTCGTACTCATTGCGTCTGCGTCTGACAATCAATGACACGACTGACGATGCTCTAGCTTGGCTTGGCAGCCTGGACTTATCACCCCAACACCCCAATATGAGACACAATAGTTGTTGCTGAATGAGTAAAAAGTTTTCTTTTGTGATCAGTCATCATTGTCATCATCGTCATCATCATCATCCATCCTCCTCCTCCTCCTCCTCCTCTTCCTCCTCTTCCTCCTCTTCCTCCTCCTCCTCTTCCTCCTCCTCCTCCTCCTTCTCCTCCTCCTTCTCCTCCTCCTTCTCCTCCTCCTTCTCCTCCTCCTTCTCCTCCTCCTTCTCCTCCTCCTCCCCCTCCCCTCCTCCTCCTCATCCTCATCCTCCTCCTCTTTCTCCTCCTCCTCCCCTCCCCTTCTCCCCCTCCCCTCCTCCCCCTCCTCCTCCTCTTCTTCCTCCTCCTCTTCCTCCTCCTCTTCCTCCTCCTCCACCTCCTCCTCCTCCTTCTCGGGAAAAAGTTGTGAATAGACAAACCGAAATCCCCAAGGAATTTTCGTCTAGTGTGAAAGCCCTTAGATAGTAGTATCGTGACACATGTTCATGCTTAACAGCTGAGTTTTCACGCTTTCAAGCCGTCGATGAAAATGAACTCCCTTCACCCCACCCCCCAACCAAGGTCCTGTACACGGAGGTCTTTGACAAGTACCGGGATCTGGAGCGCCTAGAGCATACGCTGCGCGGCCTGACCGAGGGCCTGGGCCGGGAGGACTGCCGGCCGCTGTCCGGCCGCCTGCTGGCCCTGCGCGGCCGCTGGGAGGAGCTGTGCGGCCGGGCCCGGCGGCAGAACGCCCGGCTGGACGAGGCCGTCTCTCGCTGGCAGCTGTACCGGCACCAGGTGGAGCAGCTGCGGCCCTGGCTTGAGCACGCCGAGCGACGGCGGCGGCCGGGGGTTAAGGCTGGCCCCACGGCAGTGGCGCCAGACTGCGGCTCCCTGGAGGACGCGGAAAGATTGGCTGCGGACCAGAAGGTAATTGGGAACCAGACCTCGCATTTGGGAACCACAAATTTCGATCATAGCAGAGCCTTTCCCAAAGGAAGAATTGTTTTGTTTAGATTTGAAAAGCAATATAAAATGAAACTGGTTAAAGTTAATGAGTGGCGTTTATCTTTTTCTTTTTCTTTTTAAATTGAAGAGCTCTGTTTTGAAACTTTGCTTGATTGGCTCTGCCTTTTGAAACTTTGATTGTAGAGTGCTACCTTTGAGAAATGCCCCGCTGGCACATGGCTGGGAATGAAACACGAGGCACTCAACATTTTTTAGTTTTTTTAGTTTGGCCTTTTGGTCACTCTATCCCGTACACTCTATCCATCCAAAGGTGTAGAACAGAGAGGTATCAGAACAGATTCTTTCCTCGTTCAGCCTCTCTCTGGAGGCTCAGTGCACTGCTAAGTTGCGATGGATTCCAGAATTAGCGATCGCTTTCGTCATTTGCAATGATCGTTAGTTAAATTCCTGGTTCATGTATCCCCCCAGCCTACGATCTTGCCGGTTTTTTTTATGAGGAATGCCTTGTTTTAGGCAAAGTTGCATAATTAGTGGATAACCCTCCAAATACCTATCAATTACTCTCTCTCTCTCTCCTCCTCCCTCCCCCTCCCTCCCCTTCTCTCTCCCTCTCTCTTCCCTCCCTCCCCTTCCCCCCCCCCTCTCTCCCTCTCCCTCCCCCTCCCTCCCCTTCTCTCTCCCTCTCTCTTCCCTCCCTCCCCTTCCCCCCCTCTCTCCCTCTCCCTCCCCCTCCCTCCCCTTCTCTCTCCCTCTCTCTTCCCTCCCTCCCCTTCTCCCCCCTCTCTCCCCCTCCCTCCTCCTCCCTCCCCTTCTATCTCCCTCTCTCTTCCCTCCCTCCCCTTCTCCCCCCTCTCTCCCCCTCCCTCCCCCTCCCTCCCCTTCTCTCTCCCTCTCTCTTCCATCCCTCCCCTTCCCCCCTCTCTCCCCCTCCCTCCTCCTCCCTCCCCTTCTCTCTCCCTCTCTCTTCCCTCCCTCCCCTTCCCCCCTCTCTCCCCTCCCTCCTCCTCCCTCCCCTTCTCTCTCCCTCTCTCTTCCCTCCCTCCCCTTCTCCCCCCTCTCTCCCCCTCCCTCCCCCTCCCTCCCCTTCTCTCTCCCTCTCTTCCCTCCCTCCCCTTCCCCCCTCTCTCCCCCTCCCTCCTCCTCCCTCCCATTTTCTCCCCCTCTCTCTTCCCTCCCTCCCCTTCCCCCCTCTCTCCCCCTCCCTCCTCCTCCCTCCCCTTCTCTCTCCCTCTCTCTTCCCTCCCTCCCCTTCCCCCCTCTCTCCCCCTCCCTCCTCCTCCCTCCCCTTCTATCTCCCTCTCTCTTCCCTCCCTCCCCTTCTCCCCCTCTCTCCCCCTCCCTCCTCCTCCCTCCCCTTCTATCTCCCTCTCTCTTCCCTCCCTCCCCTTCTCCCCCCTCTCTCCCCCTCCCTCCCCTCCCTCCATTCTCTCTCCCTCCCTTCTCTCTCCCTCCCCTTCTCTCCCTCCCCTTCTCCCCCCCTCTTTCCCCCTCTCTCCCTGACAGGCTTTCAGTCGAACTGTGGAGGAGAACCAGCCCATACTGGCCAGCATCCAGCAACTGTCGGCCCAGCTGGTTCCGGCCGAATCCGTCCAGTCCGAGGTGGCCGACCTGACCGAGCGCTGGGCCGCCGTCCAGCGACAGACGGCCTCGGTCGGGGTGGAGCTGGCCGAGAAGGAGGCGGCATGGCGGGAGTACGAGGCGTCCAGGGGGAGGCTGCGGGAGGCGCTCGAGTGTCTGGAGGAGGGCCAGGAGGCTCACTGCCGCGACCTCACCGGAAACACGGCCAAGTTGGAGGAGCAACTGGAAGCACTGGAGGTGAGACCAATTTGGATGCTTTGGTGTTTCATGAAAGAAATACAGTGGAACGTCGCTATAATGAACGCTGGTATACCGAACATTCGGCTGTAACGAACATGCCCTTTGGCTCCCGACGTAGATGTCCGTGGGTGTGCGCCGGCAACTGCTAACCACTGTTAGACTTGGGAACGAAACTTAATGGACACAATTTGTTGATACCAAAACTGTTGCAAACTGCTCACTGACTGCTCAATGACCTGCAATACATAAATCTCAAAAGTTAGAGGGCCTGACCTTTCTCAAAGGCACAATTAATTGTGACTCATTCCCTCCCCAACCCCTTCCCCCCCCCCCACCTCGACCCCCAACCAGGACTTGTGCGGCACACTGCAGTCGTCCCAGCCCGGCGCGGAGACCTTCCGCAGGCTGAACCAGGCGCTCCAGGACCAGCACCGTCCCGGGCCGCTGGGCCTGGCCCGACTGGCGGAGGACCGGCGGCGGCTGGAGGCCCGGCTGGCCGCGGCGGCCGTGGGCCTCGGCGAGGCTCGGCGTCGGCTGGAGGACACCCTGGCCCGGCGGCTGGCGTTCGGCCAGGAGGCCGAGAGGCTGACGGCCGAGCTCAGGGCCGAGCAGAGCCGGCTCCTGGAGTGGAGGACGCTCAAGGAGGACGAGGTGAAGACAGAGATCCAGAAGATTCAGGTGATTTTTGGCTTTTCTTCTGCTCCAGCGTAGTGGAAAAGACATTCTTTTTGTTCTTAATTTTTTTTTTCAGTTTCTTCTTCTTCGTTTTTGTTCTTCTTCAGACGATTCTTTTCATCTGCTTAGCAGATTTTCATGCTTAAGCAGCTCTATGAAATTGGGCCCTGCATGGAACTACGCGAAAAAATTGCTAAGCATGGAAATTCATCCTTGTTTAATCCAAGTTTTCCAGCCATACTTCATCTGATGCTTGCCGCCCTCAACTTGTATTCCAATTACGGGTGCTAAGCATAGAATACAAATGAAACTTTGGCTGGTAACCTGATTTTATTCAGCATGGTTTATCATGCTTCAGCAGATGAGAGGTAAAGTAATGTTGTTGTTTTTTCTTCTTTCTCGCAGGCCACTCAAGAGAGACTCCAGGCGTGCGGGGAGAGGATCGCCGGCCTGAGCCAGGCCGCTCCGGCCGTCAGCAGCCAGTGCGACGCCGCCCAGGAGCTGTCTCTCTCCCGTAAAGTGACCGGCGCCTCCATGCTCCGTGACGCGGTCCAGGACGCGGCCGGGACGCGGCTTCGAGTCCTGGAGTCCTTCCTGGTCTTCCTCGAGGCGCGCCGGGCGGTGGCAGACTCGCTGGAGCGGGTGGCGGCCGCCCTGGACGGCCCCGGGGCCGCCCTGGGGCCGCTGTCCGAGGAACTGGCTACGGCGCGGGCGTCCCTGGCAGAGTGGCGCGGCCGAAGTCAGGACCTGGACAAGCGGGCGGAGGAGGCTCGGATGACCGTCCTCCTCCTTGGGGACGGGGAGTGTCCGCCGACAGCCGGCCAGGAGGTGGCCCGACTGGCCGGCCTCCGCGACGACCTGGCCGCGAGACTGGCCGGGCGGAGGGACAAGCTGGTGGAGGAGTTCTGGGCCGAGCAGAAGGCCTTATCGGCGCGGCTGGAAGACATTGGCAGGAAGAAGCCCACGGAAATAACCAGCTCTGACGATTTGCGAAATGGCCTGGAAGAGATCCAGGTAAGTTAAAGTTAAAGGTTTTAGTTTACAAAAATCTCAACAGTGATATACAAAAATGTTGCAAACTGCTTACTGACTAAAATTACCACAATGCAAATCTCAAAATTTTCTCAAAGGCCTTTGAGAAAGGTCCTGCTAGGATCGAAACGTCAGGCCCACTAAATTTTGAAAGATCTCAAAAGTTAGAGGGCTTGACATTTCGATCCTGCTAGGATCGAAACGTCAAGCCCTCTTACTTTTGAAGGTGATGTATTGCAGGTCATTTTAGTCAGTGAGCAGTTTTTTTTTATTTGATTTAGTTTACAAAGAATGGAATCAGGGGGCAAAATAGTGGGGTTTTTGGCACCCATTTTACACAGTCATTGCTGTGGATCAGTTACATTATTCACACTATGAACATCTTAACCTTGAAAAATGGGTGAAACTGTGATTTCACAGTGTATTTTACAGTGAATTCACCGTGAAAAATTGTCTCTCTGACCTGATAAGTACATCTTCAGGTCACTAAGGAGACTGTGAAAAAAAAACTGTGAATATCTAGGGTGGCAAGCTCCAGCCTTGAGGGATGGCTAATTCAATTCCAAGTAGGGCCCCCCCCCCTCACTCACATATACTTCAAAACTGCCTCTAGCCATTTACCACCAGGAATGTGGCGTTGGAGACTACTGCTGAAAACACCCTGAAAGTGCCGTGAAAACTATTGGCTAACTCTGCTCTGTGAGATAGGGGTGAAAACACTCTGAATGTTTTTTAATTCCACGGCTAAATTACATTTTCTCCACGTTTTCACAGTTTAGATGTTCATAGTGTCAGGTTGTACATAAGGTACTATGAAGTGCACCCACTCACAGTCAAAGCTCTGGATACTTTTGCCGTATGCAACCTCTGGCTCTTACCCTCCTCCAGTCTGCCCACAATAAGTGTGGCTTTTGTCATGCTTACATTTTCTTTTGTGGTAAGCTGAAGAGAGCCTTTGATTTAAAACTCGGACATTAATGTTGCTCGGATTCACAGGGCTCGGAACATAGCAGCATCACTGGTGCTCCGAAATCAGTGGTCCTGGTACAAAAGTTACCAATTGTTCTCTTTTCATCCGGGTCTGTCCGCAGGAATGTCAAAAACAGCTCGAGCAGTGCCGGCCCTCAATGGCCGACCTCAAGGCGCGAGGCCGACGCCTCCAGGAGTTGAACCCGGCCCTTGGGGACGCCGTCCAGGCCTCTCTGGATGCCGCGGACGGCCGCGCCGATGCCGCGCGGGAGAGACTCGCCGGCGACGGGGATAAGCTGGGTGCGGCCCTCGAGCTCTGGACCGAGCTGGAGCGTTGCCGAGAGCCCCTCCTGGAAACCATGGCGAGGGTCGCCGCGGTGACCGAGCAGCCGATCAAATGCAGCAGCAGGGAGGAGGCGGAGGAGCTACTGCAGCAGCATCAGGTGAGCAGAAGCATCTGCTTTTCGTCTTCTTTTCTTTTTATTTTTTTCCGTCAAAACCTCAGCTACAATACTGTCAGCAATCTCAGCTCTGTTTGGGCCGTAAAGTTCAAGCGAGAGTGTCGTCAAGTTTCCTCATCATTTTTTTTTTTTTTTGAAAAAAATGGCAAAGAAAACATTGACTGGACCAGGTCTTATTATTATTATTATTATTATTACTAGATGCTTGGTTAGATGTTTCAACAAGTAGTAGAAGTACCGGGTATGCCCCTAAACCACACAACAGTTGCCATTTTGGCAGCAAGCTCTCTGAGAGACACATACCCTACCTACTTTTGGAAGTTGACTTTGACTTTGCCGACTTTGTTTCTCTCCGACCATCAGATTGCCGGGGAGGAACTCCTCCCGGCTGCAGGACGGAGCCGGGCACCTCGGCTCTCTCGCCGCCGACCTGAGTCCTATCCCCTCTCGGCCCTGACGGCGAGGGGCGCCTCAGAGCCGAACAACCGGCCCCCCTCCGGGACGCCCTCGGCCTCCCGGCCTCGCTGGCCGCCGGGGAGGCGGCGGTGGAGGAGCGGGCGGCCCGGCTGAGGCGACAGCTGGGGCTGTGGGAGGCGGTGCGGCTGCAGGAGGCGGCGCTGGCCTCCTGGCTGGGCGGCGAGGTGTCGGCGCTGGAGCGGGCCGGGGACGAGGTGGAAGATGAGGTCAAGGCCAAGGCCCGGCTGGATCAGTTCAAGGTTCGTGCTCCCCCCCCCCCCCCCCCCCCCCCGATTACCTCTCTCCTCAACTCCTCTGGCCTGTTCTCTTTGTTTTGCTGCGTTCCCCTCTTCTGATATGATTGACTGCGGTTATCTGTCCGCCATTCAGCTCAAATCTGCCGTCTGATCCCTGACAAGCCCATTGGTCAGGGCCCAATTTCATACAGGGATGTTTAGTGGTTCTGCGTATGAGACTGACACGGCTTACCCTTTTGTCACTCCGGGCAAGGTTGAAGGAGTACGGTCTGCTCTGCGGTCGGTTGCTTCTTCCGTCCCCTGTCTGGTTCGGAGTCTTCTTTTTGATTATATTATTTCCCTAATTAAACGCAATTAATTCCATGCACAATCCCTAGTATATTTGCCTTGGTTTTCCACGAGGACAGTTGCCGTAGATACTGCCAAATCGATACCTGTCCCCGCTTCTGACCAGTCGTTGCAAAAGGAAGGAGCCAGTTCAGGAAGAGTTGTTGCCTCCATGAAGGGTGTGAGCAGACTGTTTTTTGGAGGTTTAGGAAAAGGCAGTGGGCTTTTTCTCTGTGGTAGAGTAGTGAAGAAGAGATTATTGTGTCCTACTTATCATAACCAAGGAAACTGAAGGGCGCCTGTGCCCCTGCTGTTAATCTCTCAGTCGCCCAAGCGCTCACTCGCAGACGCATCTCTCGGTTGTGTAAGCGCTCAATCGTAGTCGCACAGTTTATTGGCCTTTCGGTGATTTTCGGTAAATGACTTTGTCGGTTATCCATGTGTAAACAGAAATACAAACCGCATTGTGATTCAATGTCAGTTGGGGTTGGATTGTATTCCACTTTTCTGTGCTTAGCAAGAACCAAAAGTGAGGTTTTGGGTTGGCAAGGTGATCCTATGAATCGTGGCTTTTTGTGCTGAAGCAAATTTTGACGTTGAAGCTGCTCTATGAAATTGGTCCCAGGTGGTGAGGGCATCCTTAACTAGAAAGTCTTGATCTGATCCGGGTTCGAATCCTGCCCGAGCCCATTTGCCTGTTCTTTTTTGGGGTCATTCTTTCGGTCAATTCGCGCGTACCATGCAGACCCGATGATACAGGGTTAAGAGCTTATTTAACTTTCACATCTCACATTCTGCCATTGAAAAAGGTCCTGCAAGGATCATAGCAGCGGGCCCGCTAGATGTTTGAGATCTGTGTATCTTGGCTCGGCATTTTGCAAATTTTGTTTGGTGGTACTCCTTTTTGTCATCAAACTGTCAACAATATGACAGGTATGAGAATGGATTAGTATTAGTTAAGCAAGTTCATCATTCAGTCTTGCCTGCACTGATTTCTTTTCACGGTTTGCCCCTCTCTCTTGATCGGTTTTGGTAAATTTGTTTCCCCTCTGGATTTTCTTTTGTTCTGTAGACGGATGTGACGACCAGAGAGGTGGAGCTCAGCCTCCTGTCCACCACGGTGCAGGAGCTGAGGTCAATGAACCCTGGGGCGGCCATTCCTGTCGCTGAGGAAGCTGTGCAGAGAGTGGAGGCCAATATCACCCAGGCTAGACAGGTCAGACTGGGCTCTCTCTCCCTCTCATATCACCCAGGCTAGACAGGTCAGACTGGGCTCTCTCTCCCCCTCTCATATCACCCAGGCTAGACAGGTCAGACTGGGCTCTCTCTCCCCCTCTCATATCACCCAGGCTAGACAGGTCAGACTGGGCTCTCTCTCCCCCTCTCATATCACCCAGGCTAGACAGGTCAGACTGGGCTCTCTCTCTCCCTCTCATATCACCCAGGCTAGACAGGTCAGACTGGGCTCTCTCTCCCCCTCTCAAACCACCCAGGCTAGACAGGTCAGACTGGGCTCTCTCTCCCTCTCTCATATCACCCAGGCTAGACAGATCAGACTGGGCTCTCTCTCTCCCTCTCATATCACCCAGGCTAGACAGGTCAGACTGGGCTCTCTCTCCCCCTCTCATATCACCCAGGCTTGACAGGTCAGACTGGGCTCTCTCTCCCCCTCTCATATCACCCAGGCTAGACAGGTCAGACTGGGCTCTCTCTCCCCCTCTCATACCACCCAGGCTAGACAGGTCAGACTGGGCTCTCTCTCACCCTCTCATACCACCCAGGCTAGACAGGTCAGACTGGGCTCTCTCTTCCCCTCTTCATATCACCCAGGCTAGACAGGTCAGACTGGGCTCTCTCTCCCCCTCTCATATCACCCAGGCTAGACAGGTCAGACTGGAATCTCTCTCTCACTGTCTGTGTGTCTGTCTGTCTGTCTGTCTCTCTCTCTCTCTCTCTCTCTCTCTCTCTCTCTCTCTCTCTCTCTCTCTCTCTCTCTCTCTCTCTCTCCTCTCTCTCTCTCCCTCTCTCTCTCTCTCTCTCTCTCTCTCTCTCTCTCTCTCTGTCTCTCTCTCTCTCTCTCTCTCCCTCTCTCTCTCTCTCTCTCTCTCTCTCACTGTCTGTCTATCTGTCCCTCTCCCTCTCATATCATCCAGGATAGACGGGTCAGACTGAAATCTCTCTCATTGTCTGTCTGTCTGTATGTCTGTCTCTCTCTCCCTCTCTCTCTCTCTCTCTCTCCTCTCTCTCTCTCTCTCTCTCACTCTCTCTCTCTCTCTCTCTCTCTCTCTCTCTCTCTCACTGTCTCTCTCTCTCTCTCTCTCTCTCTCTCTCACTGTCTCTCTCTCTCTCTCTCTCTCTCTCTCTCTCTCTCACTGTCTCTCTCTCTCTCTCTCTCTCTCTCACTGTCTCTCTCTCTCTCTCTCTCTCTCTCTCACTGTCTCTCTCTCTCTCTCTCTCTCTCTCACTGTCTGTCTGTCTCTCTCTAACACTGACTCTATCTCTGTCTCTCCCTCTCCCTCTCCCTCTGTCTCGCTGTCTGTCTCTGCCTCTCTGTCTTTGTCTGTCTGTCTCTCTCTGTCTCTGTCTCTCTGTCTCCCTGTCTGTCTCTGTCTGTCTCTGCCACTGTCTCTCTCTCTGTCTATGTCTGTCTGTCTCTCTCTGTCTGTCTCTCTCTCTTTCTCTGTGTCTCTCTCTCTGTCTGTCTGTCTGTCTCTCTCTCTCTGTCTGTCTGTCTCTCTCTCTCTCTCTCTCTCTCAAAATTATGTGAATAAGTTATTATTACCGTTGCTCTGTCACATTTTGATTGCAGCTGGCCCTGAATGCCGAGACCAGCCTCGGGGAGTTTGCCGATCGCCGCGATTCCCTGAGAAGTCAGACCGAAGACCTGGCCAGAAAACTGGACATGCTGGAGGACCGGCTGGCCCAATGCTTGGACCCCAGCCTGCCGGAGAATGGCATCGTGGAGGAGATAGATGAGTGCAAGGTATGGAAGAGGCTTAGCTTTAGCGTTAGAAACAAATCTTAAAAATTAGTGGGCCTGATGTTTCAATCCTAGCAGGACCTTTCTCAAAGGCAGAGTGACAAGGACAACGCAGATACATGTACATAAAGGAAGGGGGAAGAGAATGAATAGGACACGGATGAGAAACAAAGGACAAAGAGTGAAGCTGGTAGGGTGAGATCAAAGGGAAGGGCAAGTAGTAGGGTAGGGATTAGTGAGAAGAGGGGGAAAGATCAAAGGGAGAAGTGTGAAGGACTGAACACAAAAGAAGGATTATCAGAAATCTGCATGGTGTTAGTCATTACCCTCCTGGATGTTGAGACCATGCGGTTAAATAGTCCGAAGACGCTTCTTCCACATTTTCTCACGGCTAAGACGGACAGCATTGTATATCATGTTAGAAAATAATAATAGAGACTCATTTTTGGGCGACATGGTTATTGGTGGTTTTTTTTTCAGGGGTAATGCTTGCACATACATGCATTTGAAATGAATTCGTAGGTATTGAAGGTGAGATGTTTTCCTATTAGAGCAAAAACTATCAAAAAATAGTCGTTGGCAACAAGGCACCTAACTCAAGTCAGAATTCACTGCACCTTTGCTTGTTTTGGTCTTCCTCCGCAGGCTGTCGCAACGGAGCTGGCCGATGTCAAGCCGAATCTGGATGCCTTGGCAGGAGATCTGCGCTCGCTGCTGCAGCGGTTCCCCAAGGCCAGCGGTGCCCAGCTGCAGTCTGAGCTGGACGGCCTGGCTGCCCGGACTGCCGACCTGCAGCGCAGAGATCAACAGGTCCGTCTCGATGAAAAGCGATCCCAACATTTTTCTGCTTTGGCAAAAGAGATTCTCGTGCATGGTGTCACCACAAATCTGCTCTTCATTGAGCGTGTTGAGCACAACTACCATGCATAACCTTAAGTCTCATTTATTCGTGTACTTATTTTGATACTCAAAATCATGATCTGGATATGTAGAGGGCTTGGCCCGTTATCCCTACTCATCAACAATCACAACCTCTCCCCAGGTTCTGGAGAGCCTGACCAATGCTCTGGCGGGTCGCGTCGAGGACTCCCTCCAGGAGGTGGAGGACGAGATAAAGTACGACGAGGAGGAGATGAGGGCGGCCTCCTCTTGCCAGGGAGAGCCGGAGGTCCTGGAGCAGAGGCTGAACGAGATCAAGGTTGGTTCTTGGAGGGAGGGATGGATGGTTGGTTGGCGGCGGGCGGCGATGCAGGAAAGACTCTTGTGGGAAGCATAGCACAGGAGAGAGGGAGAGAGAGGAGAGAGAGAGAGAAACAGAGAGCCAGAGAGAGAGGAGAGAGAGAGAGGGTGGGGAGGGGCAGAGAGGCAGAGAGACACACAGAGAGAAACAGAGCCAGAGAGAGAAAGAGAGAAGGGGAGAGCGAGGGGGAGAGGCAGAGAGAGACAAAGAGAGCAACATAGAGCCAGAGAGAGAGAGAGAGAGGAGGGGAGAGAGGGGGAGAGGGAGAAAGGCAGAGAGACAGGCAGAGAGAGCAACAGAGAGCCAGAGGGAGAGAGAAGGGGGATGGAGAAAGGCAGAGAGATCCAAAGTGAGAGGGGGAGAGAGAAGAGGGAGATAGTGGAGGAGAGAGAGTCCCCTCTAGGTAGAGAGGGGGAGAGAGAAAGGGCTGGAGAGGTGGGGAGAGGGGAAGAGAGTGAGAGGAGAGGAGAGAGAGAAATAATTTAATGCAGGGAAAGAGAACTGACAGGGATTTATGAACATTTGTAAAAATCACAAAGAAAATTTGACAGCACCTGGATTTGTAGCCAGGCCTCTGGCTTGAACGTACATGTACTGGTGCTCATACTGTCTGAGATATCCAGCTCTTGGGTGACTGCCTTCCCTAATTGTCAACTGTCTTTGCCGGGGTGGGGGCACCAGTCAGAATCATTGTATGAAATATTAGCTAGCTGTCAAAGCATTTTCTGAACGCACCTCATCTGCTGTGGGGACGGATTTTGGCAGTTCGTAAAAAACAAAAACTGAGCCGCCTTTAAAAAGGGTCCTGCTATAGCCAAAATGTCGGCGATATCGAGGAAGTACGTCATTTTAATGTGGAGGAGTCTATCTCGAGTCTGGAGTCTTTTTTTTTTTCTGGTTGTATTTTTAAAATTTCCGCAGGACTTGAAGGTCAACTCGGTCCCTCAGCACGCCGCCCAGCTGTCCTCCATCGGCGCCCACATCGAGGCCCTGGCCCCGCTGCTGGCGGACGGCCAGCGGTCGGCCCTGGGCAGGTCGGGCCAGGCGCGGCGGGACCGGCTGGCCGGGCTGCACAGCAGCCTGGTCGGGGCGGAGGGGGCGCTGGAGTCCCGCCTGCTGGACTGCCGGGACTTTGAGGAGGCGGCCCGGAGACTCGGCCGGGAGGTCGACGAGGTCGGGGGACTCCTGGAGGCGCAGGTGCCGGCCTCCCACGGCTCGCTGGACCAGCGGAAGGCCCATCTCAAAGACCTCCAGGTAGGGGACAAGACTTCCATTTTTTTTTTTTTTTTTTTATCAAATGCTGAAGTGAACAATAGCCCATGAAGAAAAGAATAAATTCAAACACTATCATAGACAGCATTGCACTATGAAAGATATCCCCCCATGGCCTCATCAGTGGTTCACAGCAAGAGGAAAACTGGAGTGCAGGGGCGCATATTCAGACGAGTGACATAAGATGCTGGTGCACTCTGCTTCTGAAGGTTGCAACACCATTTTCGGTGAGGGTTTAGCCCTACTCAACGTATGATAAGCACTGCATGCTCAGTTCAATGAGATTTGAAGTTTTTTCATGGTGAGAATAGCATGAGTAATAGGTTTGTGGTGACACCATGTACAATTCTCTCTTGTGAGTGTGTGCGGTTCTGAAAAGAACCGGAGGAACTCGAAGACGAACAGAGTACACTGTTGGAAAAGTCGAGTTCCCTACGGTTCTTTTGCAGAACCGCACATGCTCAGTTTATTGGGTGCCCTGCAAAAGGGCACGAGTGCATTCAGACACCAACATCACCTTACGACCTTCTGCTGGGAGCAAATTCCGTCTGGTCCGTTTTATGGCTTTTTACAAGTAGCTTTTACTTCATCATGATGTAATATTTGGACACAGAATGTGACTGGATTGAAGCACTTACAAAATGGAAAATAATGAGTAATTAAACAAAATTAAACATCAGGTTTCTCCTGATGACGGCCAGAGCATACTGGCTGGAACGTCGAGTTACCACTCAGGTTCTTGTCAGAACCACACCTCTTCTTTAAGAGACCTTATACATAGTGTCACCGCAAACCCTCCTATATTGTTTCACCCAGCAAGCAAAGCCTAACGTCTTATTCAGGTATCTCAAACTGCTCATTTTTATCTGTTAACATCCTAAAAACTGGAAAATGCCTGCACCCCTGCCGTGAATTTCTCGGTAGCGTAAGGTCTCACTTCAGCCAAGGTCAAGGCCCGGCTGGATCAGTTCAAGGTTCGTGCTTTTCCCAGGCATCGATTCTGCTCTCCTCAACTCTAAAAACCCTAAAAAACTGAAGGGTGCCTGCACCCCTGCCGTGAATCTCTCGGTAGCATAAGGTCTCACTTCAGCCAAGGTCAAGGCCCGGCTGGATCAGTTCAAGGTTCGTGCTTTTCCCAGGCATCGATTCTGCTCTCCTCAACTCTAAAAACTACCTGCACCCTTACTGTGAATCTCTCGGTCGCGCAAGCGCTCATTCGCAGTTGCATCTCGTGGTCGCGTAAGTGCTCACTCCATGTCGCAAAGTTTATTGGCCTTCAGTGATTTTCAGGAAATGTCGGTCAATTACATCCCTGAAGATGAAGCGGTGAACATGTCAGCATTTTTGGACTCTCTCTCTCTCTCTGATTGTTGCTGCAGGTCCTGGCCGATAGACTGGACCGTGAGCATCCCACACTGGGCAGCGTGAAGCAGAAGGCGGACAGGGTCCAGGCGCAGTGCGGGACAGCGACGCCGTCGCAGCAAGCGGCTCAGCTGCAGCGGGAGTACGACCTCCTCCGGGCAAGAGTCAATGTAGGTGGCGTAGTGTAATGGATTGTACCTTGTGAAAGGGAACGACTAAATACACCCGTCCAGTAGGCCACGCCCCTTGACAAATTGACCAAATCACAACGCGCGATTTAAGGTCCGACAAATTGCCGCCATTTTGCCCGACATTACGTTTGAAATTTTGAATTCTTTGCTACACAAATTTTGTTATGTTTACTTTTGTTTTGTATATACCAGGCAATTCCTTTGCAAACCTGAGTTTTATCCTTAACCACTTCGCGTCGGGGGGGTTTTCAGCGCCGATGACCGCCATACGGGGGTTTTTGAACAATGCATCATTTTAAAATCTTGCTAAAACAATCGGAACAATATATTTCTGTGAAATAAATCGATAAGGGTATACTATGGGTACAAGAGAGTAAAACCTGGCACAATTCGGACGTCGTTGTGGCCTTTGTCAAGAGATTATCCGTTTGAAAAAGGGCCCTTTGTGCGTCGTCAATGGACCGTAACGGACGGGTGTGTGTGGGTGCGTGTACGCTGCTGAAAATCCCTGACCGCAGACTCCAGCCTCCACTCCAGGCAGTCAAATCTTCTAGTTGGTCGGCCACAAACGAGCGTACAGATTATGGTAAAGAATGTGGGGGGAATTCCAATGCCAGACCAACGACCGTTGGGCTGTGTGGCATGCAAAGACAATGTCCCCCACGTGCTTTCAGCTGCAGCGCGGTATCCCTCGATCCTCCACAGTAAAAGTCCCACAATTGCACAATTACTGCTGCTAATCTTGCAATTCATGTGGCAACTTGCGTCAAAAAGGGTCTTTGTACTGATTCATATTGCTTTGTTCTAAGCTGAAAAGAGTCTTTGTTTAGAATGTGGACAATAGTGGTGCCTGGATTCGGAGGGCCCCGTTGCAAAGGCAATCCAATTGACCTCCGGATTCGGAGGTCCCGGCGCGAAGTGGTTAACCATGGTCAAGCGGTGTTTTTATTTTCCTTGTTATTCTGACTCGATACCCTCGCAAGAGAGGAAATGTACATTTCTGGCCTTTTCCAAAGCCAAAGTCCAACGGAGAGAAGTGCTTTTGGTGGTTGCGGGCATGCAGTGGACGCGCACGGCATGTGGGCGATCGTGACACGTTGTGTGCATGTGCACGGTTGCTTGGCCGTTGCTATGGTGGGCGTGGCCTATTGGATCGGTGTATTACTAAAGGGGAATAGAACAGGATTAATTGAAACTTTATTTAGGAAACTGAATGCTGGTTCAACATAATTTATCGCTCTAAGAGGGGGGGGGGGCATCAAGAATCACAAAATTACTTGGCTTTCTGCCTCGAAAAGATACGAGGTTAAACGAGGATCATCTAAACAAAGAACATATCTGGGACACCCCTCAAATGATTGAATATTTGACCCGATTGGTCTTTGAAAAAAATAACTTCAATAGCTGCATCCGCATTGTATGATCTTCAAACTGCTGTGGCTGGTTTAGAATAAATGGTGGTTTGCATCCGAATG
The DNA here is from genome assembly GCA_949987565.1 of Luidia sarsii. NCBI lineage: Eukaryota > Metazoa > Echinodermata > Asteroidea > Paxillosida > Luidiidae > Luidia > Luidia sarsii. Next base: position 24,828,317 of record OX465101.1, on the reverse strand, counting down.
AAAGTGGGGGGGGGGGGGGTTAATGGTTGAATTTTTTCTGAGTGGTGCCCCCACACCATTCAAGATCATTGATCGGTTGGGGCTGGATAGCTCAGATGGCGAGAGTTCTCGTAGATTATAAAGTTTATTTATTTCAGTCCTGCTTTCCAGAGAGGCCCAGTACAAAAACCATGTTAATAAAAAAGATGTAAAAAATAACAAATATACATGTTCAAAACATTTGATGTTAAAAACATCAAATTTTGTATAAAACAATTAACAAAATTGAGATGAAATTGATTTTAAACATAAAATGCTAAATAAGGTAAATAATAAATAATATTGAAATTTATATAGCGCCTTATATTAAGGCGCTGTACATGAATTGAAAAATATACACATACAATTTTTTTTTTGGGCATCTCAGGAGGCCATCGTTCAGAGCCAGGAGGGCATCAGGCAGCACGAGGAGTTTGTCAAGATGACGGAGGAGGCCGAGACCTTCCTGCAACAGGCCGAGGACACCCTCGGGTCCTGCTCCGACCCGTCCGGAGACAGGAACGCCTGCGAGGACAAGCTGCAGGACTCGGAGGTAGGACGCGAAAAAGGGAGTCCAAAATACCTTTATAGATATAACATGATGTTTGCGTCGAGGAAAATGTAATTCAAAGATGTTTTTTGCCCTTACTCGACGTGGTCATTAAACACTGAATTCTCAGTGCTATGCGGTACCCGCCGCTATACATTATTCGAATCCACCACACGACCTCGACCAGCTCGGTGGTCCAGTGGTTAAGACGTCCGTACTTGAATTCGGGAGTCGCGGGTTCGAATCCCGCCCGAGGTGCCTGAAATATTTTTATCAGGCACCGGGCATAGCACTGAGCATTCAGTGTTTAATTACCACGTCGAGTAAGGGCAAAAAAAAAACTCTTTGAAAATACCTTTAGTTGATTATGACTTTACTGCAGTCAGTGAATTTACATTCTCACCAGACTAGGATGAGCACCGCTGGTATTGTTTTTTCTCCCACAACCCAAAATGGAAAGTGAAAAACGTTTGGAATTTGGAGGTGCCCAAGCCTGGAATGACTTTCCACAACGCTTGAAGTTGTTGAATTTGAATAGCTTTGTTAAGCAGCTAAAATAGTTGTATCATATTTGATTATTGTGATTGTGATGCTTTAGTGTGCTACATGTATGAAATTATGTATTTCCCTGTTCATTGGTTATCTTTAAGCTTTGTGTTTTGAACCCCTTTAATTTTTAGAAGATATACTATGTAAATATCTCTTTTTAAATTTTGAGATCATTGAGGGTTTTTGTTGCCACTTTATGGATCTCCCAGGGTAAACACGGTAAACAAGAAATAAATCAATAAATTAATAAAATTTATCCCGGACTCCTATCCGGGGAATTCCTGGCAGCAAGATCTAAACAGTCACTACCAGGGTCCCAATTTCACAGAGCCACTTTTAAGCGCGGAAATCTGCTAAGCAGGACAAATCTTCGGTTTTGACTCTTTTTTAATTTGCGTGAAACAATAGTGAAGTTTGGGTTGGCAAGGTGATCCTATGAATTATGACATTTTGTCCTTAAAGCCCCTACACAACATTGGTCGAGGTCAAAGAATAGCATCCATATGTTGTCTGATCCAACATATGCATGAAATAGCACACCTGTGAAAATTTCAGCTCAATCCGCCAACCGAGTCTCGCGAAAATCGTGAAAACCGCTTCAAGAGATCATTCCATATGGAGTCATGACAATCCTTCTCCTCGGCTAAACAATCTAATGTCATCATGTCATATCCGTGGTCATTGAGCCGTCACCCTTACCTTCTTGGAACTGGAACCTTATGCCAACAGGGTCTCCTAGTCAAGCAAGAGCAGATCCAGGCCTGCCTAGACGCGGCCACCCTGGCCGGCGAGACCCTGGCCCCCGAGAGCAGCAGCCCTCCTGGCTACTCCTCATCGATGCTGGCCCAGGTGCAGGCCCTGCAGGGCCAGTGGAACCGGGTGGTGGCCGGACTGGGCCAGTGCCGGGCCGCCCTGGCCGACAAGGTGCAGCGCTGGAAGGAGCACGAAGCCCAGCGGGCCGAGCTGGAGGACTTGCTGCGGGGCTGGGAGGAGTCCGTCAGCAGGGCCTCTCAGCTGAGGGAGGACCTGCCGGAGAAAGCCTCCCACCTGGAGGAAGTCAAGGTGAGGTCTGAGCATAATGGCCATTTTCCAAGACTAAGTTCAAAGACAACATCATGGTCATCTAGCCTATCTGTACATGCAGAGGCCATGCCATTGTGTTTTGTTCAGAGACACACGACTTCATCATCGTCAGTTCTTCAAATCAAATCAGCTCAAATCAATTTAAATCAATTCAAATCGAATTGAATCGAATCGAATCGAATCGAATTGAATTGAATTGAATTGAATTGAATTGAATTGAATTGAATTGAATTGAATCGAATCGAATCGAATCGAATCGAATCGAATCGAATCGAATCGAATCGAATCAAACAATCAAATCAAACAATCAAATCAAACAATCAAATCAAATCAAATCAAACCAGCAACATTCCATAGTTAATGAAATAGGTAAGGAAAAAAAACAACTTAGCAATGTGGAGGCATTTCCAGCAGCCAAGAGGCCGGTATTGAGATCCCTGTTCTTCCATTCTTTTCTTCTGACCAGTCGTTCCGGGCGGAGATCGTCAGCCAGTCGGAGAGAGTGGAGCAGTTCAGGGAGAGAGGCGAGTCCCTGGCAGAGGACAACTCCCCCGAGGTCTCCCGTCAGCTGGAGAGCCAGGCGGAGATGGTGCAGCAGCAGTACGAGGCTCTGCTGGACAGGATTGGGGTAAGGACTAGGCTCTGCTGGACAGGATTGGGGTAAGGGCTAGGCTCTGCTGGACAGGATTGGGGTAAGGGCTAGGCTCTGCTGGACAGGATTGGGGTAAGGGCTAGGCTCTGCTGGACAGGATTGGGGTAAGGGCTAGGCTCTGCTGGACAGGATTGGGGTAAAGGCTAGGCTCTGCTGGACAGGATCGGGGTAAGGGCTAGGCTCTGCTTGGCAGGATCGGGGTAAGGGCTAGGCTGTGCTGGACAGGATCAGGTAAGGGCTAGGCTCTGCTTGGCAGGATCGGGGTAAGGGCTAGGCTCTGCTGGACAGGATCGGGGTAAGGGCTAGGCTCTGCTTGGCAGGATCGGGGTAAGGGCTAGGCTCTGCTGGACAGGATCGGGGTAAGGGCTAGGCTCTGCTTGGCAGGATCGGGGTAAGGGCTAGGCTCTGCTGGACAGGATCAGGTAAGGGCTAGGCTCTGCTTGGCAGGATCGGGGTAAGGGCTAGGCTCTGCTGGACAGGATTGGGGTAAGGGCTAGGCTCTGCTGGACAGGATCGGGGTAAGGGCTAGGGCCCAGTGTTATAGAGCCGCTGAAAGCGTGAATAATCTGCCTAGCGCGAAAAGTCTTCCTCGTGTGAACAGGATTAACAAACAAACATTAGGATGTACAATAGAACATCGCTATAATGGACGCTGATATAACGATTATTCATCTATAACGAACATGCCCTTTGGCTCCCGATTTTTGTGTACTAAATAATTGTCGTGATTCAACCCCATTCACAATAAGTTCATGATTTATGTCCTTACACAAGTCTTAGATTGGCATTATTTCCCCAAAGAATAGAAGCGAAAGCCACTTGTTTCTGTTGACTGAAATCATTGTCCATGTACATGTGTACACTGTACCTGGTCGGCCCGTTGCTCAAAGGAATGGAATCAATCATGAGTTGACGTAAGCCGCTACAACGAACACCCATTTTTATGGATCGCAGGGTTCCACTGTAATCTCAATTGCCTCTGACGTGTATTCCACTATTCTTCACTTAGCACGGAACAAAAGAGAAGTTTGGGTTGGCTAATTGATCCTCAGAAACAGGACTTTGTTGCGCTTCAGCAAATTTTGGTGCTTAATAAGCAGCTCTATGAAATTTGTTATAGCGATATTCCAATGTACCTATTTTTTGTGGAGCCAGTCAGATTTGGAGTTGTCCTTTATGCGTAATGGCATAATTAATAACTTTTTTTCGCAGATCGGGTCACAATTATCGGAGTGTTTTTTTTTTTTCGTTTTTTTCTTTCTTTCTCTCGGCCAGGATGTTGAGCAGCAGCAGGTGGAGGCGTTGGCCGCCCACCAATCCTGGCAGGAGGCTGCCGGCGAGATGTCCGCAGTCCTCGCCGCCGTGGAGGAAGGCCTCAGCCAGACCGTCGCCGCCTCTCCCACGGACGGCGAGGATTTTCTGGCCAAGCTGCAGTGCCTCAAGGTGAGCCTGAGCCTGGAGACACGGAGGATGCCACGAGGGACAGAGTGGGGTTGTCATATTGAATCGTTTGTGGTGGTGTTTTTCCATTCTGTGACACCGCCTCTCCGTGACCCGTGGAACAACAAATGTATGAAACACGGACCACTTGCAGTGTTCTTTGCTATATGTGAACCCGGCACAGCATAATGAGGAATAACCCCCACTTTTGAGATTTTGAGATTTTCTAATGATGTGAAAGAGTATACCATTAGCTTTCAAATGGTATGAAAATTATTTCCGTGTGAACTTTGTTGTTAATAGTACAAGGGGACTTCGCTCATTTGTTTGGCACCAGACACAATATAGCAGCACCATTCTAACTCCTCGAAAGCGGCCATTCAAAAAGGCAGGAACTTTACATTTTCATGAAAACAGTACACAAACACTCCCCCGAAATCCTTGTTTTTTCAACATTTAGAATTTGTCCTTTTGGACATAATATCCTCCAATACATTAACTTTCTCGAAAATACAAAAAAAACACAAATTGATTTTTTTTGGATAGAATTGAGAAGATACTTTGACTTCAGGCGTTGTTTACTCGAAAAGTGTTTTGGTGGGATATTCCTCATGTCGCTGTGCCAGGTCACATATTCCATGAAGGAAGGACCTCCCAATATTTTGAAAATGTTTTTTTTTTTGCATGCAAATTTGCCCAAAACGAGGCTATAAAACCACTCAAGGTTAAGGGCTAAGAAAAGAAGGAGATATAGAGGGAAATGGGAATTAATATACCTCTTGAAAAGGTTGACTAAGATTGGTTAATGTAGCAGGTCATAAGATCGGAAGGGGCTCACAGTTATCAAGATTAGGAATGCTTAGTACCTCCCTCCCATGATGTAGCAAGAAAAAAACCTAAAATTTAGTGGGCCTGACGTTTCGATCTTAGCAGGACCTTTCTCAAAGGCAGAGCTGCCTTTGAGAAAGGTCCTGCTAGGATCGAAACGTCAGGCCCACTAAATTTTAGATTTACATTTTGGTAATTTTAGTCAGTAAGCAGTTTGCAACATTTTTGTATATCACCTTAAGAAAAAAAACTAGTCAAACAAACAAAGGACAAACTGACTGCGAAACTTTTTGAACAAATTGAAAAATTGAACAAATTGAAACCTTTCACTGGACCGGGACTTCAACCCGAGACCTCTGAATTAATGTACCTGCGCTCTTCCATCTGAGCTATCCAGCCCTTAGATGGTGGCCTTCCCTAATAATCAACTAGTCTTTGCTGGCTTTACAATAGTTGAATGCCTCTGACTGGCGAACCCCACCCCCGGCAAAGACTATCACAAAACTAGGACTGTGAATTTGGCACTAGCACCTTATCTTTAATGAGTCAATGATTTGATTTTTTGTATCCTTGTATTTGCCGTAGGATTTACAGGCCAAGCGCCCCGATGGCCAGTCCAAGCTGGACCGGCTGCAGGACTGCACCGGCCAGACGGCGGCCACCACGGCCGCCCCGGGCCAGGCCCGTCTGGGCCAGGAGGCGGCCCTGCTGGCCGGCCGCTGGCAGGAGTCCGTGGCCCGGCTGGCCGCCTCGGCGGCCCGGCTGGAGGAGGGGCTGGAGCAGAGGCGCCAGCACGACGGCGAGAAGGCCGACTTTGAGGCCTGGCTGGCCCAGGCGGAAGACCGTCTGGCCGAGGAGTCGCGGCCGCGGGCCGACTATCCTGGGAAGGAGGAGGCCTGCCATGGGACAGAGGTTGAAGCGCTGTGCTTTTTGTTTTGTTCCCCCCTCCACCTTAATTCAGTGCGGGCTTGTCCCATCAGACATGTAGTTGTAACACTCCATGCTCAGAGTTTCGTCCGATTGCCTGCTTCAACCACATTTTGCGACGGGACCTCCGAGTTTCGAGCTCAGATTTGTGTGGCTATACACCGGGCCCTTGCGAATCCGGGCACGACTGTTTTCCAAGTTTTAAACAAAGACTCTTTTCGGTGTACAACAGAACAATATGTAGCATGACAAAAGCAAGCCTCACACATTTTTTTTTAACTAGCTCACTGGCCTAGTAAATTGAGTTTAACTAGCCCTGCATAATTAATACTGAATTCAACACAAGGTTATTAGGTCTTTCTCATCCCCGCCCGCATTGTTTTTTGCCTCCACATTGCTGCCTACTTTTTACCAGTCTTCCGGGCTAGCAAAGTAGGTCATTTTACTAGCCCACAGCTGTTTTTACTAGACAATGACCGCCGGGTTAGTGCTAAGGTCGAGCCCTGCAAAAGCCACACAGATCGTGCCAGATTTGACTCCCTTGTACACATAATGTACCCTCATTGACATATTGCTCAGGCACACCATAATCATTTATTGTTCCCGATTGTTCCCGATTGTTTATTTAATCATTTATTGTTCCCATGTGTAATAAAAAGTCCCAACAACACAAGCAGCCTTTAACACTCTTTAGCTTTGTGGCGTCCGTTCAGTCCAAGCCCTGCCTTCTCAGACACAACCTTTTCCTGTCTTCTCCTCCTCCACAGTCTCTCGCTGAGGACGTGGCCCAACACGAGCCCCAGCTGACCGAGTTGATTGACAGCGCCCGGCAGCTACTGGACACCGACATTGAATCTGTGTCCGTTCGCTTCCACACCTTGAACAGCCGCGCCGTCGTAAGTTGATCAGTGTTTGTGTGGAGGCTGCGCAACTCTCACATAGTAATGATTGAGGTTCTGCATAAACCCTTTCAGTACCATCGTTGAGTTAACTTGACAATGTCCACCACGTTGCTTCCGGACCATAGTTTTACTCAACCGTTGAAACCATACACTTGCGTATACCATTGTCGTCGAATTTACTCAACATGATCGTGCTGTTTGTGGCTTTGCATTTGTTTTCCTGTACGCCCTCTTGTGTAGATTTTTATATAGTTTGAGAGTTTGTTGACCCAGCTAGCTGTTGACGTGTAAGTAACGTGCGGTTGGTCACCGTAACAAGTGATACATTACAGAGAATCAGTTCACATAGGGAGCCCTTGTTGTGTATTTTGTTGACGATGGTGCTTTCCAGAATAAGATTTGAAGCGGATATGGATATTTTGTTTGTGGGGGGGTCACCTCATCTCATAAAAACAGCACGTTACTCTTAGGCAGAATGTCTGCAGTGTGCCATTGATGGGATTTTGGGAGACAGTAATATCCCCCAAAATGTTTGCAAACTGCTCACTGACTAAAATGACCAAGAAGCGAATATCAAGAATTAGGAGGGCCTGACGTTTCGATCCTAGCGTTTCATTTCGATCCTAGCGGGACCTTTCCCGAAGGCCTTTTGAGGAAGGTCTTGCTAGGATTGAAAACATCAGGCAATCCTTATTATTTTTTTATTTTTTGGAGAATGAAATAATTGCTGGGCTTTTTTCCCCTTCTGCTTAATTTTTTTTTAGGAGTGTTCGTCCCAGGCAGTCAGAGCCCTAGACGACCACAAGTCCTTCGATCAGTCACTGCAGGATCTCAAGTCGTGGCTGGCCGAGGCAGAGGGAGCCCTGGAGGAGAACAGCGGCATGCCGCCAAGCACAGAGAAACTCAAGCAGCAGCTGAACAACCTCCAGGTATGGGACCGGAATGAATAACCGGGTGTGGTGTCAGCATTGGGTGTGCCGTCAGAATCGATTGAGGTGTCAGAATTGTGTGTGGCATCATAATTGGGTGCGGCATCTGAATTGGGTGTGGTGTCAGTATTGGGTGTGGTGTCAGAATTAGGTGTGGTGTTAGAATCGGGTGTGGCATCTGAATTGGGTGTGGTGTCAGTATTGGGTGCGGTGTCAGAATTAGGTGTGTTAGAATCGGGTGTGCCGTCAGAATCGGGTGTGCCGTCAGAATCGGGTGTGGTGTTAGAATTGGGTGCAGTGTCAGAATTTGGGCGTGATCTAAGTCATGAAGCAGTTTGTTTGCAACATTTCCGGTTTCTCACCTTTTTTTGTCCTGACAATCCCACAATTGACGCACGTCCAGAACCTGAAGCTGAGCGGAGAGGCTGGCCAGAGGCTGCTGGAAGACGCTACGGCCAAGGCCGACCAGGTCCTGGCCCTGACCGCTCCCCAAGGCCACGAAACCCTCAGGTTTTCGCTGGCCGGCCACGGACAGGATCTCGTCGCGCTGGGCGACCGCGCCGACCGGGCCGTGGACCAATCGGAGACGGCCCTAGAGAAGTGGGAGGCCTACGACGGCGCCTGCAAGAAGCTCTCCGATTGGTTGAGGGAAGTGGAGGCCGGCCTTGCGCAGCTCGAGAAGCCCCGTGCCTACCTGGACGACAAGAAGGAACAACTCGACAAACTAAGGGTAAGTTTGCAATGATTTGTGTCAATGGTTCCCCTCCATTTGTTACAGGAATAAATCCCTCCTAATATTATCGTTTACCTGAAAAGATTCAAAGCAAAAGGGAATTGAAAAGGGATGAGCAAAAACCTTACATATTACGGCTTCTTGCCTTGCAGAAGGCTGACACCTAAGAGCTGGATAGATAGCTCTCTCTCCCTCCTTCCTTCCCCCCTCTCTCTCTCTCTCTCTCTCTCTCTCTCTCTGTCTCTCTGTCTATCCCCCCTTCTCTCTCTATGTCTGTCCCCCTCTCTCTCTCTGTCTGTCCTCTCTCTCTCTCTCCCTCTCTCCCTCTCTCCTCTCTCTCTACTTCCTTCTCTCTCTCTCCCTCTCTCTCCAATTCCCTCCCTCTCCCACCCTCTCTTTCTCTCTCTCCTTCTCCCTCTAACACTCTCCTCCCTCTTAAACTGTCTATCTTGCTCTCTCTTATTTATGTAGATGCCAACCAGCTCATGATTGTCAGATTTCTTTATTTGCATTTCCTTTCCCGCCGAAGACCATGGTCGCTGAAGTGGACTCGCGCCAGGCCGATGTGGAGTCCCTCTCCCCACAGGTGGAGGACTTGGCCACGATGGGCATTACCAGTCCCACTGTCAGCAGCGCTGCCGCTGCAATCGCCGAGGATTATCAGAATCTGCTCACCGGACTTGAGGTGAGATCTGGCTGCAGAACTGCCAAGGAGATCCTAATAGTCGCTCAGAAAACAGGATTAGAAACAGATCGAAGAGGGAAAGATATGCCGGACTGTGGTATGGATTTATCTCCGAATTCCCCCTGTTAAAAAACAACTGAGGCTTTGTATTTTGAGGGTTTGGTGTTTTGATCCTAGCGGGACTGTTCTGCAGTTGAGAAAGTTCCAATCATGGGTAATTAGCAGGAAAATACAAGTGAGACTTTGGCTGGCAATCTGATTTTTATTGGGCAAGGTTTTTCATGCTAGAGGAAATGTTGGCGCCTAAGCGACTCCGTGTGATTGGCCCGTGCTGAGTTACCTTAGCAACTTCCCCATCTGAATGTTGTGACATGTACGTCCAGCATAATAATGAAATAATCATAATGAGTCGGAATATGAACCTGACTTGAAATCATGCTGTTTTGAATTACTTCATTATAGTGCATACATTTTAATACCACACACGAGAATGCATTAGGACCAAGATCCACTCTTCAGTTTCCAAGGGTTTTTGTGATCAGATAAACTTCCCACATATGAGATCCTTTTCTGCAGAAACGTCTTAGGTGAACCACAACGTGCATTGTATGTCATGTGCATTCACCAACTACCCCCCCCCCCAAAAAAAATAAAAATAAAAAAATAAAACAAATTGGGGGGGGGGACTTGAATGTAAGAATAATTGTCATGCACCATGAGTAATATCATAACAAGGGCAGTACTTAAGTGAACTAGTTCATAAACTGAAAGCGGGGGTGTGATCCCTGGAGATATACAGGCAGTTAATGGTTGAATTGCTTCTGACTGGCACCCCCATCCCGACAAAGACTAGTTGACTTATTTGGAAGGCCACCATCTAAGTGCTAGGTAGCTCGGATGGAAGAGCACTGGTATGTTAATCCAGAATTTTTGGGTTCAAGTCCAGTACCAGTCAAAGTTTTGTTTGCCAATTGTTCAATTGCTTCATAACCTGATTGATAAGATGGTTCCATTGATTGTTGATTTGTGACAGAGATCCCAGCGGCTCGGAGAAGAGCAAGTGGCCGATCACCAGGGCCTGGCTGACAGGCTGCTCAGGCTGAACGACTGGCTGTCAGGCGCCCAGCAACAGCTGGACCAGTGCTCGGGATCGGCTGCCGACAGGGAGGAGAATGAGGCCAGACTGCAGCAGCTCAAGGTGAGTGCGGTGCTTGTGTCTGTACCTGTGCCTGTGTCTGTCTTTGCCTCTGCCTCTGCCTCTGTTTCTGCCTCTGTTTCTGCCTCTGTTTCTGCCTCTGTTTCTGCCTCTGTCTCTGTCTCTGCCTCTGCCTCTGCATCTGCCTCTGCCTCTGCCTCTGCCTCTGTTTCTGCCTCTGCCTCTGCCTCTGCCTCTGCCTCTGTTTCTGCCTCTGTTTCTGCCTCTGCCTCTGCCTCTGCCTTTGTTTCTGCCTCTGTTTCTGCCTCTGTTTCTGCCCCTGCCCCTGCCTCTGCCTCTGCCTCTGCTGCTGACTCTGCCTCTGCCTCTGCCTCTGCCTCTGCCTCTGTTTCTGCCTCTGCCTCTGCCTCTGCCTCTGCCTCTGCCTCTGTTTCTGCCTCTGTTTCTGCCTCTGTTTCTGCCTCTGCCTCTGCCTCTGCCTCTGCCTCTGCCTCTGCCTCTGTTTCTGCCTCTGTTTCTGCCCCTGCCCCTGCCTCTGCCTCTGCCTCTGCTGCTGACTCTGCATCTGCCTCTGCCTCTGCCTATGCTGCTGCCTCTGCCTCTGCCTCTGCCTCTGCCTCTGCCTCTGCCTCTGCCTCTGCCTCTGCCTCTGCCTCTGCCTCTGCCTCCTCTGCCTCTGCCTCTGCCTCTGCCTCTGCCTCTCCCTCTGACTCTGCCTCTGCCTCTCCCTCTGCTTCTGCCTCTGCCTCTGCCTCTGCCTCTGTCTCTGCTTCTGCCTCTGTCTCTGCCTTGCCTCTGCTTATGACTCTGCTTCTGCCTATGCCTTGGCCTCTACCTCTGTCTTTACCAAGCAGTCAAGCAGCGTGGAAGTGATCAAAGTAGAAAAGAATATGCACAACGGAGGAAATCTGGGAAAAAAAGAAAAGAGTGAACCAGTAGAAGAGGAATCAAAGAATGGAAGACTATTCTTCATTTTTTCCCTCCCCCTCACCAGGCTGTCCTGTCCAGCATTCCCGAGGGTGAGACCCAACTCCAGTCTGCCGAGGAGCAGGCAGACGTCGTCCGGCCCGCCACGGCGCCCGCCGGCCGCGACCGCATCGGCCACCAACTGCAGGCCGCCGCCGACAGGCTCCGGTCCCTGGGCCAGCAGGCCGAGGCCGCCGCCGGCCGGCTGACCGACTGCGTGGAGCTGGCGCAGACCTACGAGCAGCGCTGCCGAGAGCTGAGGGACTGGATGGACAGGACGGAGGTTGCGCTGCAGGGGGAGGATGTCCAGGACAAGGAGAAGGAGAAGGAGGAGGAGGAGGACCTGACGGACTCGGCGGAGGGCCAGCTGAGGGCCAGACAGGCGCATCTGCTGAAGATCAAGGTCAGACGGCCGCACTCCACCACAACCCTCTCCAAGCTCTTCCCAGACCTCCCTCTTTGCTTGTCGCCGCTTTGCGTCCGGCAGGGTTGGGTCTAGCACAGGCTGCCTCTGCCAAGCAGGGAACAATTTCATAATTATAGAGCTTAACTGCCAACATTTGCTTCAGCATGAAAAACCTTGCTGAAAAGAAATCTCAGCTGATTGGAGTACAAGTTGAGGGCAGCAAGCATTTGCCTGCGTATCAAACCTACCGATTATATCGATATTATCGGTATATTAATATATTTGAGTGCCGATATATCGACGATGCTTAGAGCAAAGCAATGTGCACCAAGAGCACTGCTTCAGACTCATTCCCTGCGTCTACAACCCTTGCAGCATCAAGACAGCACATCCACAATGTGCCAAACTCATCTCTGAAGCAAACCCTGATGTTGTCAACCTCTTACAGCACTGCCCATTCAATCTTACTGCCGTCAATGCAATCACCACATTCAGCTTGTACACTCTCAAATCTTAAAAAAGATAAAGAAAAATAATTTCTTTGCCTTTAAAAAAATCTTTATAAAGGAGACAGATTTTTGACCATTACCCATAATATAACCTTGTCTCTGATAGGCTCTGTGCGACGCCAGCCAGGGGCTGCAGCCAATCAGGGCCCAGGTCACGTCGCTGAGCCAGCAAGTGGTGGCCGGCAACCCGGCCGCTGTGCACATTGGCAGTGAGACCACCAGGCTGACCGCTGGGTACCAGACCCTGCACACGAACCTCAAGGTATGCCGCATGACACAAAATTACGTAAGAATTGTACGCCGCAGCCCGAAGGCAGAATTTGAACAAATTTACAAAATCAAACATAAGAAGGGTCTTATATTAGGAGGCCATTCTGAAAGGCAGAATTACCAAATTGACAAAAAGTGATATACAAAAATGTTGCAAACTGCTTACTGACTAAAATTACCAAAATGCAAATCTTAAAATTTAGTGGGCCTGATGTTTCGATCCTAGCAGGACCTTTCTCAAAGGCAGAGAAAGGTCCTGCTTTAAGAAAGGTCCTGCTAGGATCGAAATGTCAGGCCCACTAAATTTTGAAATTGACAACAAATTAACAATTATGACAATCAATGAACACACATATTTACAGAGCAAAGAAAAAAATAACACTTTTTGATGACAGAGATGACGCTGGCCGGAGCCAAGTTGGGTTGTTGTTGTTGTTGTTGTTTTTTTTCTTCCTAAAAAGGCAAGCTTGAGTGGCCAGTGAGATTGATAAATAAGACTTTAAGGCTTTACATGGTGGGTGAAACAATATAGGAGGGTTTGCGGTGACATCATGTATAAGGTCTCTTGAAGAAGAGGTGTGGTTCTGAAAAGAACCCGAGTGGTAACTCGATGTTCCAGGCCAGTCGCTCTGGCTGTCATCTGGCCAGTATGCTCTGGCCGTCATCAGGAGAATGATGGCCGTCCTTTGTGAGATTGGTTTCCCGACCCTCATCACCCCTCCCTTTTTCCTCTCTCCCTTTCTCCCTCCCTCCCTCCCTCCTCCCTCTGCCTCCATCCCAGGATCTCCTCCGTCAGGCCGAGCGGGCCGTCGTCGAGCAGGAGAACTTCCAGGCAGCCGTGGAGGAGTTTGAGCGCTGGCTGCGGTCGGCCAGGGAGACGCTGGCCAGCTGCCAGACTGCGGCCGGGGAGAAGCCCGAGGTCGGCGCCAGGCTGCAAGACCTGCAGGTGAGACTGAAAAAGGGTTCAGTGCGAGGGTTCTTCAGTGGCAAAAATAGAAGGTAAAAGGGTCCGGTCGCTGTGGTAAACCTATTAGCTGTATACTAAACAGTAGACATAACATAACATAACTGTCTATATTGTGCTCTGCGGCACCTTACACCTACTGCCATGCTACATCTGTAAAAGGCCACTGTACGTCCAGTCGATCCTAGCAGGACCTTTGAGAGAGGTCCTGCTAGGATCGAAACGTCGGGCCCTTATAATTTTTGATGGTTGTTTTTTTTATCAACAAGCGAACAAAGGAAAACCGACGAGGAAACCTTTTTTCAAATTATTTTTGAAAACAATTAGGAAAAAAATTGACTGGACTGGGACATGAACCCGAGGCCTCTGGTTTAACATACCAGGTACTGTCTTAATAATCAACCCACAAATTTGTACCAATCTGGAAAAAAATATTTATATCTGACATTTCGAACCAAAATGAAAATGGTAGGAGAAATCCTGCATTTCATGCGCGTCCACAATATTGTGATTTTTTTTTTTTTTTTTTCAAAAATGATTTCAGGAGCTGATGTCCATGCGGCACCGCGGCCAGAGCCTGCTGAACGCTGCCGTCAGCAAGGCGGAGCGTGTCATGCCGGAGACGCCGCCGGCCGGACAGAGGACCGTTCAGGCCCGGTTGGCCGGCATGCGGGAGGACTACGCGGCCCTCCTGGAGGACACCATCGACGTCAAGGAGAACCTGGAGAGTTGCCTCCGAGACTGGAACAAGTGAGGCCCACTCCCCTCCTCCCTTTCAGACTTTGATATTTGAAATTCAGGCCCAGTGGGTTTCGTTCAGACTCTTATCATGGCTGCCAACCATTCCCAACCTCCCCCCGCTCCCTTTCAGACTTTGATATTTGAAATTCAGGCCCAGTGGGTTTCGTTCAGACTCTTATCATGGCTGCCAACCATTCCTAATCTCCCCCCTCATCCCTTTCAGACTTTGATATTTGAAATTCAGGCCCAGTGGGTTTTGTTCAGACTATTATCATGGCTGCCAACCATTCCCAACCTCCCCCCTTTTCCCTTTCAGACTTTGATATTTGAAATTCAGGCCCAGTGGGTTTCGTTCAGACTCTTATCATGGCTGCCAACCATTCCTAATCTCCCCCCTCATCCCTTTCAGACTTTGATATTTGAAATTCAGGCCCAGTGGGTTTTGTTCAGACTATTATCATGGCTGCCAACCATTCCCAACCTCCCCCCTTTTCCCTTTCAGACTTTGATATTTGAAATTCAGGCCCAGTGGGTTTCGTTCAGACTCTTATCATGGCTGCCAACCATTCCCAACCTCCCCCCCTCCCTTTCAGACTTTGATATTTGAAATTCAGGCCCAGTGGGTTTCGTTCAGACTCTTATCATGGCTGCCAACCATTCCTAACCTCCCCCTCCTCCCTTTCAGACTTTGATATTTGAAATTCAGGCCCAGTGGGTTTCGTTCAGACTCTTATCATGGCTGCCAACCATTCCTAACCTCCCCCTCCTCCCTTTCAGACTTTGATATTTGAAATTCAGGCCCAGTGGGTTTCGTTCAGACTCTTATCATGGCTGCCAACCATTCCCAACCTCCCCCCTCCTCCCTTTCAGACTTTGATATTTGAAATTCAGGCCCAGTGGGTTTCGTTCAGACTCTTATCATGGCTGCCAACCATTCCCAACCTCCCCCCTCCTCCCTTTCAGACTTTGATATTTGAAATTCAGGCCCAGTGGGTTTCGTTCAGACTCTTACCATGGCTGCCAACCATTCCCAACCTCCCCCCCTCCTTCCCTTTCAGACTTTGATATTTGAAATTCAGGCCCAGTGGGTTTCGTTCAGACTCTTATCATGGCTGCCAACCATTCCCAACCTCCCCCCTCCTCCCTTTCAGACTTTGATATTTGAAATTCAGGCCCAGTGGGTTTCGTTCAGACTCTTATCATGGCTGCCAACCATTCCCAACCTCCCCCCCTCTTCCTTTCAGACTTTGATATTTGAAATTCAGGCCCAGTGTGTTTCGTTCAGACTCTTATCATGGCTGCCAACCATTCCTGTTGTGGAGGAATCATTCCTCTTTTTGGGTAGAAATTTATCACCTTTAACCACTTAACGACGGGACCTCCGAATCCGGAGCTCCATTGGCTTTACTATGCGACGGGGCCGTCTGATTCCAATCACCACTATTGTCCACGTTCTAAACAAAGACTCTTTTCAGCTTTTAACGAAGCAATACGAATCAGTACAAAGACCCTTTTTGACGCAAGTTGCCACATGAATTGCAAGATTAGCAGCAGTAATTGTGCAATAGTGGGACTTTTACTGTGGAGGATCAGCTGAAAGCACGCGGGGGACATTGTCTTTGCATGCCACACAGCCCAACGGTCGTCCGTCTGGCATTGGAATTCCCCCCACATTCTTTACCGTAATCTGTACGCTCAGTTGTGGCCGACCAACTCGAAGATTTGACTGCCTAGAGTGGAGGCTTGAGTCTGCGGTCAGGGATTGACAGCGCCGTACACACACACACACAAGTCCGTTACGGTCCATTGACGACGCATAATGGGCCCGGTATTTACGGCTGATAGACAATAGAGACAATGCAGGGCCAGTGCAAAGCGCACGACCTCAAGGCTGACCACACATTCTGTATGTGATGTAGTACTTTCGTCTTCAAAGTGGGGGGCACAATTTTCGTACCAAAATATAGCATTTTTTAGCTAAATTAATCATTTCTGGTCTCAAAAACCATAGACACTGGGTTTTATAACAATACCGATTTATTTAACTCCAACTTAATTTTGATTTCTGTATACCTTTAACAAGCTCTTGATTGCAGGTTCTGATTTTTGACTTGAAGTATTCCTATGTACAGTAGTTTGCTCTGTGATTCCTCTTTTTTTAGCGGAAGTATTCCTCATTTCCATTAAAGCCCCTACACACCATTGGAAAAGGTCTTAGAAACACATCCGTGCTTTGTCTAATCCAGCATATACATGAAATAACACACCTGCGAAAGTTTCAGCTCAATCTGTCAACCATGTCGTGAGAAAATTATGAAAAACTGGCTCATTTTTCATCAAACTGTGTCACCTCCGAGGATCATAAAATGCACCTAGCAGAATTATAGCATATATTTTGTCCAGAAGTCGTTTTAAAACGACCTTTGGAAATTCATACAAAATTCCACTTTTTATGAAAATGGCAAATTCCAAGCGCTAAAAGTTCACAGCATGTCCGATACTGGTATTTACTTCCACTTGAGTAAGTTACTTTTAACAAAATTTGATAGGGTCGTAATTTAGATTTGTGCAAATGTTGTGTAGGGGCTTTCAGATAGGTTGGGAGCTATGCTCTAGGTGATGCGCAAGCGCTACAGACCAAGGTTGGGCTTCGAACCTTGGCCGCAGAACTGAAAGAAAAGGAGAGAATAGTGGAACCAACCCGAATCCCCCCCCCCCAGAACCCATCTAACGTCTATCCCACAACTGATTTTTGAGAATGGCCTCTGTGATGTCTCAATTGTGGGCCCGTTGTTGACACCCGTCCCAGGTACGAGGCCAGCTGCGACAAGTTGTCCCGCTGGCTGGCGGAGGTCAAAGGGCAGGTCAGGACGGCCGCCGAGCTGAAGTCCACGCTGGGTGAGAAGAAGGTGCAGATGGAACGGTGCAAGGTGAGCCACCTTTTTTTTTTCCATAGACGTAATAGGACTTTTGCGTTAAGGTTAAGAATGTAGTCCAATGAGGGTTTGCCCTAAACTAGATACAACAAGCACCATGTGCTCGGTGCTTTTTCCCGATTGCCAAATTCACTGCGACCTCCGTTTATGTTTTGGAAGGAATTGAGTCGCGATTCATTTTTTTTTTTCCCGTTATTTTTCTTTTCACAAAGTCGATCGAGCAGGACGTCACCGCCCGCCAACGAGACATTGACAGCATCACTGAGCATGCCCAGAAGCTTTTGGACCGGAACCCCGGGGGTCTCCAGCCAATCTCCAAGGAGCTTCAGATGTTCACCGACCAATACCAGACAAGCCTTGAGGACATAAAGGTGCGGCGAGGATCAGCTCTCTCTCTCTCTCTCTCTCTCTCTTTCTCTCTGTAACAATCCTCTCCTCAACCATCACACAGTCTGCCTCCTGGGTCTCCTCTACCCTTTGCATCCGCTCACACACTCCAGTGAACTTCCCCTTCTCCATGTCCCAGTGGTAATGTTGGGCGGGAAAGATCCTCAACACTCTAGTGGTCACGCTGGGTGAGAAATATTCTCCACACTCCAGCGCTCTCCACTACACTTTGTAAGCCCTGATGATAGTTGGAATCCAGTGGTCTCCTGACGAGTACAGTAGACCTCAAAATTTAGTGGGCCTGACGTTTCGATCCTAGCAGGACCTTTCTCTGCCTTTGAGAGAGTTCCTGCTAGGATCAAAACGTCAGGCCCACTAAATTTTGAGATTTGGTAATTTTAGTAAGTAAGCAGTTTGCAATATTTTTGTATATTACTTTGATGACAGTAGCTGCTGGCTGACATCGTTAAGTTACCGTCTCTATTTAGAGCTACACTTTGTCTCGAAACAGATGTGTTGCATGGTGTCACTGCAAACCTTCCACTTGGTACTTCCACCATAGCAACCTTGCAATCTTATCGTAAACGCCCGAAGAGCCCTTCCCCTACCCTAAGAAGAGAATTTTAGCGCGTGTTGACTCCGCAAACTGTTCTTAACTAAACTGAGGGCCTGTTCCACATTGACCTATGTGGATCTGTATCAGTGAGCCAAGTGCTGGTCCCGTCCATCTGCCGGGTGGTATCCGGTGTGGGAACCAGTGATGTGGACCGCTGATCTTGATCCGCCTCCGTTTGAAACTTGTGGACCCTTTCTTAGGCAACTTCAGAATCAATCTTAGGTTCTTGGTGGCTTTTTTTGTTTTACTCTAAGCATGTAACTGCAAAGTCATCAAACAATTGCATTTTGTTTTATTTGAATCCACTACACGACCTCAGCCAGCTCATTGGTCAAGACGCCTGCACTAGAAAGCAGGAGTCGCGCATTCGAATCCCACCCAGACTGCCTGCAATTGTTTAGTTATCAGGCAGTCGGGCAAAGTACTGAGTGTACAGTGTAATATTTCAACAAAAATGTTGCAAACTGCTCACCGACTAAAATTCCAAAAATGCAAATCTCGAATTTTAGTGGGCCTGACGTTTCGATCCTAGCTGGACCTTTCTCAAAGACAGAGAGATATTTCATGATGAGTGCGGCAACCCCCCCCCCCCCTCATTGATGTTGCTGTCGTTTGTTGTTTGTGTCCAGTCGGCCGTCGCAGTCCACTCGCAGTCGGTCGCTGAGCACAAGTCGCTGCAGCAGGAGCAGCGGGAGTTTGTCAACTGGCTGAGGGAGGCCAAGAACAGACTGGCCTCACTGGCCGACATGTCCGGAGACAGCGAGGCTGTGCAGGCCAAGCTGGCCACCCTAGAGGTCAGTGATCCCCCCACCCTCCACCCTCCACCCTCCACCCCCTGGGCTTGATTTCACAAAGCCTTTTGATGCATCGTAACTCATGTTAAGATGGATGACCCATCGTAAGTTGTGATAGGCCGTATGGTTTCTGTGCATCGCTCTTTGACTTGCGATTGATCGTTAGTTGTGTTTTACCTGTTGTAACATAATACAGTAATGTCAATTCTATTGATACTAGTCACCTCAGTTGAAAAGCGGTCCCGGATTTAAAACAAAATACCACTGAAAAGTCAAGGAAATGTCATGGAAAAGTTTTGAGAAAGTCATGGAAATGTCAAGGAACAGTTTTGAGAAAGTCATGGAAATGTCAAGGAAAAGTTTTGAGAAAGTCATGGAAATGTCAAGGAAAAGTTTTGAGAAAGTCATGGAAATGTCAAGGAAAAGTCATGGGAAAAGTCAAGGAAAGGTAAAAAAAGGTCACATGGAAACATGGAAAAATAAGGGAAAAGTCCTGGAAAAGTCCTGCAAAAGTTAAGAAGGTGCCGGAATCCTGTAATATGTAGATTTCCTCTGAAATGTCTTCACTGGACAGGATCTCTTGGCGGCCAAGGAGGAGGGTCAGGCCAAGCTGGACGCGGTGGCGGCCGGCAGCGGCAAGACCCTCCCGCTGACGGCCTTGGCCGGCCAGGAAACCATCGGCCAGCAGCTGGATCGGGACCGGGAGGAGCTGGCCGGCCTGGCGCTGTCCCTGCTGGACGCCGGCGACCGGCTGCGGGAGTGCGCCGGCCGCTGGGCGGAGTACCGGGCGGGCCGGGCGGGGCTGGAGGCCTGGCTGGCCGCGGCCGAGGAGCAACTGGCCTGCGGGGCCGAGCCGCAGGTCGACCTGGAGGCTAAGCGGGATCAGGTGGAGGAGTTGAAGGTGAGAGAGTGAGGCTGGGGCAGGAGGGGGGGGACGGGGACTGTACGTGGTGGTGGTGATGAAGCCAGCAATTTGTGGAAGCACAGATGTGGAACGTTTGTTGCGACAGTCATCTCTTTCAAGTATGATTCTGAAAAAAAGCTGGCAACTTGGACAGTGTTTAATCAGCCTGTTGTCGTGAGACTGATGACTTTTTATGGTGTGATTTTGTCATTTTTTAAATATTTTTTTTATATTTTTTTTATTGTTTTAATTTATTATTTTTTATTTTTAACAAATTTATTTATTCATTCTTTTTTTCTTTCTTTTTTTTAGATTTTTTGTTGTATGTCAAACAGGCATCTCAAACTTCTCATTTGTATCTGTTAAAACCTGAAGGGTGGCTGCACCCCTGCCGTGAATCTCTCTGTCACACATGCACTCACAGTTGCATCTCTCAGTCGCGTAAGCGTTCACTCGCAGTCACATTTCTCGGTCGCATAAGCGCTCACTCGCAGACGCAGGGAATGACTGTCGGTCACTTACATCCCTGTGTAACTAACACCTCCCCCCACTCCCTGCTCCCATCGCGCAGACTCTCCTGGAGGAGGTGCAGAGCAAGCAGCCAGATGTGGAGGCCGTGGCCAGACAAGCCCAGAGCCTCCTGGACAGCAGCGTGGGCAACGTTGGCGTAGTCAGCGAGTCCACCAGACTAGCCTCTCGCTACCAAAGGCTGGTCATGGCAGCCAAGGTGAAGACTCTCTCTCTCCCTCTCTCTCTCTCTCTCACCGTGGAAATGAACCCACATTGTGGTTCCATTGGTAAATGTCAAAAGATTGCCACAGTTTGTGTGTTAAACCATTAAACATCCCAAAAAGGAAATTCTGCGAAGGTTTTAGCTCAAACGGCAATCTGAGAAAGTAGAAAAAAAAGGCAACAAAAACCGTCACGGTTTTTGCACCGTTCTGTAGGGTAAGAAATATTTGTCAGTGTTTGAGTGAAGATTTCTCGAAAAGTACAGCATCCCTTACCGTAAGATTTCAACATGAGGATTCTATCATAACCATCTACAAACTGTGTAAATAAGAAGGAAATCTGTGGACAAGATGTTTTCCGATCTTCCCAATGTTGTATTGGGCTTTTAAACCTTATTACCCATTTGTCTCTACTCTCTACCTTGCCTTCCTCCCTTCCTCCCTTCCTCCCTTCCTCCCTTCCTCCCTTCCTCCCTTCCTCCCTTCCTCCCTTCCTCCCTTCCTCCCTTCCTCCCTTCCTCCCTTCCTCCCTTCCCCGCCCCAGGACCAGATCAAGAAGAGTGAGCACAACACCGCCGACCATGCCCAGTACCGGGACGCCCAGCGGGACCTCACCGCCTGGCTGGCCTCCTCCCGGGAGACCCTGGACGGAAACTCGGGGCTCCTCGGCGACAAGGCCGCTCTCCAGGAGCGGGCCCGGTCACTGGACCAACTCTCGGCCGACGCCAAGTCGACGGGCCGGGGCCTCCTCCTGGCCACCGACCAGCGGGCCGGTAAGACGCTCCCCAACACGGCGGCGGCCGGCCAGGCGGCGCTGCGGCGAGACGCGGCCGGCGTCCGCTCGGGGCTGGAGGAGCTGTCGGACGGCCTGCACCAGCAGGCGCAGGAGCTGCAGCGCTGTCTGCTGCTCTGGGACGACTTCGACGAGCAGGGCGGCGAGGTGGCCAAGGCGCTGGATGAGATGGAGGTCTGGCTGGGCGGCGAGCCGGAGCTGATGCCAGATGCCCAGCAGAAAGAAGAACAGTGGGAGAAGTACAAGGTAAAGGGAGCTCAAACCAACCCTGGGAAGAACAGTAAGCAGTGGCGCCATGTTTGTCTTTTGTTTTGGTTCTGATGTGATCAGTCGACCAAACTAAAGGCAATACTAAAAATAATATCAATTTAGACATTTATACTGCATCCTTTACTTACTACAAAAATGTGTCAAACTGCTTATACAATTACCAAAATCTCAAAATTAAGTGGGTCTGACGTTTCGATCCTAGCATGATCTTTCTCAAAGGCAGAGAGAGAAAGGTCCTGCTAGGATAAAAACGTCAGGCCCACCAAATTTGTGACAACTGAGTGACAACTGATCAAAGGTGCATTACAATAAAATGAGGAAGTGAGGAACAGTTTAAGATAGAGACAGGTTGCCAGGTCAGTTTATTACTCGCACCGTTCTGTAGTGTAAGACATATTTGTCGATGTTTGAGTGAAGATTTCTTGAGAAGTACAGCGTCCCAGACCGTAAGATTTCAACATGAGGAGTCTATCATGACCATCTACAAACTTTGTAAAATTAGAAAGGAAATCAATGTTTTCGGATCTTTACAATGTTGTATTGGGCCTTTAAGATGCATGAAACAATGAAGCAGGAGATCCACATTGCCTTTGCCTCCATCGTGCAGTGGGTTTCAGTCAGTTCCAGCTCTGTGGATATGCTCTGTAACTCTGCTTCAATGCCTACAGTGACATTTCTGGGCAGTGACTTTTCAGTTACGTATGTTGTATACGTTATGGCAGTAGTCACACATAGTGTAGCCCTTATTATTCTGTATAAGTTAGTCCACTGGCCGTCGTCTCTACAATTACTGCCAGTTATTTTATATTGATCTCATTTCATTTCTTAATCGAGCGTCTCTATAATTACTTAGCCTGAGTTGGCTTTCACTTGGGAAAATCTGGGCTTTGCCACGGTCACGTATAGGGCTCTTAAAGTTTCGAGGAGGAATCATAAATGATTTGGCCAGCATCTTTTGTTTCCTGCGTTCGCTAATTTCTTGAGTTCAACTGGCGGGTGTGGCCCTCATGTGGATGGTACCCGTTACACCGTGTTAACCACTGTGTCTCTCTCTGTGTGATGCCAAAGGCTTTTGAAGACGAGGTGGCCTTCCAGAAGGACTCGGTGGACGCCATCTTGGCGGGAGCCAAGGAGCTCCGGAGACTGACCGAGGACGCGGCAGTCGTCGAGAAGGCCTCTCAGATGGCTGAGCGACACAAGAGCCTGACACTGGCCGCTCAGGTACTGTCCATCCACTGTCATTATCAAGAACAAAATAATGTAAATCTGTTGCTGCGGTAACTGCTTACTAACCCGTTGGACCTGCGATAAAAATGAAAAAATTGTAGTTTAGTGGCCTAATGTTTTGATCCTAGCAGGACCTTCATCGGAGGCTTTTTGGACTGATGGAGGTCCTGCTAGGATCGAATTGTTAGGCCACTAAACACTATAACAATTTTGCATTGGTAGATCCCCTGCCTTGATGCATTTGGAATTGAACGCTGGCGTTTTGGCTCTGGTCTTTGTAGACGGCCGTTGCCACCACTTTGAGGAGGACGGAGGACCACCGGGAGTACGATGACCTTTGCAGGAGTCTCCTCGATTGGCTGGACTCGACCAATCAGAGCCTGGCCAACAGCAGCGGACTGGCGGGCAGCGAGGAGGCCCTACAGGAACGGCTGGCTGCCGTGAATGTGAGTAGCCTCAATTTGTTTTTGTTTTTTAGAAAAATCACCAAAAACAAGGTTAAGGGTAAGGAAAGAAGGAGATAGAGAGGGACTTAAAGGGGAATGAAACCCAGAGAAAAATGTTGGCTTATCTGATTGGACGTTAAAAACAACCTGCAATTTAATACCTATGTGCTACTCACCTACATGTACGAGTTTCATAAAGAGGAAAAAATCATGGAATTCGGTGGTCGAATTCACGTTCCCGCAAACCGCCTTTTCGAATCTTTTCGAATGGCCCACAAGTCCTCCAGCAAGTCCTCCAGCAAGTCCTCCTCCCAAATTAATCCTCCTCGGTGAAGTGATCGCTACAAATCATGTCATTTCGACTGTATTTGTAGCCGACTTTGAGAAATTTCTCAACTTTGATGGCCACGGCCCCTTCCTAAACAACTCAGGTCTCTTGTCCTTGTTGAGAACTAGAACTGCATGGAAAGATTTCCCCCAGCTTTTTCCCGCTGGTATTTTGACTTCCAAAAGCCTGGCAGTACATGTACACCATCAGTCAGCTCGCGAGTGTAAGTAGTAGGGGTACATCCGTCTGGGCCCATGCTGGAAAAAAATGTCCCCATTATGCCTCTACTGTGCATACCTTCAAGTCTTATCTAACCTAGGTAAAGTAATTTGCAAAAATGTTGCAAACTGTGTACTGATTAAAATTACCAAAAAGCAAATATCAAAAATTAGGAGGGCCTGACGTTTTGATCCTAGACGGAACTTTGAGATAGGTGCTGCTAGGATCGAAACATCAGGCCTTCCTAATTTATTATCGTATCTAATTATAGATTAAAGATCATTTAATTTATGATTTCTTCGTGCCGAAATTTTTTTGGGGTCGGCAATTGCCGGATGTTCATTTTTGCAACCCGTCTGCCTCTGACCTCAAAACAGGCCCTGATTTCCGATCTGCCCATCTCCGAGGAGAAGTGGCTGCTGCCCGCCGAGGCGCTGGGCCGTCGGGTCCTGGCCGAGACTGCCCCGGCCGGCGAGGCGGCAATCCGGCGTGAAACGGACGACGCCCGCGGGGACTGGTCCCGACTGGCCGGCCGTGCCCGGGCCGCCGGGCAGTCGCTGGACTCCGCCCTGCGCCAGTGGGCGGAGCATCGGAGCCGGTGCGGGCGGCTGGACGACTGCCTCGATAAGATGGAGTCCGAGGCTGGCCAAGACCCGACGCCGAGGAAGGATCTGGCGGAGAAGGAAGACCAGCTGGCCAAGTATCAAGTGAGCATTTGATGGATTAGAAGCACTTTGAAAAATTGGCAAAGAAAAAACATTGACTGGACCGGGACTCTCCAGGAATCGTAGCCAGGTTTACAACAATTGGTTGTTTGCATCTGAATGAAAGCGGGGGTGTGATCCCTGGAGATATACGGCAGTTAGTGATTGAATTACTTCTGACTGGTGCCCTAAAACCGGAAACTTGAATTGACTATTAGGGAGGCCACCATCTAAGGGCTGGATAGCTCAGATGGAAGTCCCGGTCCAGTCAAAGTTTTCTTTCCCAATTTTTCAGATTGTTCAAAAGTTCCCTGTCAGTTTTTCCTTGTGTTTTTTATTTTATTGTAAGCACTCATACTCATAGGCAAATTTGCTTGTATCCAGTTGTACACGGAAATTTTAGTAAATTGAAAAATTGGCATAGAAAACTTTGACTGGACCCGGACTTGAACCCGAGATTTATGGATTAACGTACCAGAGCTCTTACCATCTGAGCTATGAAGCCCTTAGATGGTGGCCTTCCCTAATAGTCAACTATTCCATGCCGCGGTGGGAGCGCCAGTCAGAATTAATTCAACCATTAACTGCCGTACATCTCCAGGGATCATGCCCCTCTTTCATTCAGATGCAAACAACCAATGGTTGTAAACCTGGCTATAGCAGCTCCGGAATCGCACAAAGTGGACGCAGCTTTTTCAATTCAAGTCACACAAATGGAAAAAAAAAAACTGACTGGGAAGTTTTTAAACAAATTGAAAAATTGGCAAAGAAAACTTGACCTGGACCGGGACTTGAACTCAAGACTTCTGGATTAACGTACCAGTCAACCAGTGCTCTTCCATCTGAGCTATCCAGCCCTTAGATGGCGGCCTTCCCTAATAGTCAACTAGTCTTTGCCGGGGTGGGGGCGCCAGTCAGAAGCAATTCAAACGTTGTAAACATTTGAATAGGCACAGAAGGTGTGTACTTTCTGCCCATTTCAATGCTATTCTGTGCAATTTGAAGAAAGATCCAGCATTGATTGAGCATCAACATCAGCATCAACGTCAGTGAGCAATTGTCAGCATTTTTTGTTTGTTTTTTTGCATTACTTTTTGCGTGATTGCATCTCAGAATCTGCACAAGAATGTCCTTAGTCTGGAGGAACTACTGGACTCTGCAGTGGCCAGTGCCGGCCCCATCCTGCAGTACAACCCACTGGAGACGGCCGTCAGCGGCCAGCTGAGTCGGGCCAGATCGCGCTACCATGCGTTGGTCAGCAGCACAGAGGTAGGAGTTCCCTCCATAACCCAGCCGCATGAGAGGCGGAGTGAGCCGCAAATATTGTTGAAATAAAAAAACAAAATCTTTGCGTATCCTTTTATATTCAAAGTGCAGTCCTAATATTCTGACAGCATTCCTGAATACTCCAGCCAATGTTCCAAGAACCTTCAAATTTGGAGCCATGAATTGTGAAACGCTCGCCAACAACCATCTATTGAGGTGGATCTTGCCGGGTTGTCTTCGCGTCACACTCACAGTAGAGACACAAGCGGTTGCTGGTTCCCAGGTGTACCGGAAATGATTCGGTGATTTGGTATTGGCTGATTCTTAACAGATTGTGTGCCGTGTTGTTGGATTGTAAAGCAACATGAACGCTGACAGCAATCTGACCGAGTCTGCTTTTGATACTCACGTCATCACGCTTGTTTACATCGCGGAATATTTCCCACAATTACTTGCGTTGACATGCAGCATGACCCGATTCATTTCGCACGTCCGGTCTACCCTCGACGAAGGTTGATTGTGGGCGACACTCGCCTTTTCCACACTTGAGTGGAAACAAGGCGTCTGTCGAGAACCCGGAAAATAGTGGGTCAGAAACACCGGGTGTTAGCGTGTGCTGAGTGGAAGCATGCAGATAGTGGTCATTTTTGTTTGTTTGTTACGGTTTTACAGGCCGCAGTCAAGCTGTGCCAGGAATGGGTCCGGGACCACGGCGTCTTCAACCAGTCCCTGGAGGAGGCCAGGAGCCAGCTGGCCGAGGGTGCGGAGAGGCTGAGCCCCTTGCAAGACCTGGCTGGCCACCGGCCGTCCGTCCAAGAGAAACTGGCAGCTGTGGAGGTGAGGGCTGGGCAAATGAACCCTGGTACCCGAAAGCCCGACCGAAGTAAAATGGGTAGTTCGGGTACCCAGGTTTTGTTTAATTTTTATTTTTTTTAATTATTTTTTTATTATATATATATATATAAATATTTAATGGAAAATTGGCAACCACAAGGCCAAAAGCAGACCACCCAAGTTGATGGATAAGAAGAGGGGAAAGGGGAAAAACACAACAAGGAGATTAAAGTTATTATCTAACATTTAACAATTGTTAATGTTACGGTAATAAGCAAAATATTTACAAACTCCTCAGACTAAAATTACTAAATTACTAAAAAAGCAAACATCAAAAATTGCCGGATTTCAAACGCTGTCCCCTGCATTCTGGTGCGGATTTTACAAAGCCTTACGAGACGTCGTAACTCAACTTACGATGGCTAACATTTCGTATTAAGTTGAAATTGGTAACATGGTTTCGGTGCATCGCTGATCTTCCTGCAATCTAATGTTATGATGAGTTTGATGACATTGATTACTGGGGTATTTTAATTTGCTTTTAAATGTCTGTTGAGTTACCGGCTGTTTTCAGAGCCCACACTGCTTTTCGTAAGAGACGACTCTTACGGTGTCACCACAAATCTCCCCAAAGGCGCTTCCACCGTGCAAGCCTTCAAATCCTATCACTGTGATTTCACTATGGACATCTAAACAGTGAAAATAGGGTTAAAATGTCACTTTGCTGTGAAACTTAAAAGTCACCGTAATTTCACTGTGCATTTTACAGTGAATTCACCGTGAAAACAAATTGCCTCTCTGACCTGATAAGGACATCTTCAGATCACTAAAGAGACTGTAAAAAAAAACATGAATATCTAGGGTGGTAAGCTCCAGCCTTGAGGAATGGCTAATTCAATTACCAGTAGGGACCACCAGCCCCCATAGAGGTACTGCATGATGTCCTTGTAACTGTCACTCCCAGATACTTCTAAATTGCCTCTAGCCATTTACCACCAGGACTGTGGCCTTGGAGACCACTGGTGAAAACAATGTGAAAATGACTTTGCAAACTGTGTGCCAAGTAAATAGGGGTGAAACCACTGTGAATTATCTTTTCACAGCTAAATGACATTTTCACCCCGTTTTCACGATTTAGATGTTCATAGTGTTTGCCAATCAATAAATGGATGTGTATCTCTGTTGTGATAGGCCATGACCCCCCTACTGTCAGAGTTGGAGTCGCTGGGCCGACAGACCGCCGACCAGGGCCAGCGTGTGCTGACCGGAACCTCCCCGGACGGCCAAGAGGTCGTCCGCGGCCAGCTCTCAGAGCTGTCGGCCGCGCTGGCCTCCCACCTGGCCGTGGCCGGGGCCGCGGCCGGCGCCCTGGCCGAGAGGGCGGGCCACTGGGGCCGCTACGAGACGACGGAGGAGGAGTTTGGCGACTGGCTTGGGGAGGCGGAGCTGGCCCTCGGGGGAGAGGCGGAGAGAGGAGCGG
Organism: Luidia sarsii; assembly: GCA_949987565.1. Taxonomy (NCBI): domain Eukaryota; kingdom Metazoa; phylum Echinodermata; class Asteroidea; order Paxillosida; family Luidiidae; genus Luidia; species Luidia sarsii. The sequence goes on along the minus strand of OX465101.1, from coordinate 24,800,074 downwards.
ATCTGGCCGAGAAGAAGAGCGAGCTGGAGAGGCTGAAGGTGAGAGGGGCGGGGAGGATGGCGTGGGGGTTTGGTGGTGTTGTGATGCTGTCAATAGGGCCGTTTCCACTATCAAAATTATCGCGATTTTAATTAGCTTTTCCGCCGTGAAGCGGAAAAGCTATTGTTCTTGTTCTGATTTTTTTTTTGCTTCTTCTTTTTCTTGTGTCAAAAAATCCCATAGACAAAGCACATGGTTTTTGTGGACGGCATTTTTGCCATTGAACACACTTGGATTTTTTTCAAACTTGGCAAATGCATAGAGCCTTTACTGAGCTAGTGCACAGTTGTCTTGAAAACGTCATGACGTCATCATTTTTTTTCCCACACAGGCCAAAAAAATTGTGTCGCAAAAAAACGCGAGCCAATTGTGGTTATCATTTGCGGTCAAATGCTGGGTGCACCACACTTCCTGTCAATCAGAGTGGTACATTGTGGGATTAAAAAAAACCCAGTGCGATTCAGCGCAGCGTTCCCACACACACCACGTCACAAAAGAAACATGATTATTTGAAAAAGTCTAGCTCTTAGTGGAGTCCGAATCGCGATTCAAATCCCACTAATAATCGCCTTTATTGTGTGCACACAGTTTGAATCACAACTATTTGGTGTAGTGGAATCGGCCCTTTCAGCACCAAGCCTTTCCCAATTGAACGGTTTTCTGAATCAATCCAGGGGCCCATTCTGCCATTTCAGATCAAGAACTGCAGAGGCACTAAAGTCTGCTGAGCATGAGAAAGTGCCTCTGAGAAAGGTCCTGCTAGGCTCAAAAAGTCAGGCCCATAAACTTTTGAGATTTATATATTGCAGGTCAATTTAGTCAGTGAGCAGTTTGCAACAGTTTTTTGGTATTTACTTTGAGAAAACAGGATAAACGACCTTACTTTTGTGTATTGTTTTTCCCTGTTGACTACTTCACCTTGCCATAATTTCTTTCAAGATTGCAAATTTGGAATAACAAATTAGGAGGACCTTACTTTTTGATCCTAGCAGGACCTTTCTGAAAGGCAGAGAGTTTGGATCGAAACATCAGGCTCTCCAAATGTTTGAGATTTTGGTCGTTTTTATGCAGTAAGCAGTTGGCAACATTTTGGCATATTACTGTAATTTAGAATCAGGTCAAACAAAGAGGGAAAAACTGACTGGGAACTTTTGAACAAATTGAAAACTGGCAAAGAAAACTTCGACTGGACAGGAACTTCAACCCGAGACCTCTGGATTAACGCACCAGTGCTCTTCCATCTGAGCCATCCAGCCCTTAGATGGTGGCCTTCTCTAATTGTCAACTAGTCTTTGCCGGGGTGGGGGCCCAGTCAGAAGCATTCAACCATTAACTGCTGTATATCTCCGGAAATCACACATCATCCCGCTCTTAATCAAATGCAAACAACCAATTGCTGTAAACCTGGCTATGAGGGCAGCTCGGGGATCACACAAAGTGGATGGATTTTTACAAAAATTAAGTCAGACAAACAAATGAAAAACTTGGGACCTTTTTTTAGAATCATTTAGATACTTGCAGCCATACTCACTGGTCGTTCACCCTTTCCTTCTTATACCCAATCTCTCACCCCCTCCCCTCTACTCCCTTCTCAAGGCTCTGGAAAGTGAGATTGCCTCCCACGACGCCAATCTCCAGGACTTGGAGCGAAAGGCCCAGAGGGTCCTGGAGCACGACACGGGCCCCGTGGACGTGCGGGGAAGCACGTCCGCCCTCAGGGGGCGCTATGAAGCACTCTGCGTCAAGTCTAAGGCAAGTACTGCCGGCACTCTAGGAGATCACCCACAGAGACGAAAATGTTGGCCTAAACAAAACAAAAACCACCGAAACATATCCAAACTTACTGTTTGACTCAATTTTGAAAAATAGGCAGAAATGACTGGACCAAAGACCACTGGTTTTGGTACCAGCGCTCTTACCATCCGAGTTATCCAGCCCTTAGATTGTAACTTTTTTCCGAATAGTCAACTACCGTAAATTCCTGTGTATAATGTGCTTTTTTTTTCACCGTGGTAGAAATGAAAAGTTGGGGGTGCGCAGTATACATGGTTACAACCCGATGGCGGCATGATTTAATGTCCATGTCAACATTTGCACCTCGTTTTACAGTCAAAATTCAGTATTATCAGTGTAAGGACTCATTTTAGTTAATAAACGAATACTGCATGTCAAATGTTCATGGTTGTGATTTTGGTTTTCATGGATACCCTTTATTTCATTAAAAAATCATATTTAATGGCTTTTTTATCTAAAATTATACATAACAAAATTATTGTTGTGCCGATGTTGCATGTTACCGGGTTACTGTACAGTCTTTGTTGGGTTGGGGGCGCCAGTCAGAAGCATTAAAACTGCCTCATATCTCCAGGGCCCAATTTCATAGAGCCGCTTCAGCATAAAAATCTGCTAAGCAGGAAAACACCTCCTTGTGTAAACAGGATTACCAACCGCACTGCAATATGATGTTGATTGCTTTTGACTTGTATTCCACTCGTCTTTACTTAGCATGGAAAATTAGTGAAGTTTGGGTTGGCAAGGTGATCCTATGAATCGTGACCTTTTGTGCTTAAGCAAATTTTGGCGCTTAAGCGGCTCTATGAAATCGGCCCCAGGTATCACGACCTTGTTTCCATTCAGATGATGTCGTTCATTTGGTTTGCCCAACACAGTCAGAAGCCTTAAAACTGCCTCATATCTCCACGTATCACACCCCTGTTTCCATTCAGATGATGTCGTTCATTTGGTTTGCCCATCACAGTCAGAAGCCTTAAAACTGCTTCATATCTCCACGTATCACACCCCTGTTTCCATTCAGATGATGTCGTTCATTTGGTTTGCCCAACACAGTCAGAAGCCTTAAAACTGCTTCATATCTCCAGGTATCACACTCCTGTTTCCATTCAGATGATTTTGTTTGGTTTGCCCAACATAGGAAGCGGCGGACGCCACGGCTCACAGCGTGACGGAGCACCAGGACTACCAGGACGCCCTGCAGGAGGCAGAGAGGGCCCTGCTGGGCATCTCCCAGCGACTGACCAGCCAGGGCACCTTGCCGGACAGCGCCAGTCTAGAGGACGGCCAGCAGCAGTTGTCCCAGCTCCAGGTAAGCCCAGTACCGGGCCATTGGGGGAACTGGGCCAGGCATGGTTCGACTGGGGGGACTATGGGGGCTTAAGCCCCCCCCCCCCAAAAAAAAATAAAATAAAATAATAATAATAATAATAATAATAATAATAAATAAAAAATAAATAAATAAATAAAAAATAAATAAAAATAAATATATATATATTTTTGTGTGTGTTAAAGATGAAAAAAAATAATCCAAGCTCCCCCCCATAAAACATTGTTGGGTGCGTGTTATGTTGGAGAGATTTTGAGATCCTTCCTATCCAAGCCTCCATAAGCCCCTTCCCCCCAAACAAAAATTCATGGTCTAGAACTGCACCCGAACTGGGCATTCGACTTTTGAAACCCACATCCCACAATTCAGTGGGAAAAAAAAGGAAGTTGAGAATGGAAACAAATACAGACATCAAAACGACCAATGTCTTCCTAGTAAACCTTCAAATCTCATTAAAGTCAAACAAATAAAGGAAGAAAAAAAATTACTGGGAATTTCAGAACAAATAAGAAAAAAAATGGCAAAGAAAACTGTTGGTGTCAGTGCAAACTTTCCACACAGTTCTTCCCGGTCTAGTCCAAGTTTTCTTTGTCATTTTCTTTAATGACATCCAGTCAAGGCAGTCTAGTGTAAGACCGAGGGCGAATGAGCTCCTCTAGCGAGTACCGATAAAAGCATTTTTGGCACTCGATAGAGTACCTTTGCCTTTGAGAAAGGTCCTACTAGGATCAAAACGTCAGGCCCTCAAACTTTTGAGAAAAGCATTAATGTGGTCAACAAAATCTTGCGATGGACTCCTCTTAATGGTTGTGAGAAGGGGCCGGCATTCTGCTTTTGATGAACGCCCTGCCTGAATCAAGCCATCAGGCCCACATCTTGACCAAAAACATCTGCGATTGATCTTAACTGTCAGACTGTTATTGGAATGTGCATGGTATGCTTGGAGCTGAGGTGGCACAGTTAATACGGAACCAATTTATTTTGAGATTCACAATAATACGAATAACCCGCGTGAATTTGATTCACAAACCCCAAAACTAGCTTTACTATGTGCTAACAGTCCTTAGATATGACTCCAAGAGTTGCATGGTGGTAGCATAACGTGGACAGTTTGCAGTGACCCCAAGGAGCCACACTCCTTCTCAAAGAAAGAGATGACTTACATGGTGTCACCGCAACCTTTCCACATATAACAGTCCTTGTAATGACCTGAATGTGGAATATTTGCTGTGACACCATGTAAGTCAGAGTTACCGGCTCTTTTCAGAGCCACACTCCTTCTAAAAAAAAAACACCCCAGGACTTACATGGTGTCACAGCAACTATTCCACATCTAACAGTCCTTGTAATGACATAAATGCGGAAAGTTTGCGGTGACACCATGTAAGTCATCTCTATTTTTGAGAGTTACCGGCTCTTTTCAGAGCCACACTCCTTTTTCGCAAGATAGGATTTGCGTGGTGTCACCGCAAACTGTCCATGTCCAACAGTCTATGTACCGATAATAACCTAGACCCAGTGCGGTAGTCGTGCATATAGTGCTTTTGAACTGAGGCAATGCTTTGTACACGTACATGTAGTTAGCTGCATCTAGTAATATAATGCAGGCTCCAAGCTATTAACATCTTTGCACCGGGTAACTTTTCAGTGGTCACAGAGGCATGACCGTTCAGTTGCCAATTGTTGTAAACCTGGCTACAGCAGCTTGAGAATCACATAAAGTGGATGCAGCTTTTTGAATTTAAGTTAAAAAAATAAAAAAAATAAAAATAACTGGGAACTTTTTAACAGATTGAAAAATTGGCAAAGAAAACTTTGACTGGACCGGGACTTGAACCCGAGACCTCTGGACTAACGTACCAGTGCTCTATCCAGTGAGCTGTCCAGCCCTTAGATGGTGGCCTTCCCTAATTGTCAACTGGTCTTTTCCGGGGTGGGGGCACCAGTCAGAAGCAATTCAACCATTCACTGCTGTATATCTCCAGCGATCGCATCCCCACTTTCATTTAGATGTAAACAACCAATCGTTGTAAACCTGGCTACACAAAAGGGATGCAGCTTTTTCAATTTCAGTCCAACAACTTTGGGAAAAAACTGAAGGAGAAGAACTGATCTTTTGTTAAGAAGTTCCCTTTCAGTTTTTCCTTTAATGGTTGGAGTATCATGGTGGCTGGTCATGCACAGATCCTTCTGCATGTTATTGGCTATTGACTTTAACTCATGTGGCATGGTGAAGAATGTCCACAGTAGGCAGACCACGGAATCTGACATTAGTCTTCCCTTGAGGTGTGGTACAAATATTTGTGAAAGTTTTTAGGGGGAAAAAGAAGAAGAAGATCAAATCAAAGATCCTGGCAGGGCCTTCCATTGAAGACTGTTTGAGGGAGGTCCTGTTGGGTCTGAAACCTCAGGCCCACTTACTTTGTTTGATGATCTGCGTCTCCTACAGTAGCTCATCCTAGACGGTAAACGCAGTTGAAAGCATTTTGGTATGACCTTACTGCTTGAAGAGAACCATAAAAAAAAACAAGCTAACCACATGCAGCTGGAACCCAAAAGAAAATCTGCAACACGTAGTGCTCCCACATTGGCTATAAAAACTATCAAAATGCTGGAAAATTCAATGGCAATTTTTGATTCGTTCAAGTAGAATGATTTCTCAGTTCGCCAATGTACCACACTGTCTGCTAAATCCCATTCCTTCGTCAGTAACTTTCTGACTAACATGGCATGCACAGCTAACATTGCTACCTCCTATCCCATCCCACACCCTCCCACACCCCTCCCACACCCCCTCCCACACCCCCTCCCACACCCCCTCCCACACCCCCTCCCACACCCCCTCCCACACCCCCTCCCACACCCCCTCCCACCCCCTCCCACACCCCCTCCCACACCCCTCCCACACCCCTCCCACACCCCCTCCCACACCCCCTCCCACACCCCCTCCCACACCCCCTCCCACACCCCCTCCCACACCCTTCCCACACCCCTCCCACACCCCCTCCCACACCCCCTCCCACACCCCCTCCCACACCCCCTCCCACACCCCCTCCCACACCCCCTCCCACACCCCCTCCCACACCCCCTCCCACACCCCCTCCCACACCCCTCCCACACCCCCTCCCACACCCCCTCCCACACCCCTCCCACACCCCTCCCACACCCCCTCCCACACCCCTCCCACACCCCTCCCACACCCCTCCCACACCCCCTCCCACCCCCCTTCCCACACCCCTTCCCACACCCCTCCCCCCTCCCTTTTCTAATCTTCACCTCCTCACAGGGTATCATGAGGCAAATCACTGCATGCTCAGCTATGCTAGACCGGGCGTCGGCCGCCGGCCGCACTTTTGCCGGTGGCCATGCCCACGATGACCACACCCTGGTTAGCGACCAGGCGCTGCTTAGCGGCCACGCCCGTGCTGGCGACCGCGTCCCCGCCGGCAGCCCCGCCCGTGCCACCACGCCCGCCTTGGGCCGGAGGGTGGAGGCGGAGCTGCGGGCCCTGGGGGAGGGGCTGGAGGCGGTCAGTCGGACCGCGGCCGGCATGCAGGCCCGCCTGCAGCGGCTCGTCAGCGAGCAGCGGGCGTGTCGGGAGACTCTGCAGAATTGTGCTGACTGGTTGCAGGTGTTACCTGGCGGAGACGACGACAACGACGACACCGATGGGGAGGCGTCGGCTGTCGCTGTGACAACGGAGAGTCTAGAGGATGCGCAGAACCAGCTCAGGGAGATGCAGGTCAGCATCTGGGTGGGATGTGGGAGGGGGGGGATTTGTTCTTTGCCCCTTGGAAAAAATACCTCCTCCTTGGCTGTTCACCACGCCGTGCACCAGAAAATATGCGACGCGCAGACATATTTACTAACTTCTGTACTGACCGAGATGACCCAAAAATGCAGATATCCGAAATACGAAGGGCCTGACATGTGGATCTGAGAAGGGCTGTTCTGGGAAGAACCTCAGCAGGACCTTAGGCATGTTTGAGAAAGGTCCAGCTAGGACTGAAACGTCGGGCCCCCCCTAATTTCAAGAGTATTTGTGCTTAGAAAATAGCGCTTTGAAAAGATAGTCCTGAAAGTGTAAATGTGTTCTTGCAATACGTCAGTCCGTGAGATTAGCAACATGAAGTGGTACTGGTTTCCATTGTAAGTGTTTTTATGCAATTTTTCTTTTTGAAAATGCCTAAGTGGAAGGTTTGGGGTGACACCATGTAGCACTTCTCTTTCAAGAAGGAGTGTAGCTCTGAAAAGAGCAGGTAACTCAACATTCCGGGTAGTGTGCACTCTGCCCTTCCTCAGGAGACTTCTCCCTGACGACGGGCACACTACCCAACATGTTGAGTTACCGGCTCTATTCAGAGCCACACTCTTTCTTGAAAGAGTAGTGCTACACGGTGTCACCGCAACCCTTCAACTTACTATTTCCACGATGCAAACCTTATCCAGTCTTATCCAATCTACAAACCTATAATGTCACAGGTGTTAAAAGTTTTGTGGTGCTTCTGAAGAAGACAACAAAGTAAGGTTGACTTTATATGACCCCTCCTCCCCTTGTTGTGGACAGGCCTTGCTCGACACGGCCATGATGCACAGCCAGCTGGTAGAGGCGGCCGAGGAGAAGCTTGAGGATACCAGCGCCGCCGACCTGTCCACCTCCCAGCTCTCGGCCGACGTCCACCTCCGACTGGCCGCTGTCCTGGAGCGGGTGGAGACACGCATTGCCGCCGTGCAGACGCTGGCCGGCCAGTGGAAGGAGCTGGAGGAGCGCAAGGCGGCCTCGGCGGCCTGGCTGGAGTGGGCCAGGGGCCGAGAGGAGGAGGAACGCAGCCGGCCGGCCGAGGTGGAGGTGGAGAAGGCCCAGGCTCGTCGCAATCAGGCCCAGGTGAGGCGCAGAGCGAATCGTCTGGAGCCATTCTTTCCACCACCCGAGGCCCCTATGTCTCAAGATGTGATATTTTCTCGTTGAGTCACCCTCTCATCTGCTCCCTCCCTCCCCAGGATCTGTTCCAGGAGGTCAAGTCCAAGCAGGCTGAGCTCTCTGAGATGCAGGCCCAGCACGCCGACCTCTGCCGTCCCTGGGAGCCGGACTGCTCTCTGGAGACCCTCTGCAGCGAGGCGGAGGACCTGGCCTCGCTGGCGGAGCAGCTGGCCACCGGCAGGGAGGAGGAAGTCTCGGATGCCGCGGGTTACCGGGCGGCCAGGAAGGCCGTGGAGGAACTCCTGGACGAGGCCCGGCGGGAGATGGACCGGACGGACAAGGACTTTCTCATGCCCACCCAAGAGAAGCTGGACAAATACGAGGTGAGCGCTTGTGCTGTGGCTGATAGTGGTCAGCCCTGTCCCTGTAGTTGGAGATAGCTTTGCCCATTTCTGAGCTACTTTCCTCGTTCTCCTCATCCTTCTCATCTTCCTCATCCTCCTCATCCTCCTCCCCATCCTTACCATCCTCCCAATCATCCCTATCCTCCCAATCCTCCCCATCCTCCACATTCTCCCCATCCTCCCAATCCTCCCAATCCTCCCCATCCTCCCCATCCTCCCCATCCTCCCCATCCTCCCCATCCTCCCCATCCTCCCCATCCTCCCCATCCTCCCCATCCTCCCCATCCTCCTCATCCTCCCCATCCTCCCCATCCTCCTCATCCTCCCCATCCTCCCCATCCTCCCCATCCTCCCCATCCTCCCCATCCTCCCCGTCCTCATCCTCCCCATCCTCCTCGCCCTCCTCATCCTCTTCACCCTCAACCTTGTCATCCCTTTCCTCTTGAACTTGACCATCAACATAGTTGTAGTGTCCTACCTGGGCTGAATATGAAAAGCTCCATGATCCTTGGTTGCTTGACTTGCAAGGCGTCATCTCACCGTGCTCTCAGAGGCAAAACGACTGCGCACAACCGTTTATTTGCAATGTAATGTGTGTGCCTTGTGTGGGAATGCTCTGCTGAATCGTACCGTGTTTTTAAAAGAAAAATTCCCACAGTGCACTGCTCGCACTTTGACTGACAGGAAGTGCTGTGCTTGTTTACCGGTATATGTCTTATGCATGTGCACACACCCACCATTTGACCACGACTACAAAAAGAAAAAAGAAAAAAGGAAAACCAGTTTTTGAATCATGATTATGTAGACATTGGTAATGGCCCTAGTTGGCCTAGTGTCAGAACGAGTGACGTAATCATTGAGCATGTTTGGCAGAATGACAGTTGACTGTGGTTCACTACAATCAATCTAGATGTCACGTGAATGCTTGTTGGTCCGACTAGCTAGTCAGTCAGTCAGGCAATTATTTCAACCTATCCCTGGATCACGGTTCCTCTAATGGTGACGTGCATTACAGGTCTTTTACAAAAGTGAACTTTAGGCTTGGTCTTCGGTTTTGTGTCTGTCATTTGTTAAAATGACTTATTAGGTGTTAAAGCATAAGCTGTTCACTGCACATTTGAGGTGAATACCATGTGTTGAGAAGGACAACAAACCTTCAATTGCAGCTACAATCTATAGCCTATATTTTCAGGTTTTGCGTTGTGTCACAGGCATTATAGAGCAAGCTTTTTGCCAGTCTTTTTTTTTTGGTGGGGGGGGGGAGGGGTGTATTGAGCAGGACAAAAAACCTTCAAATTCATTCAGTCTACGACCTAAAATTTCAGGCCTTGTGTCATAACTTATAATGTCACAGGGCTTAAAGAACATGTTTTCCCGAAATATTTGAAGTGTGTATTGAATCAATCTTCAAATTCAGTGACAATCTACAACCCATATTTTCAGGTTTCATGTTACAATTTCAAAGGCAAACACAGTTTTAGGTGTGTATTGAACGGGAAAACAACTTAACATATATTTTTCTCAGGTTTTATGTTTTTAATGTCACCTGTGTTAAAGAACGGGCTTTTCACAACAGTTTTTTTGTCAGGGTAACGTGTCGGAAACGATTACAGATTTCCTTTTCTACTTAATAGATCGCTCAAATGCTGGCAATGCTTTTGGCACTTTTGGCACTTGCTTTCTGATTATGGCTTTTTTCCATTCATTCTGTGGCCTTTGAAGTCAGAAACAGCATCAAGCAGTCCACATGGGTCTAGAGCCCCTAGCCCTATCAAACACGACAGTCACTTCAATTTATGGCATTCTTGATTCGTGGTTGGATAAATCAAACTAAGTAGTACATGTAGTTTCAACAGTTTGAGGGCCTGACGTTTTGATCCTAGCAGGACCTTTCTCAAAGGCAGAGTCCACTCTGTGGTAAGTGATAAGGACATACACAGACAGTCAGGGGAAGGAAAGCCCTGACACACATGACAGAGGAAGGGGTAAAGGGAAGTGATTGGGATGCAGATGTACACCAAGGGAGGAGAGATCAGGGAAAACAAACAAAATGGTGTGGAAGATCAAAGGGACGGGAGGGAGGTGGGAGATCAAAGGGAAGATGAAAGAAAAAGAGGTGTTCATGAGGTGAGGATTAGTCATTCCCTTCCTGAATATTAAGGTAATGAGGTTGCACAGTGTGGAGACGCTTAATCCACAGTAGTAGTTTGTTACTTGAAGGCATGAAACTGCACATCATTTTTTTCTGAATCTTCCCAAGCTGTTCATCTGACAATTTTTTGAGCTCTCAAAGAATGCCTGGAACTGATTAACTGTAAAATGCCTTGTGGGTCCTGGCCATAAGTTAGGGGTTGGAAGGTGGGTCAGACAATTGTTTTTTTTTTAAGTCAAAATTTCAAAACATTGAACATTTTGAGTGGCTCTTAAAGCGGATTGATACAACATTTTGATAGACTTCTAAGACAACAATTTATTTAATGTATTTATTTATTTCTTCTTTAGACTGGGTGTCACATTCAGTGCTTACAAAGCACTGATCTCCCATGGGTCCCAGTAACATAAGAACATACAGCTTAATCAAAACACTTTAAAAACACTTAAAGATTTTACATTTTAAAGAGTTACATTTCATTCAATAGTTAAAATTGGTTAACAAAGCTTTGGACTGATGTGGGAAAAGGATTTTTTGAACCCGGCTGGAATGTTATTCCATGCTTGAGCACCACAATATTGAAAGGTATTTCTACCAGCTTTGGTTCTAGGAAGTGGTGCTGGTAGTACAACAAAAAGGTGGTGGATTGGATTTCTTCCGTAGAGAGAATTTCCAATGATGCCCTCGTTTCACTTTAAATGGCTGTAAAGTTGCCACCGTCTCGGGGGAATTTCAACTCGCTGCAGAATCAAAGATGATTAGCCCCTCTGAATGGGAAAGACAAGTTGTGGTGTTAAGGGCTCCAGTGACTTTAAAGCCTCTCTCGGTGAATGGAATCAATGAGTGGACACAGTGCATCTCGCTTGTAACTGCCTCGCTGTAATCAATAATCTCAAGTTGCACAGCGGGAATGCTGACACTCTCTGCAGTTGGACACAGCAGTCAGTACACAGCCCCTGGCCTCATTGTGGTTCCCCCGAGATCAATATTTAGATTGGTATTGATTGCCCTTTTGTGGTAAATACTCTTGGTAGTTGGTGTTTATTGTTGGCTCACTGCCCAGGCCTGCTTCTGTCAAGAGGACCCTTCACCCTCAACCCCCCCCCCTCTCTCTCTCTCTCCCCTCCACCCCTCTTATTGGCTTATCTGCTTTGAGAGCTCCTGTAGCCCAGTGATGCTTGGGCCACTGCTGTCATTTGCATATAGCTGACCTTTGTGGCGCGCGGGAGGGGTATCGTGTTGGCGCGCCAAGCGTGGGAGACGATACAGTAGAGTGGGGAACTGTTGACAGGTCGTTTGTTGACGAGCAGCTCAGACTGCGGCAGGGGAGCGGATGAGGTGACACAGGGGGCCCCCCCCGATGCCGTGCCGTGTGGCCCCAGACATACCCAGGAACCCAGGACCTGGGGGTCAGATCAGAATGCTCGGAGAACCTCGAAGCAGTGGGATATAAGAGCGGCCGGTTTCTGCACCCAAGCTCCGGAGTTGATGCTGATGCGCTGCAGTGCGGCTCAGGTTCTGTCTGCACCGTCCCCGGCCTGGTTTGTTGACACTATTGATCGTCTGAGAACGGAAACGAGGAGATGTGTTATACCCATCGGTCTGCCCACCTCTGTCCATCTGCCTCTTCTCGGAAGAGAGCGCCAAGCTTCGAGGGTCAAATGTGTTCAAATGCGGGAAAAAAGCTGAAGTGAATGCCTCGGTTATGTTGTGGATTATGTGAGCAGCTTCCAGTAATGAAAAAGTTTCGGAGCATCCTTCGTTCTGCGTCTGCGTAACAAAACAAAACAAAACCGTCGGAGGTAATGATGGCTGGCCGTACACTTGGATGCCAGTAGTTGGAGCTGCCCGCTGAACAAGGAAAACTCAAGCCCAGAATGAAAGCCCTGATGATTCACACAGCTTAAAGAATGTAACACGTTCCTTCCTCCGCAAGCTTCTGACTGCGAAGGGAATGCCCTCCTGCCATTTTTTGTTGTTTTCTGCCTGTGAGAGAACCATATGATTGGGGGCTCCCGTCTTAGACCCTGACTCCCGCCGGACTCTGCCCAGCAACCATGGGCGGTGTGGAGAGCTCCCAGACCTCACCCAGAGGGACCATCCCGTATCTCAGCTTCTCTAAGCTCGATACTAAGCAGAAGAGAAGGGTTAGACCAATTCCTCATCGAAACTTTAAAACCTGCGATCCTGTCCAGTAGCATTTTGTTAGCTCACAATATCTGACGCATTGTTTCAACCATTAGTTCTCAACTTGCCATAGTCTGTTAGTTTGTTGCAAAATATGTTGTCTTTGCAATACTAGTGAAATTGTGTGCTATTGTGTGCTATTGTGTACTATTGTGTACAACTGTGTACAGCTGTGTACAACTGTGTACAACTGTGTACAAATTTAAATTGTTTACAACTGTGTAGAATTTCAAATTACTTAAGCCGTGTTCGCATTGGACTTTTTCTTCCGCGGCCATGCGGTAACTTACCGCGACATTCCTTAAGGTGATTCTACCGTGAGTCCGCACTTGGATTTATCTTCCGCGGCGGAATGAGAAATTCACTGTGTGAGGCTGGCAGAATGTCGCCTATTATGGCCCTGTCAAGTTACCGTGGCTGAGCGGAAAGTTTCCGCGACGTCTCTCGCCCTGTTAGTTTTACATCACGCTCGCAGTAACTTGACAGGGAGGGTAGTTTTCCGCGTGTCCGCATTGGATTTATTTTTGTCATTCTTCCGCTCTGCCGCGGTAGTTTGACAATTTTAAGTCCAATGCGAATACGGCTGTAGACTGTGTGCAATTAATATCTGTCCTTCCATGTCCTGGCCATGTCTGTCCTTCCTATTTGTTTGTGCAGAAAACTACCTCCATGCTGGCTGACCGGAGTGAGCTGGACACCCTGAGGGAAGCCACTAGAAAAGTGACCAGCTCCACCAGTCCCAAGGAGCGCAATGCAGTCCAAGAATTCTTCAGGTACGTGTTTTGGCAACACTGCAGGAAGAGATGGAAAGAGGGAGAGAGGGGATGGAGAGGGAGAGAGGGAGAGACAGAAAGAGGGCAGGGAGGGAGAGAGAGTGTGTGAGGGAGAGTGAAAGAGAGAGAGGGGAGGGAGAGAGAGTGAGAGAGAGGGGTGAGAGAGAGTGATATAAAGAGGGAGGGATGGAGAAGGGGAGGGAGAGAGAGTGGAGAGAGGGGAGGGACAGAGGAAGTGAGAGAGTGATATAAAGAGGGGAGGGGGAGAGAGGGGAGAAGGGGAGAGAGAGTGAGAGAGGGGAGGGAGAGAGAGATATAGTGGAGAGAGGGGAGGGACAGAGAGAGAGTGTGAGAAAGAGAGTGAGTGAGGGGGGAGAGTGATAGAAAGAGGGGAGTGAAGGAGAGAGGAGAGAGGGGAGGGAGAGATAGTGGAGAGAGAGGAGGTGGAGAGAGAGTTAGAGAGTTAGAGAGGTGAGGGAGAGAGGGGAGGGAGGGAGAGAGAGAGAGAGCGAGAGGAAAATTCAGCAGGTGATCAGGCAAAGTACTGAGCATACAATGTTTAATTTCACATCAAGTAGGGCGAACCCTTGTTGAAGTACATTTTCCTCAACGCAAAATCATATTGTATCTATGCACAGTTCTGCCTTTGAGAAAGACCCTTCCAGGATCGAAAGGGCAGGCTGTCTATATGAGGAATTTCCTATATAAGAGCCAGTGAGCAGTTTAGACCTGTTTATATTTCTGTTTAACCTTAGAAGGGGTTTTCACACTAGATAAAAATCCCCTGGGAATTTGGTCGGTCTATTCGCATTGCCAAAGAAATTCCTGGAGAAAAGCTTTTCAATATTTACTACTGCTTGGGAGCAGGTTTTAAGGAGAAAAACCCTGGGGTTTAACATTTTCCCTGGGGGAAAAGCATAAAAGTGTGAATGTCAGTGTTTTTTTTTTTTACTTACCCCATTTTTTTGGCGTCCATTCGGGAACTTCAGAAAATGTGCCCTCCGTTTAGTCTTTAGACAATCCCCGGGGATTGATCGTCAGTGTGAAACGACCGTGCATATTCCTGGGAAATAGTGTCCCTGGGAGTTACCAAATGGGTCCACTATGACTGGTGGCGGGAGGTGTTGGTGGGGTAAAAAAAAAATCACTGGGATTTTTCCGGGGATTGGCTCTGTAGTGTGAAAAGGGCTAGAGTAATATACAGATTGAGGCATGTTGCGGGCCAAATGTCTGGCCCTCGACTTTTAACCCTTTGCCATTGTCAAAATTTAGTGGGCCTGACGTTTCGATCCTAGCAGGACCTTTCTCAAAGGCAGAGTGCACTCTGCCTTTGAGAAAGGTCCTGCTATAATCGAAACGTCAGGCCCACTAAATTTTGAGATTTGCATTTTGGTAATTTTAGTCAGTAAGCGGTTGACGACATTTTTGTATATCACTTTGCCATTGTCTTGGTTTTTGTTGTTGTTGTTGCATCGGTCAGCGAGAGCACGGAGCGATGGGTCAGCCTTGGGGAGAGGGCTCGGACCGGAGCCCACTGCCTTCAGCAGTCGCTGACCGACTACACAGCCTTCCTGGACAAGGCCAAGGACTCCCGAGCCTGGCTCGCCGATGTCGAGGAGCAGCTGGCCGGCGGGGAGGCCGTGGGGCCGCGGCCGCACGATGCCCAGGACCTGGTGGAGGCCAACCAGGTAGGCAAGGGGGGAAGGGGAAGCTCGGAGTTCCCGTCCTGGGATTTGAACCCAGGCCCAGGCACAGGTCATCGACCATGAAGGGGACTTAAAGGGTCTCTGCAATAAATTTCACAGCCAAGCACATTTTCTGCTGTCATCTAGGGATCTGAAGTTCGGTTGCATACAATTATAAACTTGTCTTTGAATTCCATCTTACAATGGTGCAGATTTTACGATCAAACTTCCTCCTCCTCCTCCTCCTCCTCCTCCTCCTCCTCCTCCTCCCCCTCCTCCTCCTCCTCCTCCTCCTCCTCCTCCTCCTCCTCCTCCTCCTCCTCCTCCTCCTCCTCCTCCTCCTCCTCCTCCTCTTCCTCCTCCTCCTCCTCCTCCTCCTCATCTTCCTCCTCCTCCTCCTCCTCCTCCTCTTCCTCTTCCTCCTCCTCCTCCTCCTCCTCCTCCTCCTCATCTTCCTCCTCCTCCTCCTCCTCCTCCTCCTCTTCCTCTTCCTCTTCCTCCTCCTCCTCCTCCTCCTCCTCCTCCTCCTCCTCCTCCTCCTCCTCCTCCTCCTCCTCCCCCTCCTCCTCCTCCTCCTCCTCCTCCTCCTCCTCCTCCTCCTCCTCCTCCTCCTCCTTTCTTCGCGTTTTGCAGCTGGTGTGCTCGGACATTGCCAGCAAGAAGGCCGTCTTCCTGCTGGTCTGCGGCCAGGCGGACAAGCTGTGCCAGGGTCTGAGCCAGCGGGAGAGGGAGACTATCCAGCGGCACATCCAGCAGATTGGTGGTCAGCTGGACTCCCTGGAGCACAGGGCACTGGTCCGGGGCAAGACCCTGCAGGCCTGTGTCGTGGAACGGAGGGTAGGTCAGAAAGGATTTTGGAGGTTTTGCATGGTGGCAATAGCAAGTAGGAGGGTTTGCACCGGCACTGGATGTACATCATCTCTTAAGAGGAGGAGTATGGCTCTGAAAAGAGCCGGTAACTCAACGATACCGGTAGACTCAACTTTACTGGTAACTCAGTTTTACCGGTAATTCAACTCAATGTTGAGTTACCTGTTCTTCTCAGAGTAACACTTCTTCTCAACATACCTGTAACAATCACCGAGTGCCCGATATTAAGCAGTCTGCAGCATCAAAAAATGTTGTTGTTTTTTGTGTCAGGGATGTAAGACTTCTGTAAGATTTCTGCAAATGTCTTGATTTTATTCTTATGTATTATTACTTTATATTTCATTTATTTATTTATTTTTATATTTCATTTATTTATTTATTTATTATTTGTTTTTTATTATTATATAATAAGCATATATAAGCACTCACTCGCAGTCACATATTTTGGTCACGTAAGCACTCACTCGCAGTCACATATTTTGGTTACGTAAGCGCTCACCGACTCGCAGTCGCACATTGATTGACCTTCAGTGATTTTCAGGAAATTACTTTGTCGGTCACTTACCGGTACATGCACATCCCTGTTGCGTTTCTTCGGCAGGAATTCTGGCAGCACTTTGAGTCGTGCGAGGACTGGCTGAAGGCTAAGGAGCCCCTGATTCTGCGCGAGGAGTGCCCCAAGCTGCAGGTGTCCGTCGTGGTCCAGCAGGTCTTTGAGGCCAAGGTAAAGGGTCCTCGCAGTGGCTGGGAAATGAATCGCTATGGCTATGGCTTCCAATTACACACGAGTCATTGAGGCGCATCTGGCCAGCGGCTGCCGTCTGTCCCAATTGGTTTGTGTGGCACAGTGTGGTGGAATGTGGTGCTACTGTGCGTATGCGCTCTGTGGCCCCAGGAGCGTCTGGTGCTGGGTGTCCTTTGACCGCAGACTAGCCTCCTCTCCATGCGGACAAATCTAAGAGGTGGTCGGCTCCAACCAAATGTGGGATTTGCAGCGAAGGCGGTGGGCGGATTTCCACTATTTGACCGTTTGAGCGACCACTTTTTACATGCCATCACGTGACTTACAGTGGATAATTTGTTTTCATCTCATTTGGCACAGAGCAGCAATGGAAATGTACAAAGAGGAATGTAGACAATACGATAGTCTTCTTTGCTCATTTTCACTCCTGTTCTGCACCAAACGAGATGCAAAAATACCCACTATAATTCGCATGATGCCATGTAAACAGTGGTCGCGCAATCGGTCTATTGCACTGAATAAGGCACAGAGCAGCGATGGAAATGTACAAAGAAGAATGTGGACAATATAATAGTCTTCTTTGCTCATTTCCACTCCTTTTTTGCACCAAATGAGATGCAAAAATACCCACTATAATTCGCGTGATGGCATGTAAACAGTGGTCACTCAATCAGTCTATTGTTGCCGATTATCTGGCAGTTCACTACACTCTGCAGAAATGATTCTACCTTTGGGCAAAAATATGTCTACAATCGAAACGACAGGCCCTTTGTTTTGGTATTATGATCCTAATATTACGTGGGCTTGATTTCTTTCTAGTCGGAGCAGGACCTGGTGAAGTCGCAGCAGCCACACATCCAGCGGGCGTTGGCCGGGGGACAGCCCCTGCTGCCCTGCTGCAGCGACCAGCAGCGGGAGGATCTGCATTTGCAGCTGAGAGGTAAGGCCCCTTTGCCTGCAGGCTGGGACAACAGAGATGTAGATCTCGGTGAAACGTAAACTATTTCTTTTACTCATTTCTCCCAAAATACAACATTTTAGGCGGAAATATTTCAGTGAGGGGTTTCTACTATAACCATCTTCAAACTGTATGAGTTTCATGTAAATCTGTGAACATTTCTGTTTTTCGATCTTACCAATGTTGTGTAAGGGCTGGGGTGCCACTGGATTTCTGTTCATTGCCCGAGGTGGCAAGTTGGGGATACAGACATCTGAGTTGGCCCATCGAGGTAGTCTGGTGGCCTGTCTCTTATTCAGGGGAAACCAAGGTTCATATATGCCAATCTTGTTCAGGAGTACTTTTTATTTAAAGCAGCTTTAAGAGAAGGAGTATGGCTCTGAAAAGAGCTTTCTTTTCTTAAACAGCCATAGATCTCGCTCGGGCGGTCTGTTCTTCACACGCGAACCTTGTTCTCACACTCGAACCACAGGATGAACACGGACCAAGAATCAGCATCACGCACCCCCTCTCCGCCAGGGTAGTTGGTGAACATCCGAGAACGCATGCGCCTGAACTCAACCTTTGAATCTTCCCTCCTCTCAAGTCCTCAGATCTCAGTTCCTTTTTTTTTCTGCTCCCCCCCCCCCCATCCTTCCTCTCTTGACAGATCTGCAGCAGCGCTTCAGCAGCCTGCAGGATGCGTCTGCAGCCAGGCTGGACGTGCTGGGCAAGCACCTGGCCCGCCTGAAGCGCTTTGAGACGGACGCCGCCAAGATCGAGGGTTGGCTGGCCGACAGCGAGCCCGTGGTGTTTGCGGTGGTGGGCCTACGGTGCCCCCTGGAGGACATTGTACAGAGTAGAGACCAACACAAGGTTAGATACCCCCCCCCAAAAAAAAACCACAACAACAACTAAGGGTATTCGTTAATGGGCTTGACATTTCAATTGTAGTAGGATCTTCCCCAAAGGCAGAATGGCAAGAACAAAAGCAGATAGGAAGGCAGAGGCAGTAGCATATTGATTACAGAAAAAGGACAAAAGAGGAAAGCTACTATGGTATACAGACTAGGGAGGGGCAGGGAGTAGTGCAGGGATTCAAGGTGGAAAGATATCTAAATAGAAACTTAGATTGATATACAAAAATGTTGCAAACTGCTTACTCACTAAAAATACCAAAATGCAAATCTCAAAATTGAGTGGGCCTGACGATTCGATCCTAGCAGGACCTTTCTCTGCCTTTGAGAAAGGTCCTGCTAGGATCGAAATGTCAGGCCCACTCATTTTTGACAGGTAGAAACTTATTGAGCAACATTAAAAATGAACGTTTGGGCACTTACATGGGTGTCATTTGGGCACACATACGGGCTGTCAGTTTGCAGTTTGAATTGCTTTGCATGATTATCCTCTTCTCCGTCTGATACCAGGACATGTGTGACGAGGCCGTCGCCTACATTAGTCTGGTAGACTCGCTGTGTGCCCAGGCCTCCGGCATCCTGCCTGAGCTGGAGGCGGGGAACAAGATCATCCTGGAGGAGCAGCTCCAGGCACTACGAGAGAAATGCGATGAGTGCGTTCCCCATCATACTCTCATTTACTGACTGACTGACTGACCGACTCACCGCTGGCCAAACCAACTGACCGAATAGTTTACCGACTACATGACTGATTGAGTAAACTGAATGACTGACAGACAAAGTCACCAATTGGCAAACAGACCAACTGATTGCCTTCTGAGTTGACTAGTGACCGACTGACCAACTGATTGCCTACTGAGTTGACCAGTGACTGACTGACCAACTGATTGCCTACTCAGGTGACCAGTGACCAACTTACCAACTGATTGCCTACTCAGTTGACCAGCGACTGACTGACCAACTGATTGCCTACTCAGTTGACCAGTGACTGACTGACCAACTGAATGCCTACTCAGTTGACCAGCGACTGACTGACCAACTGATTGCCTACTCAGTTGACCAGTGACCGACTGACCAACTGATTGCCTACTGAATTGACCAATGACTGACTGACCAACTGATTGCCTACTCAGTTGACCAGTGACTGACTGACCAACTGAATGCCTACTCAGTTGACCAGCGACTGACTGACCAACTGATTGCCTACTCAGTTGACCAGTGACCGACTGACCAACTGATTGCCTACTGAATTGACCAATGACTGACTGACCAACTGATTGCCTACTGAATTGATCAATGACCGACTGACCAACTGATTGCCTACTCAAATGACTAATGACCGACTGACCAACTGATTGCCTACTCAGTTGACCAGTGACCGACTGACCAACTGATTGCCTGCGCAGGTGACCAGTGACCAACTTACCAACTGATTGCCTACTCAGTTGACCAGTGACTGACTGACCAACCGATTGTCTACTCAGTTGACCAGTGACAGACTGACCAACTGATTGCCTACTGAATTGACCAATGACCGACTGACCAACTGATTGCCTACTCAGTTGACCAATGACCGACAGACCAACTGATTGCCTACTCAGTTGACCAGTGACCGACTGACCAACTGATTGCCTACTGAATTGACCAATGACCGACTGACCAACTGATTGCCTACTCAGTCGACCAGTGACCGACTGAGTTCTTGACCAACTAAGTAACTAAGCAATGGACTAGTTGACCGACTTACTAACAGACTGACCGACTGATTTTATTTGGCACTTTGACTTATCATCAAATTTCACATGTTCAACACATGATATGAAGATACCTTACTTCTTTAGAAGAGATAGTTGTGTATGTTGGAGGGTACCTAAGGGCTAGATCGCTTAGTTGAAAGAGTGCTGACACATTAAACGTACAAGTTCAAGACCCATTTTTCATGCTATTTTAATCAATTATGATTGTTATTATTAAGTGCTTAGGGAAATTCTGAGGTCATGTAAGCTCAGAATGAACAGCTTCTCTAATAAAGGAAATATGAAAAATACAAACATTGCTATTTAGCGCGTAAAAAGCTTGGCACCGTATAGAAACGAGGGCAGTAGTAATTTCATTCTGCAACGGAGAATCGTGACATATTGTTTGTCTTGTCCAGGGTGAGCACCAAGTCGGGCAACAAGCAGCGGCACCTGACGGACGCCATCCAGCAGCGGCAGGCCTATGAGGACGACCTGGCCGCCAGGGATGCTGAGCTGACGGACTTGCGGGCCCTGGCCAAGGTCCTGGACGAGCCGATCAGCCTGGACGTCCAACGAGCTGCAGAACAACTGCAGAGGACCACGGTAAACAATCAGACAGACTGACTAGAATCACACCAGGCTGAAATTATTATGAATCTTCTCTCTCTTTCTCTCTCTTTCTCTCTTTCTTTCTCTTTCCCTTTCTCCCTCACTCTCTCTCTTTCTCTTTCTTTCTCTCTTTCTCTCTCTTTCTCTTTCTCTCTCTTTCTCTCTCTCTCTTTCTCTCTCTCTCTCTCTCTTTCTCTCTCTCCCTCTCTTTGTCTCTCTCTCTTTGTCTCTCTTTGTCTCTTTTCTCTCTTTCTCTCTCTTTTCCCTGTCTTCCTCTCTTTCTCTCTTCCTCTCTTTCTCGCTTTCTCTCCCTCTCCCTCTCCCAATCTCTCTGTCCCACTCTCTCTTTCTCTTTCCTTTTTTCTCTTTGTCTTTCTCTCAATCGCTCTCTTATTCGATCTCTCTCATGTCATGCCACAATTTTCTGTGTTTTGCTTTCTCATTAGCAGCTCCACCTCCCAATGTTCCACTCCTCTCCCTTCTAACCAGTCGTCCAGGCTGAACATCATAGTCACCCTTCCCACTTCCTCTTGTTCCTGTCAGAACCAGGTTTTCCTAGCCATCTAGTCTGAGGACGTGACTGATTTAATTTTTTTGCTGCTGACTTTGCACTTTGACACACCAATCAAATTTGCATTGGGTCTCTAAATCCACTTTCCTCCTTCTCTCCCCTACTTCTACCCACTTCCACCCACTTCCACCCACTTCCACCCACTTCCACCCACTTCCACCCACTTCCACCCACTTCCACCTACTTCCACCCACTTCCACCCACTTCCACCCACTTCCACCCACTTCCACCCACTTCCACCCACTTCCACCCACTTCCACCCACTTCCACCCACTTCCACCCACTTCCACCCACTTCCACCCACTTCCACCTCCTTCCAGGAGATCGAGGCCCAGATCAAGGCCCAGCAGCCCAAGATGGAGGAGCTCCACCGGAGCCGCCGGGCCATGCTGGACGGCGGCCAAGAGGACCAGGAGGAGACGGTCTCCCGGCTGGACCGAGCCCACGCCGAGCTGCTGCGGGCGGCCGCCTCCGGGCTCCGAGCCGCGGCGGAGGGGGTGGAGGTCCGCCGGGCCTATGCCGAGGGCCTGGACGGGATTCAGGCCTGCCTGGAGGAGTACGGGCACCTGATGCCTGGCCTGCAGGCCCCGGGCACCCTCGCCGAGGAGAAGCTGGAGAAATGCCAGGTGGGTGAAATCAAGATTTCCTGACGCTACAGGAGGGTTCACCCTTCTTGGCATGTTGCCAGCACTGTATGCTTACCGCTATTCCTGATTGCCCGCTAATTAATGCAGCTAAGTCAGTGTTCAAACCTACAACTCCATCTTTCTTGTAACGTGTTTGCGAGTCTTATTTTTTGGGGGGAGACTCGAGTCCGAGTCATGGAAAATGAGATGAGTTAGGTTCAAGTCCCACTCCGTGCCCAAGAAAATGAGACGAGTCCGAGTCACGGAAGTAATACTCAAGTCAGATTCAAAGTCCAAGTCTGAGTCACGGAAGATAAGACACAAGTCAGACTCAAGTCCGAATCATGAGTCTTCCAGTGCATCATTTACTGGTGGTTTGCGATCCCCCCCCCCAAAAAAAACTCCTCTTCGATCTATTTGTCCCCCTAGGCCCTTCAGGCCAACGTGGAAAGCCAGTTCCCTGCCCTGTCCGCGCTGGACGGCCAGGGCCAGACCATTTTGCAGACGGCCGGCGAGGCCGACAAGGCCGCCGTGGCCGCTGCCGGCCTGAGGCTGAAGCAGGACCTGGCGGCCGCCGCCAAGCGGCTGGCGCGGAGTCGTCGGACCCTGGAGGCCACCGTGGCCAGCAAGGAGGCCCTGGGGGAGGAGGTGGAGAGGTGCGTGGCCGGACTGGAGGAGGCCGAGGTGCAGATGAGGCGCAGGGCTCCCCTGGGTCTGCCCGCCGAGAGTGTGGAGGCTGAACTCAAGGAGCACGAGGTCAGTCTCTTTTGGCAGTCTTTAAACACCCGATCTGTTTCATCGTGCCCCGACTAAAAAAGAAGAAGTTCCTTTTAGAAAACGAGCTTTTATGTGGCTCACAGTGAAGGCCATGGTGTACAGTATATGTTGAAAATGGATGCTGTATCCCCAATCTATGACTGTGAATGACTTGATGCCATCCACAGCTGTGACTGTGAATGGATCATTGAATGACCCATTTTGTACACATATGTGTGTGGATGCCGCCGCTGCATAGTGTCATGAAACCTTGGGCAAATTTGAACCCACGTCATGTCACATGAATACAAACGTTGCAGTGCTCCATAGTTCTACACAAGCCGGGTCCCCCATGGCGTTACGGTATCCCGACGTCATTTCTGATGGACACTGTCCGCCTGTAAGTTATATATATGTCTGCGGTTCCAACTGGAGGGGCTGAATCCAAACTGCTCTCTATCCCAGCTCACGCAGCCAGCCCTGGACAAGCAGCTCCAGCGAGCCCAGGCCCTCATCATCGGCGCCAACGCCAAATACGCTGAGCTCCAGGAGCCCACGCCGGCCCGCCTGCAGGCCGGCCTGGAGCGGGCCGACGGGCTCCACTCGGAGCTCCTGCGCGCCGCCAAGGAGCGGACGGCCCGGCTGCGGGAGGCCCTGGCCCAGCGGGAGGAGCTGGAGAGGGCCCAGGAGAGCCTCGGAGAGTGGCTGGACGCGGCCGAGGAGAGACTCGCCGAGGAGGAGCAGGGAGTGGACTACGAGAGCGGGCACGACCAGCTGCAGAAGCACAAGGTTTGCGATGACCCAGAAGTTGAACGGGTTTAGAAATTTAACATGTCTAGAAGTTGGAACAAGTTTATAAATTGAACTGGTTTAGAAGTTGAACAAGTTTAGAAGTTACCTTAAGTTTAGAAGTTGAACAAATTTAGAAATTAAACAGGTGTAGAAGTTGAACAATTTTAGAAAATTAACTGGTTTAGAAGTTGAACAATTTTAGAAATTGAACAGGTTTAGAAGTTGATCAGGTTTAGAAGTTGAACCATAGATGAAGGAAAAAAACTCACTGGGAAACGTTGAGTTTTACCGGCTCTTTTCAGAGCCACACTCCTACTTGGTAGAGAAGTGCTAGCACATGGTGTCGCCACAAACCTTCCACTTCATAGTATTTCCGCCATGCAAACCATCTCATCCTCACGAGTTTCTCGTCCCTGTGGGATGTTTTGTTGTTGTTCTCGGCAGCTGCTGTTTGCCAGGGAGACCCTCTTCCAGAGCAAGCTGGACGAGATCGAGGAGGTGGCCGAGAGGATCGCGCCGTCCCTCTCCCCCGAGGAGGCGGCCGGGCTCCAGGAGGAGGTTGGCGGCCTGGCCTCCCGTCTGGCCGGCGCGGCCCGGAGGTCGAGGGCGGCGGAGGAGGCCCTGCAGGAGGGCCTGAACGACTGGCAGGACTTCGGGGCCAATGCCTCGGAGTTGCGGGGCGCCTTGGCGGGCCTTGAGGCCAGGGCGTCCTACCAGTCTCCCACCAGCCTGGCCGCCGCCAGGGACAACGAGGAACTCAACCAGGTCAGCAGGACACTATCGCCAAAATTAGCCGCCAATTTGTAAAAAATAAAATGTAACATGAATTTGCATCCAGGAGAATGTAATTCTATGAGGGTTTGCAGACTTTTGTTTTAAAGAAGTCAATATGTTTGTATGTTAAGCCAAGAGGTTGTGGGTGAAATTTTGCTTGCTAATTGGTTCAAATTACACCAATCTGCGGTCCAGTCAAACTTCGTCGCTTGCTATTTTTTTTTCAAAATACATCAGATTGTGGTCCAGTCCAATTTCGCTTGCTATTTTTTTTTTCAAATCGCACCAAATTTCTGTGTAAGCCATAATACATCAGGCAATATGATTTTATATGCCTTGAAATGAGCATTATTGTTGCGTCAAGGAGAATGTAATTCAATGAGGGTTTGTCCTCTTTCCCTTCCTGAAACCCTCATCGAATCATTATTGTTACGATTGATTTCTGAGGGAATTTGTGAAGGTCACCATCCAAAGGCTGGATACCTCAGACGGTAAGAGCGCTGATAGGCAAAGTCAGAGGTCTCGGTCCATTCAAAGTTTCCTTTGCCTTTTTTTTCTTTCTTTTTTTTTCCCCAAAATTCTCAGGAAATAGCCGAGGTCCTGCACGCCCAGAATCAGCAGCTGCAGCTCCTGGACGAGCAGGCGGAGGCCTTGAAGGAGAGAGGCAACGGGCCGGGCAAGGCGGCCGTCGGAGCCAGACTGGCAGACCTGCATTCCCTGGCGACAGAACTCGGGGAGCGGACGGCCGACGACAACCCGAGGGTCCGACGGCAGGCCGCCAGCTGGCTGGAGTTCCAGGAGGCCCTGGCCGGGGCCGGCGAGGCTCTGGCGGCCGGCGAGAGGCGCCTGCCCGTCTTCACCAGCCCCAGCGCCGGCAGCGAGGACCTGCGGGGGAAGCTGAGCACTGCCAAGGTCAGTCCTGTGTACGGTGTATCATCCTATGCCCAATTTCATAGAGCCGCTTAAACGTGAAAATCTGCTAAGCGGAAAAAGGCGTCCTTGTGTAAGCAGGATTACAAACTGCACTGCGATGTAATGTCCATTGACTTGTATTCCACTCTTCTTTACTTAGCATGAAACAAAAGTGAAGTTTGAGAAGGCAAGGGGATCCTGTTTCTCATGAGTTTTTGCGCTGAAGCACATTTCGACGCTTAAGCGGCTCTATGAAATTGGCCCCTGATCACCTTGATATTGACCATTTTGAGTATTGATACAAACAATGTTTAGTATTGGTGTTTTGATGTGGGTAATTCCATAAATCGGGGGTCCAACTTGTGACATGTTGGGGTTCCTACTTAGATATGAAACCATTCAACTTTCCTGCATGTAATATTATAACAACGTAATGAGGCACTTTGTAGATTTCAACAGTATGTTATACATGTACATCGACAGAACGTTTCATGAAGTTGTTACAATATAACATGTGAGAAAGCTTAATTGTGTCTTATAAAGTGGGGACACCAATAGATCGTTGGCACTGGCGGCCATCTTTGGGGCCTTCTAGTGTTATTAGAATTCAGTGACAATGCAGGTACAAAGAGTGCACTCTTGCCTATCCAAGAGGAACAAAGACTAGGCCCCAAAGATGGCCGCCAGTGTAACCGATCCATAGGTCACAAGTTGAACCCCTGATTTGTATAATTACCCATATTGTAAATCTGAATGATTCTAACGGCTGTAATTGCTGGGCACCGCAGGACCTATCTCAAAGGCATCTCAGGCTCTCAATGAGTCGAAACGTAAATGGATCTGACCAATGAAATTTCTGAAGAAGCAAAGCAGAACTGTTAGTGTTACAATTATTTCCTTACCCTCTAACACCCAAGACTTCTGGGTTGATGCACCGGCATGCTCCAGCATTGTTGCTCTCTCCCGCACTGTCAACTCACTCGAGGGCTGACGTTCTTTCGCTGATGTTCATTCAATCGTATTTTTTGTTTCCCATTTCAGGAGGGCAGTGCCAAGATCGCCGAGGGAGAGGCCGACCTCCGCAGACTGTGTGAGGCGGGCGAGAGGCTCCGGTCGGACCTGGAGGACCCATCCCTGTCTGGGCCAGCGCTGGAAGAGATGGTCGAGGTGCAGGCCAAACACCACAGGTGCGCCCATCTCAAACCCCATCTCGGCGTCCTTTCCAAAGTAGACTGAGAAGCTTTGTCCTTATCCTTGTTTTTTTCTTGTGGTGGCAGGCATGGCACTGCCTGACCCCCCGCAAAAAAAAAATCAGGCATACAACTCAGTGTTTTGGTGGCCCGCTTGATCTTTTGGTGGCCCACAGGCTCCTTTGGTTGGCTTGTTCAGTGTGCTTTGTCTTTTGGTGGCCTGATTTGTCTTTTGGTGGCCTGATTTGTCTTTTGGTGGCCCGCTTGGTTGTTTGGTTGCCTGCTTGGTCATGTGGTGGCCCGCTTGGTCTTTTGGTGGCCTGCTTGGTCATTTGGTGGCACACGTGGTTGTTTGGTGGCACACTTTTTTTGTTTGGTGACCTGTTTGGTCCTTTGGTGGCCTACTTGGTCATTTGGTGGTCCACTTGGTTTTTTGGTGGCCTGCATGGTCATTTGGTGGCACATTTGGTCATTCGGTGGCACACTTTGTTGTTTGGTGGCCTGCTCGGTCCTTTGGTGGCCTTTTGGTGGCCAGTTTAGTATTTTTGTGGCTCGCATTCAAAGCCCGGTCGAGTCAAATTTCCTTTGCCAAAATTGAATTGGACCCAGCGTTGCTTGCAACTGCTGATGTCTCTACCTGCCCCCGTATCTCTCCGCCCCCGCAGGCTGCAGGAGATGGCCACCGAGACCGAGTCGTCCCTGGAGCGAGAGCTGGAGGACAGGGCAGTGTTTGCCGGCCGGGCGCAGGAGGTCCTCCAGGACCTGGAGAGTCTCCTGGCCGAGCTGGGCGATCTCGTCCGGAGCATCGGCCCGGAGCTTCAGGACGTCGAGGAGCGACTGACCAACCAGAAGGTATGCCGGAGCGCTTAGAGAAGGAAAAAGGATAGTTTTTGGTATCACTTATGCAGGGCTCGACCTTAGCACTGGCCCGACGGTCATTGTCTAGTAAAAACAGCTGGGGGCTAGTAAAATGGCCCACTTTGCTAGCCCGGCAGACTAGTAAAATGTAGATAGCGGTGTGGAGGCAAAAAACGATGCAGGCGAGGATGAGAAAGTAGAAACTAATCATTTGTTTTACTTGACCTAATATAATAACCTTGTTTTAAATTCAATATTAGTTATACAGGGCTAGTAAAACTTGCTGCGGGATAGTAAAAAACTCAATTTCCTAGCCCGGTGGGCTGGTTAAAAAAAAATTAAGGGCTTGCTTATGGGAAGTGAATCTCTCCTTTGTGAGTATGTGTGGTTCTGAAAAATCCAAAACCAAAAGAGGATCTCATGATGGAACTTATCTATGGCCGTAGATAGAAAACTGGTAGAATGTATACCCCTGTTGGGTATCACTTCAATCTCCCTGACTATTCTTTGTCAGATATGAGTGTACTTGGCATAGAATCTCTTGGTCACCGTAGTGATGCTGTCATGAGAAAATGTGGATGAAGCGTCTTTGGACTATTCAATTTGGGAAGGCCACCATCTAAGGGCCGGATAGCTCAAGTGGTAATAGCCCCTGGTTAGCAAAACCAGAGGTCTGGGTTCAAACTCCAAACCTCTTTTGTGAATTCAATGCAGAAGTGCTAGAATGCTTTCGGCAATGTATGGGCCCATTTATCCTGGGGAAAAGAGAAAAACTGCGGTAACACTGGAAGGTTTCGCACGGTGGAATCTCCCTGCTCCAGTCCCAAAAATGTCTCTCCTCTTTGAATAAAAAAACCAAAAAACTCTTCTCTTCTCTGGATCTTACGAAGGACGTGGCCGACCAGCTGAGCAACCTCAGCAGGGCCTCCGAGAGCCTGGCCGATGGCCAGCAGGCCAAGTACGATGGCCTCCAGGCCACGCCTCCCCCCGAGGTCGCCGCGGCGATGGAGCGGCTGGGCAGCCGGCGAGCCGAGGCCGCCGCGGCCACTGCCGAGACGGAGCGACTCCTCCTCGGCGCGCGGGGCCTGCGCCGGGACTTCCGCAGGAAGATCGGGACAGTGGAGGAGGTGCTGGACAGTGCGGCGGACACGCTGAGGGAGAGAGTGACCAACGTGCCGGAGGCCAAGAAGGCGACAGAGGTCAGTGGAATACTGAACGCAATCGACTTACCGACGGGGGGACGGGGCCTGATTTGTTAGTTCGTACCTTTCCGGACTGATCAGACTCAAACCACTTTGTTCGAGAAGAAACGGCTCTGAATTTTGAGGTCGTGAACACGGCGCACAGGCACTGATTGCAGCTTACTTACAGACGAACTTACAAATTCCCTGATTTTTCAGTAATTACAAACATTTGTTGAAAAATTCCTTCTGACAGATGATTCTCTTAAACATATGCTTTTCGTATTTGATTTTGACATCCATTTTGACAACACTGACTTTTGATGCTGTTTACACTAAAATGACTTTTGGAGTAGATGCCTCATTATGCCATTTTAGGTCGCATATCATAAAGATGAACCACCATCTCTTCTCAGAAGAGATAACCTGAGGTTGATTTTGTTGTGTGTCTCTTGTCTTGTTCAGGAGGCTTGCGAGAGTCTCCAGGAGGCCAAGGCCCTGCTTGAGGCGCTGGAGCAGCGAGCCCAAGACATCGCCGGCCAGACGGACCGGCCCGCGGCCCGGGAGCCCGTCCTCCGGACGGTGGCCGAGCTGCAGTGGCGGGCGGCCGGCCTGGACCGGGCCGCCGGCCAGCAGGCCGTGGGGCTGGCCGCGGCCGTCTCGCTGTGGGACGAGCACCACCAGGCCCTGGAGAGCGTGGCCCACTGGGTTGCCCGGGGCCGTCCGGTCCTGGAGCCCATCCTGGTCACGACCAGTCCGCAGGTAGTCCAGTCTCAACTGGATTCCCACGAGGTAAGCATTGGTGTGCATATACACCTGCATATACACCTGTACAGGACCTTAGGGAGACACATTGTCGTTATTAATGGTACCTTATGGAGATGCTTGACATTAGTGAGACATTTCACTGTCTCACAATCAATGTCGTGGAAAAACTGCCTCTCAAACATTGCCTTTAAGATTTTACTTCTGTTTTTTTTTTTCACCCTTTGGAATTCTCATTTATTTGTTCACTGTTTCTTTTCAAACTTCTTTACAACCATTTTCAAACTAACAGATACAAATTCAATTTTCACCAATAACAACAAATCTTGGACTAAAGTCAAATATTTGTCCCCTATCTTTAAAAAAATAGAATTGTTAGCTGACTCCATTTTGTGTAAAACATAAGCTTTTCCAACAAAAAGTTTTTAAATATTGTTTTATTTTAATTTCTTTTTGCTGAAGGCGATTCTGGCCGATGTTCCGGACATCGCGGAGAAACTGGACACCCTCAAGTCCACGGCGGCCGGCCTGGCCCACGTCTGCGACATCCAGGAGCTGTCGTCGACGGCCGAGGCGGCCGGCCGGCGGGCCAGCGCCGCCGGCCTGGCTGCAGAGGAACGGACGGCCGCCCTGGCCGAGGCCGGCCAGCGCTGGGCGGACCACGGCCGGGAGGTGGGGGAGGTGGCGGCCTCGCTGGCCCAGGCCAAGGCCGCCATGTTTGCCCCCGAGCTGGAGACCAAGGGGCTGCGCCAGCAGATGAAGGCGCAGGAGGTAGGGACAAGGAGCCACTTACAACCCCTTTCCTTAACGTCAAACACTTCCTTGGTCCTACAACAAAGTGACCTACAGGTGTACTGTATCTCAGTGTTCGGTATTTTGAGATTTGGGCCCCTTTCGGTTCTTCTTATGAGGGGGATACTTCATACTCAACTTAAGGACATTGATTGGGTCAGAAAGAAGTCCCTGAATGTCAGATGCTCAAGGTTTTGATATGGGCGATAGAAATGAACCCGAAACCAATTTTTGTCTTAGATTTTAGATTTCATTTAGACTATCAAAGGGCCTGATGTTTCAATCTATGCAGGACGTGATGTTTGATTCTCACAAGACCTTTCTCAAAAGCAGGATGGGGCCCTCTGATTATTTTTAGATGTTGAAATGGCGAAGAAAACTTTGACTGGAACCTGAGACCTTTTTTTTTTGCTTACCAGCATTTTTACCATCTTTTACCATCGGAAGACCAAAGACTCGTTTCAGCCCCCCCAAAAAAAAAAATTAATTTGTTCAAAAGTTCTTAGTCAGTTTTTCCTTAGTTTGTTTGAAAACAATATGTAGTGTGACGAAAGCAACACATACATATTAAGATGTCCTAGTGTGCCAGCTGTGTACACATATTGTACCCTAACTGGTACTTGTTCCCGAGCTTTTGAAAATGGCGCCTTATTAAAGAACCTTGTGGCAGTCATATTGACTTAAGAGTGACCTAGTGCGAAGTGGTTAAGCATGAACACCCATTCTGAATGAATTCAAGTTGCCATCGTAACTTCTGCTCGAACGTGTCAAGACATGAAAGCATTGAGAACGTAAATTCCGACGCATCAAGGCTGGACAGTATAGAGATGGGGAATTCGAAATTAGATAACATTTCATCAGAAGCAATTTCTGCTTCCAGCACTTTTACCATCTGAGCTATCAAGCCCTTAGATGGTGGCCTTCATCCCCGGCCATCATAGATATAATCTCGTCAAGGAGAATGTAATTCAATCCTTCACATCTGCTCCTTCCCCTCGTCCTTCATCAATTCAATTTGTCAAACTGATTACAGTCTTAAGTCTTAACCCATATCTGCCGAGTTTAATACGGAATTTCCCGTAGGACACAGAAAAGGTACAAACGCCAATCTGCGTGAAATTATGTGGTCTATTTTTAGGTTTGCGAAAAATGATGGTGTTATCCCATTCACTGTTTTGTTGATGTGGTTCATTATATTTTAGATTGTCTTGTATCATAATATAGTAAATATCATACTCTTTCCACTGGTATAGTTTGTTTTTGTTTAAGTTTTGGAAATGCTGTCATTGACAATTTTGATCTTTAGTGTGATAGGGGCTTAGGCAGGAACACTGTTTATGTGCTGTGTCCAGTCAGGTGGAATTGGGTTACCGTATATTTTTACAATTCCCAGTTGTTCTTTCTTTGGTGTAATAGAACCATTTAATCATCGCCTCTTCTACATTTTTGCCTTGCCTGAAGGACTTGCTGTCAGCCCTTGAGATGTGCGAGGCCAAAGTGGAGAGCCTGAATGTCCAGCACGCCTTCCTTGTCCTGGCATCGCCAGGCACTCCCAGCCACACCCAGGAGACACTGCCCGACACGCCCAGCCACGCCCAGGTGGCACCACCCGACACGCCCGGCCACGCCCAGGCCCAGGAGGCCACACCCGGTGAGGTCCCCGGCGGCCAGCAGCTGGAGGAAGTGTCCAGCGAACTGCAGCAGCTCCACCAGATAGCCGGCGACCACAAGGAGAAGCTCAGGGTTGCTCTGGTCCAACAGGTAATGCAAAGCAAAAAGCCCGCTGTTAGCTGATGATGTTTGCAACCACGCTTTCCTGAGATCCAAGTCAATTGTACCACTCTGTAGTATTGCTGCACATACATGTATGTGCTTAGGCCTGCAGATGCGGTCACCACTATTGTCCAAATTTTCAATGAAGACTCTTTCAGCCTTAAAGCACTTTTTTAGTATTGCACCACCTGTTTTGATGTCAGCTACCACCTGAATTACCACATTAGCGTCAACTATTGGCCTATTGCGGAGACGTTGCTGCTGGTGATTGAGGGATAGCGCACTGCTATGCAAGACAGTGTGCAGGCATATCCCTTAGCCCAGTGGTTGATTTGCATGAAGAACTGTACGCTCGCCCCGTGCATTTGACCCGCCGCAACCTTTGCACTCCGCTGGAGCCACCCGCCGCAAAGATGTGACCCCTTCTTGAATTAACAAAATAAGCAAAAAACCTTAGTGGGCCTGACTTCTTGATCCTAACAGGACCATTCTCAAAGGTTTCTGCCTCCTAGAAAGGCCTTGCTAGACTCTAAAACATCAGCAGTCTATTTCACCAAGTTTGCCGTAACTTACGACCAACTGTAAGGTGATGCACAGATGCACAAGTCGATGAGGTGATGCACAGAAACCATACAGCCCATCTGTCTAAGACACAGCTAGACTGTTCCCTCCTCACACAGTCAAGGTCCTCACCCCCTCCCTCTCTCTCTCTCTCTCTCTCTCTCTCTCTCTCTCTCTCTGACTGCCTTTGTCAGCTTCACAAACTTCAAAGTTCCCCACACTCATGCATGCAAATCAACTCATTCTGAGCTCTTCCACAGCTTCAACTCTAGCCAACTCAACAATACCTCCAGGGACTCCCGGGGGGAAATACCCACCTTTGTTTAGTCAAATGAAAAGAATGAAGTTACAGGGCAGCAAGCATGCCCAGGCTCTACATACCTGCTATATAGAAGGATAAAATGTTCATGGAAGCAAAGAATAGAAATAAGGCGTGGTAAAGGGAGCATAGAATATTTATGATGGCAGAAGAAAATAAGGCGCTGCTAAACTCACAAATGTAAGTAGACCCAGGGTAATTTCTGACACCTAGGGTGGGTTATCAATTGTAAGTTTAGTATAAATACGGCTTAGTGCAATCTGTTCCAGGCTCTCTACTTTCAGAATTGCCTTGGATAAAACTTGAAGGTTTTGCAGGTTGGAAATACTAAGCGGATCCATGTAGCACTTCTCTTTTAAGAAAGAGTATGGCTCTGAAAAGAGCTTGTAACTCAAAGTTTCAGGTAGTGTGTACTCTGACGACATGCACACTACCTGAAACGTTGAGTTACCGGCTCTTCTCAGAGCCACACTCCTTCTTGAAAGAGAAGTGCTACATGGTGTCACCGCAAACCCCCCGCTCAGAATTGTGTCGCTCTGTCTACCGGTGCGAGACAAAGCGAACACAGTTTGTAGCGGCGCCCTTGACCTTCTTCTTCTTCTTCTTGCGTACGAGGCAAGCAGCAGTTAGAGGTGCTGCTGTCTCAAGTTGTTGTCGTTCGCCTGGGCTCAATCAGAAGAGCGAGACCAGTTACCAGAGCCCACCAACTAGGAGGTCCACAACATGGGCCCCGCCCTTGACCTAATACTATGTGTGTATACATATAAGATGATGTAACATGAAGTATGTGTTCACTTGACAGGAGGAGTATGACACTGAGCTGGAAGTGCTGGTCACCAAGATAAAGGCTTCCCAGGACAAGATGGCCTCTTCCATGGAGCCCACCACCATGGAGGAAATCCGCAAGCAGCTGGAAGAGCACGATGTGAGTTGCTTGGACCCAATATTCCAAAAATTGCCCTCTGCCGGATTTTTTTTCTTCTTAAGCAATCTGTAAAATCCACCCTTTAAGATTCTGACGTTGTGGGGCTAATATTTATGGAACAGCCGAATCATCAAAATATGCTTAACCACTTTGTGCCGGTACCTCTGAATTTGTAGCGCGCGTAGTGTTGCTATGCGCGCAACCCTCTGAATCTGGGCATCACTCTTGTCCACAGTTTAGACCAAAGACTCGTTTCAGCCCCCCCCCCCACCCCCAAAAAATATCATTTTGTTCAAAAGTTCTCTGTCAGTTTTTCCTTAGTTTGTTTGAAAACAATATGGAGTGTGACGAAAGCCACACATACGTAAGACGTCCGAGTGTGTCAGCTGTGACTTGCTTGTGCACATATTGTACCTTATTTGATTGATTTCACTGGTACTTGTTGGAAAATGGCGCCTTATTAAAGAACCTTGTGGCAGTCATGTTGACTTAATAAGAGTGACCTGGTGCGAAGTGGTCAAGCATGAACACCCATGCTGAATGAATTCAAGTTGCCACCGTTACTTCTACTCGAACGTGTCAAGACATGAAAGCATAGAGAACGTAAATTCCGACGCATCAAGGCTTGACAGTATAGAGATATTGAATTCGAAATTAGATAACATTTCAACAGAAGCAATTTCTGCTATGCTATTTATTGTACTTGTGCCTCTCGTTCCTTTATCGTACTGTTTTTTTTAATTCATATTTTTAATGCAAAATCGCTGAAAACAAGCCTGAAAAGCCACTCAAGGTTAAGAGCTAGAGAATGAAGGAGATAGAGAGGGACTCAGGAAGACCGGAGACAGGAATTAACATTCCTTTTAAAAAATGGCAAGATCATAGGTTGGGGAAAAACATGAACCAGGATGGAGGCAGAACGAGGGAAGAAGCATTTCCGATACCTCTCCGTTGTATTATACGATTTGCCTCACGGTTTCATTGATCTGCAGGCTCTGGCTGTGGAGATTCAGGCGTACCAGGACGAGATAGTCCAGCTGAACGAGAAGACAGACCAGCTGCGCGAGGAGGCCGGCGCCCGGATGGCCGCCCGCCGGGCCTCCTATGCCAGGGTCAACCCGCCGCTCCAGCTGCTCGCCCGGCCGCAGTTCGGCGTGCAGGCCCAGCTGGTGCGGCGCGAGAGCCCCACCCTGCTGCCGGGGCTGTTCCCGGCCGGCCGCGACTCCTCGGCGAGCGGCTCGGAAGCCTCGTGGCACGAGGACGCCCAGATGGTGGAGGACATCGAGTCGGAAGACCTCGATTCGTTGGAGTGCCTGCCGGCAGAGGACCTGTCGGCCGGCGAGACGCCCCCCGACAAGTACGACGCTGGCCAGCAAGCTGTCCCGGGTGATCTGCACGACCACGAAGAACCTCTGGCTGCACACGGTGATGAGACGACACCCCAGGTCCTCACCGATCAGGGCCTGGCCTATGTCCTGCGACCCCTTCACGCGAGTCCCGATCAGATCAGCGGGTCGAGCCCCCTGACAGGGTTGAGAGACACCACCCCGGGCGGAGGAGTCGGGCGGCCGCAGCCGTCGCCCGACTTTGTCGTCGTGCAGGAGAAGCGTTCGGATTGCCTGCCAGTCGTGATCGGGGCCACGTCGGCACCGCTCGCGGAGAAACCGATTGTCATCCAGGACCCCAGAAGCGGGAAGCTGATGGTTGCCGAACCGGCAAAGGATCCACAGGAGCTCCAGACTCAGCCAACGGCATACATCCCTGAGTCAGGGAACATGCTCATCCTCTATCCGGACACCGGCCGAGCTTTAGAGGCACGGTCCGTTGAAGAAGCTCCAGTCTCGAGCTCACTTTCTCTTGCCACAGAGGAGGCCTTGGAAGAGGAGGATGAGCTCCCGAGAGAAGATCAGCCTGCGGGATGGGAACCTCAGGAAGTCGATGAGCCGATGTCAAAGCAACAGGTTCTAACGAACAAAGGCTTGGCCTTCCTTCTGAGGCCACTTGATGATGCCTTGATGCCTGGTGTCTCAAGCCCCTCCTTGTCAGGTTTGACCAGTGACGGCCCTGGTGGCGGTGGTGGTGTTTGTGTTGATAGAGAGCTGCCGGCAGTCGACTTTGTCATGCTTCATGAGTCTCAGCCAGACAGCCTACCTGTGATTGTAGGACTCCAATCAGTGCCTGTTGCCGGGAAGCCCCTTGTGGTGGAAGACCCCCAGACGGGGCAGCTGATGATTGCAGAGCCAGTCTCCGAGCCAGACCAGCTTCGGAATCAGCTGACCGCTTACATTTCCGATTCCGGGCGGGCAGTTGTCCTCGATCCGAGCGGAACCAGGGCACTGCAGGCCTGCCCCGTAGATGAAGTCCCCATAGTGGCAGAGGAAATAGCCTCTGAAAGAGTGCTGCCAGTCGAGCAGCCTCTCTGGAAGGCAAGCCTGTCGTTTCTGTTTGAGGATGAGCAGCAGACTGTCGAGACGTTTTCATTCCCAAAGGAGCCGCGTGATGCTGACAAACCTTTGGTGATGCAACTTGTCACGGCTAAAGGACCGGCGTTTGTTTTGAAGCCCAGCGACGGGGTCCCCAGCCCGCTGACAGCCGAGGAAGGCACTGCCCCCGACGGTGGCCTGAGCGCGGCGTCTCCTCAGTACGCCATCTCCAAGGAAGTCCCTCCAGAGGCACTGCCCGAGGTGATCGGCGCAAAGGCGGTACGGCAAGCCAATCCACTGAGAGTGAGCGATCCCAGGACCGGTGGTGTCCTGATGGCCTTCCCGGCCGAGAGACCGGAGGAGATGAGATCGGAAGTCATTGCCTTCTGCGAGGAGCCGGATTCCTCATCCATGGTGATCCACTATCCAGACACGGGCAAGGTGGAGGTGGCAGAGCCGACCGACGAGCCGGTCATTCCTGAGAAGCCTGTGGAGCAGCTCATAACCACCGAGGGGCCTGCCTTCATTCTCAGACCCGCCGTACAGCTCTCTCAACCCCCAGCTGCGGTTTCACCGAAGCAAAAGGGTGAATCCAGGGCCCCTGAATCCCCTGCAGTGATTGCGAGCGTACCGGCAGTGATCGATTCCAAGCCTGTATCACTGGCGCCGTCAGAGCCATTGCAAGTGATCAACCCAAGAACAGGAGAGCTGATGGAAGCCATCCCTGCAGACAGAATAGAGGACCTGACAACCAGTGTGTCTGTCTATCTGGATGCCAAAAGTGGGCGCCCTGTGAAGATCTGCTTTCCGGAAGCAAAGCAGGAGCTTCAGGTGGGCGAAGAGGACCAGGAACAGCCGATGGATGTCCTAGCAGAGGCACAAGATGATGCCGAGCCTCCTGAGAGCTCTGCACGGCCACAAGCAGAGGTTCTAGAAAGGCTGTCATTGACACCTGAGGAAAGGCAGCCCTCTACCACCCAATTGGTGACCGAGGAAGGGCCAGCCTACATCTTCAGACCAGTGGAAAAGAACATTGATGGTGAGGTTACTTTCCCAAATGGCGCAGGTGCCGACATTGCATCAGCCACCTTCATACCTTCCAAAGTTGATGAAATTGAAAATTTGCCTCAAATCGTCACAACAAGACCAGCTTTCCAGTCGTCCGCTGAACCATTGACTCTGAAAGATCCTCTATCCGGACAGTCAATGGTAGCAGTGCCGTGTACAGATCCTAGAGAACTGGAGAGTGAAGTCACCGTGTATATTGAAGACGCACAGACCGGAGTGCTCAAAATCCACCATCCACAGGAAGGGCAAGTGCCTTCGGTGGAAACCGCCCTCCTGGAAAAGAAGCCGATTGCTCAGCAGCCCGCTGAGGAGTGCCCCGCTCAGCAACAAGTCATCACCAATGAGGGTCCAGCCTACATTCTGAGACCGGTTGCAGTGCCAGTCCAAGTCCAATCTCCTGATGCCGCAGGCGGGGAGGGTGGATCGGCTGCAGAGGGCATCGACTATGAGATTAGCGGCAAACCAAGCCCTGCCATCCTCCCGACAGCCGTCTCTGCCAGACCATTGCTGAGCGCTCCCCAGAAACCGCTGACAATCCGAGACCCCAAATCGGGGAGAGTGTTTGAGGCAGTGCCGGCCAAAGGTGCCAAGGACCTCAGGACACAGGTGACTGCCGTCATCACCGATTCCTCCGACCAGCCGGTCAGAATCTACCACCCGAAGACCGGCCAGGTCCTCCTGGCACAAGCAGTCCATCCGCAACCTGACGAGGAACCCTCAAAGATCACTCTGGCAGAAATGCCAGAGAAGCTTGCGATCCTAGAAAAGGACATTCCCATGCAGCAAATGGTGACTGAAGAGGGACCAGCCTACATTCTTCGACCAATCGAAGAGGCTCTGACGGAAGATCCTCAATTTCAGCAGGCAACCCCGTTCACACCATCGGATACCTCTGAAGTGAATGACCTCCCCCTCCTTGTGTCCTCCAGACCAGTCTCGGAAGCTCCCCTAGAAGCCATCAAAGTCAGAGATCCAGTCTCTGGAAAGCTGTGTGTGGCAGTCCCATGTTTGAAGCCTACAGAGTTACTCACAGAGACAACAGTCTTCATTGATGAGACGGAAAGCGAAATTCATATCCACTACCCAAAGAGCATCAACCCAACACCTGAGATGGTCGCCGCCTTCCTGGAAAAGCAACCCTATCAAACTGCACAGGTTGAGCAGCCCACTGCACAGCTTGTCACGGATGAAGGACTAGCCTACACCCTCAGACCGGACAGAGGATCGAGTGCTCGAGATGATGTAATCAACGGTGTTGAAATCGGACAGACTCCGACTGTTACAGAATCCCTGCCCATCACAGCAGGCGCAGCAGAGCCACTGAGAATCAAGGATCCCATAACCGGCTCGGTCATGGAGGCTGTTCCGGCTGTTGACCCCTGGGAGCTTCATTCCGAGGTGACTGCCTACGTGAAAGACCAGGAGCCTGTGAAAGTGCATCACCCGCAAAGAACGAGAGGCACAAAGAGGTCCTGGTCAGACACCGCATCGCGGGGTGGTCGGGAACCTCCCGAGGAGGGCTCAACTGACAGGCCACCCCTTACCAGCAAGGAGGCCAAAATCAGCAAGATGCCGGGCAAACAAAGACCAACCCCTAAGGAGCCAGCTACTGCATCTTCGCCAGATCGGACAAAGCCAGAGCTAGCAGCTTCTCAAACTGCCAGATCAGCGAACAAACCCGACTTTGAGGCAGCATCAGCAGAAATCATTGGAGACCTTCCCTTGCGCGAAGTAGACGACACGCATGCTGATGCAGATCACAGACCCATTTTGAGCCAGCTCGTCACCGAGAGAGGTGCGGCCTACTCCTTGGAATCCCTTGATGATTCACCGGCCAGCCTCAATGGCAGTCCACTGGAAGGAAAACGAGACACTACTCCAGGCGGCGGTGTGGGCTCCTCTCCACCAGACTACCTTGTGGTGCAAGAGATGCCCTACGAGGTGTTGCCGAGGGTAGTGGGAACCAGACTGGTCAGCGATGACCGCCCATTGACGGTGAGAGACCCCAACACTGGCCAGCTGATGGTCGCACGGCCGGCACAGTCACTGAATGACTTGAAGAGGTCCCCCAGTGCCTATGTCCCGGACGGTGGAACGGATCAGGCCATGGAAATCTTTGATCCATCACGCAAACAAGTCGCCCTGGCCCTGCCCGCTGAGATAGCAGAAGAGCTGGTGACTGACCTGGATGACAAGCCAGATTACCCAAGACCTCAGCACTTGCCCTCAGCTGATGAGCCTGTCCATACCTCAACACCTTTCAAGAGTACGAAACCTGAAGAGGTCCTTCCAGTCAGGAAGTCAGCTGCGGAAGGCAAAACTGGTTCTCCGGAAGTACTTCAAACTCCTGAAGTAGAACCCACCAAACCTGAAGGAGAACCAGACCTACCCGGACAACAGGCACCACAGAAAACCATTTGTCAGCTGACCACGGATCAGGGACCTGTGTATGTCTTAAGACCAATGGGGGAGACTGTGGGTGACCAGGAAGGATCTGCACCAGGTGGAGCCACGGGACGACCCTCTGAGGACTTTGTGGTGTCACGGAGTGCCTTACCAAAGCAGCAACCACCCATCGTGACCGGTGCTCGAGAAGTACCCAGTACTCTGTCCCTGGTGATCACTGATCCGAACACGAAGCAAACTTTGATGGCGACTCCGGCTGAAAGCCTGAAGGAACTCGACGATGAGCCGACCGCCTGCATCCCCGACAATGCCGAGCGACCAGTCAGGATCCACGATCCAAACAGACCCGATGATCAGATTGCTGTCCCTAAGGACATGGTGCCAGTCTATGAATCCTTCACTGCTCAGAGATTAGAACAAGAAGAGTATGCTCCCCTGAAACTAGGTATGCAAGAGCAACATGAAGAACATGACACTCCAATGGAGACAGCGATGGAGAATCGGCCTGAAATAGATCCAATAGGACCTTCATCACAGCTTCTTGCTGAAGAAGGGCTCATCTTTGTCCTGAAACCGTTCGTGCCCTTGCCCGCACACGATGGCGTCTCCAAACCAGACGGAAAAACCCCACCTGCAGACTTTGAGTTTTCACACGACTCAAAGCTCGATCAGCCACCGTTGATCATAGGCGCGCAGGAGAGTTCACCAGAACGGATGCCACTGATCATCAAGGACTCTAATTCTGGCGAGACTTTTGTTGCCACACCGGCTCAGAGTCTGGAGGAAATTGCTGAAGAACTAACAGCGTATATCCCCGATAGTGAGGACAGGATTGTATCAATTTATGATCCCAAGTCTGCCCTTCACCAAGACCTACCATCCTCTGACATAGAATCAGTTGATGAACGTGATTCGGTCAGAGCAGATGGTGACAAAGCACCTAACAATCAGTATGCCCCAACTTCTGATGACGGAGAAATGGATGCAACTGCAGCTGGCAATGCGAGCCAGTTGGTGACTGACCAAGGGCCTGCTTACATCCTTTATCCACTGGGAGAAAGCCCTTCCCTGCAAGGTCTTGAGGGCAATGCTCCAGACGGAGGTCAAGGCCCACCATCTGCTGACTTTGTTATCTCAGCTCAGACCCAACCTCAACAACGTCCGCTTGTAACAGGCTCCAGGACAATCAGTCCTCAACCGCTGATAATTCAGGACCCTGACACAGGGATGATGCTTGTAGCCAGGCCAGCGCAGAGTTTGAAGGAGCTTGAAGAGGGAGTGTCTGCCTTCATTCCAGATGCACCGAGTGAGCCAGCCAGGATCCACGACCCTGCCGCCACGACTGATAAAGTTGCAGTTCCCACTAAACAAGTGCCAGTGGATGAATCCATATCAGCCGACAGGAAGAGTGAGGCTCACCAACCGATGACATTCCCTCTTGAGGATGCTCCAAGTACAGAGCATTCTGAGGATAGACTACCAAAAGACGAAACCTGGCAGCTTTGTGCCAAAGAAGGTCCTGTTTTCGTGCTGAAACCAATTCATCCCGATGAAAGCAAACTCTCCGTGCCCAAACAAGTGAGAGAAGAAGATGAGAGCCAAACCATCCCTTCTGCAGACTTCACAATCTCTCCAGATGTGCTGCTACCTCAGCCACCAGCTATCACAGGCACTCAACAGAGACCACCGCAATCTCTGTCGATCATTGTCGAAGATCCAAGGACGGGACAGAAGTTTGTTGCAGTGCCTGCTCAGAGTTTGGACGATGTAACAAAGGAGATTACAGCTTGTATTCCTGAAGATGTGGGCAGTACATTCGTGGTCCATGATCCTCACAGAATTCAAGAAAGTTCACTAACAACCGAGGAGCTGCCGAAAGAAGATCTCACAGCCAAGAGTGGACCACCCCACACACAATCACAGACCCTTCCTTCTCATGAGCAGAAACCCGCCATCCAAGATCCAGAAGAGCACATGGAAATTTCAGAAGCGGATACTGCTACACCCAATGAAATGAACCAGTTAGTCACAGAAAGCGGCCCTGCCTATGTCCTGGATGTGCTTGATGGAAGTACAAGCAGTCCCCTGCAAGGTCTTGAAGGCAATGCTCCGGATGGGGGTCAAGGCCCACCATCTGCTGACTTTGTTATCTCAGCTCAGACCCAACCTCAACAACGTCCACTGGTAACAGGCTCAAGGAGAATCAGTCCTTCTCAACCGCTGATAATTCAGGACCCCGACACAGGGAAGATGCTTGCAGCCAGGCCAGCGCAGAGTTTGAAGGAGCTTGAAGAGGGAGTGTCTGCCTTCATTCCAGATGCACTGAGGGAGCCAGCCAGGATCCACGACCCTGCCGCCACGACTGATAAAGTTGCAGTTCCCACTAAACAAGTTCCAGTGGATGAAGCCATATCAGCCGACAGGAAGAGTGAGGATCACCAACCGATGACATTCCCTCTTGAGGATGCTCCAAGTACAGAGCATTCTGAGGACAGACTACCAAAAGACGAAACTTGGCAGCTTTGTGCCAAAGAAGGTCCTGTTTTCGTGCTGAAACCAATTCATCCCGATGAAAGCAAACTCTCCGTGCCCAAACAAGTGAGAGAAGAAGATGAGAGCCAAACCATCCCTTCTGCAGACTTCACAATCTCTCCAGATGTGCTGCTACCTCAGCCACCAGCTATCACAGGCACTCAACAGAGACCACCGCAATCTCTGTCGATCATTGTCGAAGATCCAAGGACGGGACAGAAGTTTGTTGCAGTGCCTGCTCAGAGTTTGGACGATGTAACAAAGGAGATTACTGCTTGTATTCCTGAAGATGTGGGCAGTACATTCGTGGTCCATGATCCTCACAGAATTCAAGAAAGTTCACTAACAACAGAGGAGCTGCCGAAAGAAGATCTCACAGCCAAGAGTGGACCACCCCACACACAATCACAGACCCTTCCTTCTCATGAGCAGAAACCCGCCATCCAAGATCCAGAAGAGCACATGGAAATTTCAGAAGCGGATACTGCTACACCCAATGAAATGAACCAGTTAGTCACAGAAAGCGGCCCTGCCTATGTCCTGGATGTGCTTGATGGAAGTACAAGCAGTCCCCTGCAAGGTCTTGAAGGCAATGCTCCGGATGGGGGTCAAGGCCCACCATCTGCTGACTTTGTTATCTCAGCTCAGACCCAACCTCAACAACGTCCACTGGTAACAGGCTCCAGGAGAATCAGTCCTTCTGAACCGCTGATAATTCAGGACCCCGACACAGGGAAGATGCTTGCAGCCAGGCCAGCGCAGAGTTTGAAGGAGCTTGAAGAGGGAGTGTCTGCCTTCATTCCAGATGCACTGAGTGAGCCAGCCAGGATCCACGACCCTGCCGCCACGACTGATAAAGTTGCAGTTCCCACTAAACAAGTTCCAGTGGATGAAGCCATATCAGCCGACAGGAAGAGTGAGGCTCACCAACCGATGACATTCCCTCTTCAAGATGTTCAAAGCACAGAGCATTCTGACGACAGACTACCAAAAGATGAAACCTGGCAGCTTTGTGCCAAAGAAGGTCCTGTGTTTGTGCTGAAACCGATTCACCCTGATGAAAGCAAACACTCCATGCCCGAAAAAGTGAGAGAAGAAGATGAGAGCCAAACCATCCCTTCTGCAGACTTCACAATCTCTCCAGATGTGCTGCTACCTCAGCCACCAGCTGTCACTAGCACTCAACAGAGACCACCGCAATCAAAGCCGATTGTTTTTGAAGACCCAAGGACGGGACAGAAGTTTGTTGCAGTGCCTGCTCAGAGTTTGGACGACGTAACAAAGGAAATTACAGCTTGTATTCCTGAAGATGGGAGCAATACATTCGTGGTCCACGATCCTCACAGAATCGCAGAAGGTTCACTAACAACTGAGCAGCTGCCGAAAGAAAAACTCGCAGCCAAGAGTCGACCACCCTTCACACAATCACATACCTTTCCTTCTCATGAGCAGAAACCTGCCATCCAAGATCAAGAAGAGCACATGGAGATTTCAGAAGCGGATACTGCTACACCCTATGAAATGAACCAGTTAGTCACAGAAAGCGGCCCTGCCTATGTCCTGGATGTGCTTGATGGAAGTGCAAGCAGTCCCCTGAAAGGTCCTGAAGGCAATGCTCCGGATGGAGGTCAAGACCCACCATCTGCTGACTTTGTTATCTCAGCTCAGACCCAACCTCAACAACGTCCACTGGTAACGGGCTCCAGGAGAATCAGTCCTTCTCAACCGCTGATAATTCAGGACCCCGACACAGGGAAGATGCTTGCAGCCAGGCCAGCGCAGAGTTTGAAGGAGCTTGAAGAGGGAGTGTCTGCCTTCATTCCAGATGCACCGAGTGAGCCAGTCAGGATCCACGACCCTGCCGCCACGACTGATAAAGTTGCAGTTCCCACTAAACAAGTTCCAGTGGATGAATCCATATCAGCTGACAGGAAGAGTGAGGCTCACCAACCAATGACATTCCCTCTTGAGGATGTTCCAAGTACAGAGCATTCTGAGGATAGACTACGAAAAGACGAAACCTGGCAGCTTTGTGCCAAAGAAGGTCCTGTGTTTGTGCTGAAACTGATTCATCCCGATGAAAGTAAACTCTCCGAGCCCAAACAAGTGAGAGAAGAAGATGAGAGCCAAACCATCCCTTCTGCAGACTTCACAATCTCTCCAGATGTGCTGCTACCTCAGCCACCAGCTATCACAGGCACTCAACAGAGACCACTGCAATCCAAGCCGATCATTGTCGAAGACCCAAGGACGGGACAGAAGTTTGTTGCAGTGGCTGCTCAGAGTTTGGACGATGTAACAAAGGAAATTACAGCTTGTATTCCTGAAGATGTGGGCAGTACATTCGTGGTCCATGATCCTCACAGAATCCAAGAAAGTTCACTAACAACCGAGGAGCTGCCGAAAGAAGATCTCACAGCCAAGAGTGGACCACCCCACACACAATCAC
Source organism: Luidia sarsii (assembly GCA_949987565.1). Taxonomy (NCBI): domain Eukaryota; kingdom Metazoa; phylum Echinodermata; class Asteroidea; order Paxillosida; family Luidiidae; genus Luidia; species Luidia sarsii. Next base: position 24,755,305 of record OX465101.1, on the reverse strand, counting down.
AGTCCCTTCCTTCTCATGAGCAGAAACCTGCCATCCAAGATCCAGAAGAGCACATGGAAATTTCAGAAGCGGATATTGCTTCACCCAATGAAATGAACCAGTTAGTCACAGAAAGCGACCCTGCCTATGTCCTGGATGTGCTTGATGGAAGTGCAAGCAGTCCCCTGCAAGGTCTTGAAGGTAATGCTCCGGATGGAGGTCAAGGCCCACCATCTGCTGACTTTGTTATCTCAGCTCAGACCGAACCTCAACAACGTCCGCTGGTAACAGGCTCCAGGAGAATCAGTCCTTCTCAACCGCTGATAATTCAGGACCCTGACACAGGGAAGATGCTTGCAGCCAGGCCAGCGCAGAGTTTGAAGGAGCTTGAAGAGGGAGTGTCTGCCTTCATTCAAGATGCACCGAGTGAGCCAGCCAGGATCCACGACCCTGCCGCCACGACTGATAAAGTTGCAGTTCCCACTAAACAAGTTCCAGTGGATGAATCCATATCAGCCGACAGGAAGAGTGAGGCTCATCAACCAATGACATTCCCTCTTGAGGATGTTCCAAGTACAGAGCATTCTGAGGATAGACTACCAAAAGATGAAACTTGGCAGCTTTGTGCCAAAGAAGGTCCTGTGTTTGTGCTGAAACAGATTCACCCCGATGAATGCAAACACTCCATGCCCAAAAGAGTGAAAGAAGAAGATGAGAGCCAAAGCATCCCTTCGGCAGTCTTCACAATCTCTCCAGATGTGCTGCTACCTCAGACACCAGCTGTCACTAGCACTCAACAGAGACCACCGCAATCGAAGCCGATTGTTTTTGAAGACCCAAGGACGGGACAGAAGTTTGTTGCAGTGCCTGCTCAGAGTTTGGACGATTTAACAAAGGAAATTACAGCTTGTATTCTTGAAGATGGGAGCAATACATTCGTGGTCCACGATCCTCACAGAATCCCAGAAGGTTCACTAACAACTGAGGAGCTGCCGAAAGAAGAACTCGCAGCCAAGAGTCGACCACCCTTCACAAAATCACAGACCCTTCCTTCTCATGAGCAGAAACCTGCCATCCAAGATCCAGAAGAGCACATGGAAATTTCAGAAGCTGATACTGCTACAACCAATGAAATGAACCAGTTAGTCACAGAAAGCGGCCCTGCCTATGTCCTGGATGTGCTTGATGCAAGTACAAGCAGTCCCCTGCAAGGTCTTGAAGGCAATGCTCCTGATGGGGGTCAAGGCCCACCATCTGCTGACTTTGTTATCTCAGCTCAGACCCAACCTCAACAACGTCCGCTTGTAACAGGCTCCAGGAGAATCAGTCCTTCTCAACCGCTGATAATTCAGGACCCTGACACAGGGAAGATGCTTGCAGCCAGGCCAGCGCAGAGTTTGAAGGAGCTTGAAGAGGGAGTGTCTGCCTTCATTCCAGATGCACCGAGTGAGCCAGCCAGGATCCACGACCCTGCCGCCACGACTGATAAAGTTGCAGTTCCCACTAAACAAGTTCCAGTGGATGAATCCATATCAGCCGACAGGAAGAGTGAGGCTCACCAACCGATGACATTCCCTCTTCAAGATGTTCCAAGCACAGAGCATTCTGAGGACAGACTACCAAAAGATGAAACCTGGCAGCTTTGTGCCAAAGAAGGTCCTGTGTTTGTGCTGAAACCGATTCACCTTAATGAAAGCAAACAATCAATGCCCGAACAAGTGAGAGAAGAAGATGAGAACCAAACTATCCCTTCTGCAGACTTCATTATCTCTCCAGATGTGCTGCTACCTCAGCCACCAACTGTCACTAGCACCCAACAGAGACCACCTCAATCCAAGCTGATCATTGTCGAAGACGCAAGAACGGGACAGAAGTTTGTTGCCGTGCCTGCTCAGAGTTTGGACGATGTAGCGGAGGAAATGACAGCTTGTATTCCTGAAGATGGGAGCAATGCCTTCACGGTCCACGATCCTCTTGGAATCCAAGAAGGTTCACTAACAACTGAGGAGCTAACGAAAGAAGATCTCGCAGCCAAGAGTCGACCACCCCACACACAATCACAGACCCTTCCTTCTCATGAGCAGAAACCTGCCATCCAAGATCCAGAAGAGCACATGGAAATTCCAGATGCGGATACTGCTACACCCAATGAAATGAACCAGTTAGTCACAGAAAGCGGCCCTGCTTATGTCCTGGATGTGCTTGATGCAAGTACAAGCAGTCCCCTGCAAGGTCTTGAAGGCAATGCTCCTGATGGGGGTCAAGGCCCACCATCTGCTGACTTTGTTATCTCAGCTCAGACCCAACCTCAACAACGTCCACTGGTAACAGGCTCCAGGAGAATCAGTCCTTCTCAACTGCTGATAATTCAGGACCCCGACACAGGGAAGATGCTTGCAGCCAGGCCAGCGCAGAGTTTGAAGGAGCTTGAAGAGGGATTGTCTGCCTTCATTCCAGATGCACCGAGTGAGCCAGCCAGGATCCACGACCCTGCCGCCACGACTGATAAAGTTGCAGTTCCCACTAAACAAGTGCCAGTGGATGAATCCATATCAGCCGACAGGAAGAGCAAGGCTCACCAACCAATGGCATTCCCTCTTGAGGATGCTCCAAGTACAGAGCATTCTGAGGATAGACTACCAAAAGACGAAACCTGGCAGCTTTGTGCCAAAGAAGGTCCTGTGTTTGTGCTAAAACCGATTTATCCCGATGAAAGTAAACTCTCCGTGCCCAAACAAGTGAGAGAAGAAGATGAGAGTCAAACCATCCTTTCTGCAGACTTCACAATCTCTCCAGATGTGCTGCTACCTCAGCCACCAGCTATCACAGGCACTCAACAGAGACCACTGCAATCCAAGCCGATCATTGTCGAAGACCCAAGGACGGGACAGAAGTTTGTTGCAGTGCCTGCTCAGAGTTTGGACGATGTAACAAAGGAGATTACTGCTTGTATTCCTGAAGATGTGGGCAGTACATTCGTGGTCCATGATCCTCACAGAATCCAAGAAAGTTCACTAACAACCGAGGAGCTGCTGAAAGAAGATCTCACAGCCAAGAGTGGACCACCCCACACACAATCACAGTCCCTTCCTTCTCATGAGCAGAAACCTGCCATCCAAGATCCAGAAGAGCACATGGAAATTTCAGAAGCGGATACTGCTACACCCAATGAAATGAACCAGTTAGTCACAGAAAGCGGCCCTGCCTATGTCCTGGATGTGCTTGATGGAAGTGCAAGCAGTCCCCTGAAAGGTCTTGAAGGCAATGCTCCGGATGGAGGTCAAGGCCCACCATCTGCTGACTTTGTTATCTCAGCTCAGACCCAACCTCAACAACGTCCGCTGGTAACAGGCTCCAGGAGAATCAGTCCTTCTCAACCGCTGATAATTCAGGACCCCGACACAGGGAAGATGCTTGCAGCCAGGCCAGCGCAGAGTTTGAAGGAGCTTGAAGAGGGAGTGTCTGCCTTCATTCCAGATGCACCGAGTGAGCCAGCCAGGATCCACGACCCTGCCGCCACAACTGATAAAGTTGCAGTTCCCACTAAACAAGTGCCAGTGGATGAAGCCATATCAGCCGACAGGAAGAGCAAGGCTCACCAACCGATGACATTTCCTCCTCCAGATCATGCGCAAAAGAAGTATCATCAGGAAGACGAAATCCCAAAAGATGAAGCAATGACACTTGAACCAGACTCCATAGAAGAACAAAGTGTAATTCCCTCAGAAGGAGCCACAGCAAGGAGGCATGTTGGCAAGCCTGCGTCAAAAACTTCACCAAAAATAGAGGCCTTCCTTGACGACTCTGAAGAAAAGATGGAAGCCCACCCATCAGGTGATGCACATCCCGATGTCAGAATGCAGTTAGTTTCAGATCAAGGCCCTGTGTACATCTTGAAGCCTCAATCAGGCAGCTCTTTCAGTTATCTGGAGGGGCAAAAGGGAAGCGCACCAGGCGGAGGTGAGGGTCCACCATCGGTAGATTTTGTGATCTCCTCAGACACCAAACCGTCAGAAGACACTGTCATCACTGGAGCTCGTAGCATTGCCCAATCCATTCCTCTTACAATCAGTGACCCCGTAGCCGGTCAGACCTTCATTGGCAGGCCTGCGGAAAGTCTCCGGGACCTTGCGGAGGAAGTGACTGCCTGCGTTCCGGATGAAGCCGGCCGGCCCATCAGAGTCCACGATCCGCGTGCCCCACAAGACTCCGTTGCCCTTCCGCCCTCCATGATGCCCGCTGAGGAAACGGCGATGCCCGAAAAATCTCGCAGGAAGAAGAAGCCCAAGAAACGGAAGAGGAAGGTTCCGGCAGAAGACAAAACGGGCAAACCGATGGAAGCGGCCAGTGTAGACGGGGGTGAAGACACGAGGCAGTTATTAACTGACCAAGGGCCTCTCTACGTTCTGAAACCAGTCGATGGCAATGGCGCCACCTCGACAAAGACCCAGGATGGGGGCACAGAACCAGCACCAGCAGATTTTGTCATGCTCGATGACACGGAAGTGCAGGAACCGGTCTCTGTGACCGGTGCCCGCAATGTGCCTAAATCAAAGACCGTTGTGGTGCATGATCCAAGCAACGGGGACACTCTGCTCGCAACGCCATCTGAGAACCTGAGAGACATATCAGAAGAGGTAACTGCTTGCATTCCCGACGGTGCTGTTGAGTCAATCAAAATTCACGATCCACAAACAAGACAGTCTCGCATCGCAGTACCAGTCGAGGAGATTGATAATGCAGAAGACCTAGAATCACCCCCGGGAAAAGAAGGGCACATCTCTGAAGACCAGCCCTCTGAAAAAGTGAGAACTGTGCCAATGGCCACAGAAGCTGCTCCTGCTCAGACACCACTTTCGACGGAGGTTGAACAGTTGCTCACAGATCGAGGGCCTGTGTATGTACTGAAACCCGAAGATACAGCAGACGACCAAGGAGTGGCCCCCGACACCAGAAGCAAGTCCCCTCGGTCGGATTTCGTGATGACCGGAGAGACACAACCCCGGCAGCCGCCGGTGGTCACCGGCGCAAGGACTGTGCCGCAGGCCAAGCAGCTGACAGTCCAGGATCCGAGAACGGGCCGGACGCTGGTGGCCCGACCGGTGCAGGATCTGAAGGACTTGACTGACAAAGTCACAGCCACCATCCCCGATGAAACAGACCGGCCGATTGCAGTCCACGACCCGTCTCTGCCGCATGATCAGATCGCGGTGCCCCGCCAAGTGAGTCCTCCCGTCAGCGGAGCTCCCACCACAAAATCGAAGAAGCAGAAGAAGCAGAAGGCACAGAGGTCCAAAGCCAAGATGACAAAGGAGGCCAAGCCTCGGGACGGTGCAGGTGATGCCCTACTGCCGGAGTCTGACCCCGGGCAAGTTCAGCAGCTGCTGTCCGACCAAGGACCAGTATTTGTCCTGACGAAGATTGAGGATGCCACCAAGCCCGCCGGAGGTCACAGCGGCAGTGCGGCAGGCGCAGGGGTCGGCCCTCCGTCAGCGGACTTTGTCATCTCGGCCGCCGCAGAGCCCCTGCGTCCGCCCGTCATCACGGGCTCCCGCAGCGTGCCTCTCGCCGAACCAGTCGTCCTCACGGACTCGGACTCTGGGCGGACTTTGGTCGCAGAACCGGCTCAGAGTCTGGCCGATCTGAAGGACAAGGTGACGGTCTGCATCCCAGATGACGGGAAGCAACCGGTCCGGGTGCACGACCCTCTCAGTGCCTGCGACCGCGTGGCATATCCCACCGATGCAGAGCCAGTGGCGGAGGAAGTGTTGTTCGAGAGGGTGGCCCCCGCGGAGAAACCCCTCGCTGACAGACTTCAGGACGTCAAAGAAACAGACGCATCCGATGATGCAGCCGGCAAGCCAGCGGGAGAACAGGAGCCGATGCAGCGGCAGATAATCACCGAGAGAGGCCCGGCCTACCTTCTAGTGCCTCTGGGCACAGCCTCCAGCCCCCTTGATGGAAGTCGAGGAGATGCCCCTGACGGAGGCTCCCAGAAGCCTGTCGTTGGAGACTTCCAGATTTCAGAGGAGTCGGACACTCAGCAGTTGCCGCTGGCCATTGGCACGAGGGCTGTGCCACAGGGGAAATCGCTCATCGTGAGCGATCCGCAGACCGGACAGGCCATGGCAGCCATCCCGGCTCAAAATGTCCGCGACCTTCACGAAAAGACGATCGCCTTCGTGGAGGAGGAGGACGAGGACTGCCCGATGAGGATCCACTACAACGAGACCGGGAAGGTGAAAGTGGCATACCCAACCCAAACGGCACCCTCACCGGACGTGGAAGCCTCCATGATCCAAGAGGAGGTCGTACCTGCATCTGCGCCCGCAGTGCAAGCCCCAAATAGCATGGATGTACTCAATGAGCTGTTCGCCTCGGATGACGATGATGATGACGGATCCTTGAGCGAGGACTCCTCCACCGGATTTTACACCCCGGAAACCGGATCTCCTGTGGGGTCCCGGTCAAACACCCCCGTGATGGTCGTGGAAGAGCGGATCCAGCCCAGCAGAGCTGCCCCCGACCTCACGGCGCTCGGGTTTCTGGCCAGAGTCCTCGGCTTTGCCCCCAAGCAGGCGCCGGAGGAGGAGGAGAAGACCCCGGATGATGAGGCTGATGGCGCCAGACCGCCAGAGGAGCCGTCGGCATCCCCAGAGGTCACAGAGACCGATGCCCAGGAGCCTCATCCAGAGAAGAGTCGACCTGCCGTTCCTTCACCCAGAAAGCAAACCACTCCCGTCAAGACAGTCCGATTTGCCGATGACGTCGCTCAGCCGACAGCATCACCGGCTAGATCCGAGTCGGGCGCGGACAGACCTTCTGATAAGTCGGCCATGAGGCATCGTCCAAAGCCGTCCGTGGCCTCGCCCGATCAAGGAAGAAGTCCCAAGCTGATGCCCTCGGACGCCAAACCTGACGCCGGCGTGCCGGTGTCCCCGGGAGAATCGGAGAGGCACCCACAGCCACCCTCCGAACTCGCCTGGCGACCCATCCTTCCGGCAACGTCCCCGGAGGTCTCAAGTCCGCCCCCATCGGAGCGGCTGATCACCCCGGACACAGACTCGGACCTGTTCTACACCCCCGACGGCCAGTCCTCCTCATCAGAGGACATCTTCTACCCGGCCAGGCAGCCTGGGGAGCAGACCCCGCTCAGCTCTCCCATCAAGCCCACGGGGGCCGGCCCCGCCGATGGCAGACCCGCAAGGGCCAGGGCCTCGCCGCTCTCCGCCAAGCTGAAGATGCCCGCAAGCCCCGCCGGAAGTCCAGCCGGAAGTCCAGCCGGAAGCCCCAGGAAGGATCTGCCGACCAGAGACAGGAGAGGGAGGACGCCGCGGGGAAGGACTTCATCTCCATCAGCCGAAGGAAGAGAGAACCGAATTGATGAACTGAACAGATCATGGGACAACCTCCAGCAGAAGGTGAGTGAATCGGATTCAGAAATTAGAGACAAGCTGCAAGGGATGGAACTAGACCTTCTAGTGCGGGATACTCATTTTTGTTCCTTTCTTTTCGGGAAGGTCCTACTGCAATAAAAGTGTCAGTACCTCTTTGTCCAATTTCAATGAGAGTTTGCCCTACTAGTGTGAGCACAATGATTTTGCCCAATGGCCTGCTGCCAGTAATACAGGCAGCTTGGGCGGGATTCGAAGCAACGATCTAGATTCGATGCTGCTTTCTAGTGCAGACATCTTAGCCACTTGACCGCTGAGCTGGTCGAGGTTGTGTGACAGATTTAAATATGTATAGTGGCGGGTACTGCATTGCATCATAGATATAACATGATGTTATTTGATGAGGGTTTGCCTTACTAAGCGTGCTAAACACTGGCATTTCAATCCTAGCAGGGCCTGCATTTGAGATTTGCATTTTGTTCACTTCAGTCAGTAGTTTGCAACATCTATGTATCACCTTTTGAATTTGAATATTCATTGACAAAAATGCAGGCTGATCTGTGAGAACCTGGCAGGTGACAAGAATAAAATCAAATTGATTTGAATCAAAGTGGCTCAAATTGAATCAAATCGAATCAAATTGGACTGAATTGAATCACATCAAATCAAATTGAAACTAGAACTTGACAGCTTAAAAGAGAAAATAGGTTAAACCGTCTATGGATGTACTGGCTCAGTGTAGAAGCCTCGGCTAATCCGTTCCCAATAATTTGGATAGCATCATCTAGAACTCTTGTCATTTGTGTGTTGGTTGGGGGTGTGCCTCTTGTTTATCCAGATGGAGGAGAAGCAAAGGATCCTGCGGGAGGCTCTGGCCCTGCAGGAGGACTACCACAATGCTCTCTCCCAGCTCAACAACCAGCTGGAGGCAGTCGAGGGGCAACTGAGCGGGGCGGACCAAGAGGAATTGGACCAAGGCATTGCCGCCATCGAGGTCAGTTTGGAGTGTTCCGGGAATAGATCCTGTAGCAGCGCTGACGATGATGAAGAATTTATCGATCCCTGATACACCCGAAACGCACAGCGTTCTATGGGCAGCGCCATATTGGATTTAAACTGCACCAGAAATTCCTACTATTTTATCCCTATTTCAAATTATATATTCCATGAAACATAACGGGAGAACACTATAAAGTCCAATGAACATGACAAACACTTGTTGTGGCCCCAACCCAAAGTAAACAAAGTGGAAATTCATCCTACCTGTAGATGGTGGGGGCGGCACGAACCACCACACGAGGCAGGCAGGTAGCGTTTGACTGCCGTCGCATGGTGGCGCCCTGCCGTCCTCACGTGACCGCCCGACACACACCGTACAATTCACTTGGTCAACGTAGTGCTTGGGGGGGTGGGGGGTAATGTGGATTAAGTGTCTTCGGACCACATAGCGTCAGCATCCAGGAGGGGAATGATTAACACGTCATAATCCCTCTTTTGGAGACAAAGCCGGGATTCCAGTAAAAAGTTAAAACGCCAACCAGATTACTATCAGTTTTCACTTCAGGGAGTGTACCCCATGTTCAGGGAAATTTAACAAAAAGTGAAATACGAACATCTACCGGTAGTCAGTGAGAAGTGGTGACAAAATTTTAACTGTAGTAACATGCTGGATGTTAACATTAAACAAAAAAGCCATTTATCAAACTTGTTCCCAGTTTTTCCTTTATTTGTTTGAATTTGAGAAAATAGCAATGAAAATTTGACTGGACGTGAACTTAGTGTGAGGCCTTCCCAGGTACAGTCATGTATCCTTGGATAGGTTAGGCTGCCAGTCAGAAGCATTTAACCATTCGCTGTATATAGGCTACCTGTAGGGATCATGTTCCTATTTTCATTCGGATGCAAACAACAATTTGGTGTAAAACTTGGCACAGCAGTCACTATGAACATCTAAACAGTGAAAAATGGATGAAAATGTCATTGTGCCGAGAAACTAAAAAGTCACTGTGATTTCACGGTGCATCTTACAGTGAATTCACCGTGAAAATAATCGCTTCTCTGACCTCATAAGGACATCTTCAGGTCACTCAAAAGACCGTGAAAAAAAATGTGAATATCTAGGGTGGCAAGCTCCAGCCTTGAGGGATGGCTAATTCAATTACCAGTAGGGACTCCCAGCCCCCATAGAGGTACTGCATGATGTCCTTGTAACTGTCACTCCCAGATACTTCTAAATTGCCTCTAGCCATTTACCACCAGGAATGTGGCCTTGGAGACCACTGGTGAAAACGCTGTGAAAATGACTTGGCTATAACTGTGTGCCATGAAATAGGGATGAAAACACTGTGAATTTTCTTTTCATGGCTAAATAACATTTTCATCCCATTCTCATGGTTTAGATGTTCATAGTGAGTACATGTAGGCCTAATGCTTTGATCCACTCTCATTGTAGGACATCCTGAATGGAGCGGAGCCGCTGAGGGCCAGCGTCGACGACGTGAGGGAGAAAGGCGACAAGCTGGTAGCCCGCGGGGACACCGGTAACCGGGACGCCATCTTGGCGACGCTGTCATCGCTCAGGGAGAGGGCTGACGCCGTCCTGGCCAGCAGCCTGGAAAAGCTGAGCCAACTCCAGGTCGGAAAGGAAAACTCAAAACATTCCAGTCCTGGGCCCAATTGCATGGCTATGCGTAGAATCGGCGCTCACGGAAGCAACAATTCTGCGCTTAACGTAAGCGTATTTCACGGCTGATAATATTTCTCACTTCTGGAAGCAAAAAATGAATCACTACGCGCATGCGTGAATTGCTTCCCTGCCTGGAATGCAAAAGGAACCTTTGCGTTGTTGTCTGCTAATTGCAGCGTTTTGCGAATTAATTTCAGTAAAGGAGGTAAAGCAACACAGTTAGGGGTTGAAAGGTATACCTCGCCTAAACCTGTGTCAGTGAATTTTTTTCTAGGGGTTTTGTCTGAATTTGCAGTCTCCATTGAAATTTAGGCTGTTGAATTCAATCAACGACCGCCTTTTTCCTCCGTTGTTGCGTACACAAATCCTCCGTTTAAGCGCCGAATCCTTGCTCACGCGATCCATGAAATGATTTCTGCGCTGACAGTATCCCGTCAATGCAGAATTCTGCGCTAAGCAGAGCCATGAAATTAGACCCTGGTCCAGTCAAGATTTCAGATTGCCAATTTTTCAAAGGTCCTGCTAGGATCGAAACGTCGGGCCCTGTAACTTTTGAGATTGATGTATTGCAGGTCATTTTAGTCAGTGAGGAGTTTGCAACAGTTTTGTTTGGTATTAACTTCATCGAAACCAATTTCAGTCAGCTTTCCTCGATACTTTTGGCCAAGTTGGTGGGTGACCTTTGAGGTTTACTGTCATTGACGCCGCAGATTGAGAAGGAGGAGCAGGAGGGACTGAAGAGCCAGCTGGCCTCCTGCAAGAATGAGCTGCTGCAGCTTGAGGCCTGGCTGGACGACTTTGTCCGAGACCTGAAGGAGGAGGAGGAGGAGGTGGAGGAGGAGAAGGATGCCACCTCCCCGGCGGAGCTCAGCCTGGTGGCCATCCAGCAGAAGCTGGTCCTCAACCAGGTGGGCTCTTATCTCAAAGCCTCCAGAATCGGATCAAATCCATTCGAATTGAGTTGAATCGAATCCAATTTGAATTGAATCAATTTCAAGTGAAAGCATTGGAACTTAGCCGCAGGCTTTAGAAGTTGGAGACCTTAACATTACCCCTTGGTTTCATTAAGATTTTTGAAGCTCAGAAACAGATTATTTTATCCAACTCAAACCACCTCTGTGTCTCTTTTCAGATTAGTGCGTATATTCTCCATTCTTTTCACTTTTTTTATCTGCAATTTTTCATTCTGCCTTTGAGAAAGGTCCTGCTTGGATCGAAATGTCGGGTCCTCCTAAGTTTTTTTATATTTGCATTTTGGTCAGTTTAGTCAGTAAGCAGTTTGCAACATTTTTACATTATTACAAGGTCAGTTTGCATCGAGGTGTATCTACAGTAGTGGTCAAGAACCTTAAAATTCAGGTTGGGGCTCTTTGGTAAATTTGAAGCTCGTGAGTCTTTCTACAAAAATAACAAGGAGATTTTTACAGCTTGGCAATTCTTTTCATTTGCGTCTCAAAAAAAAACCCAACAACCCGCAGAACCACCAGTTGGAGCTGAGCCGCAAACTTCAGAAGCTGCAGGACCTGCAGGGAATCGTCTCCGACGTCCAGGAGAACTGGCCCTCACCGGAGGGAGAGGCGGCCGCGGGGCTGGCCAGCCACCTCCGCAGCCGGGCCGAGGCACTGCGGGGCGACCTGGCCGACGGCCAGGACCTGCTCAAGGTGCGGCGCAACACGGCGCAGATGGCCGAGGAGTACCGCAGCGACGTGCAGCGGCTGCAGGAGTGGCTGGCCGCCCAGCGCGAGGGCGCGGTGGCATCTGGCGGCGTGACGGCACCCACCGACCTCGGCTCGGAATCCCTACAGCGACAGATGGACCTTCAGCAGGTAGGTTCCCACTCTTGTGAGTTTGGTAGATTAACAACGTGAGGTTTGCGACGAGGGGAATGCAGCGTGGTGCTATTGAGACGTTCCAATCTTCTGTTAACTCGTGGTCACCAGTCGTGAGCTGAAGGCAGAAATCTTGTCTCCACATCACAACTTGACAACTTAATGGGTTCAACTTGGGTCAGGAGGTCAAAGGGCAAACAGTTTTTACTGACATCGATGCGATGCATGCATGAGTTAAAAATAAGATTACGATACAAACGGTGTTGGCTTCTGCAGCTAGGAATGAAAAGGTGAATTTACCGTGAATTTACTACGCTGTTCTACTCACATATTTCAGGACTAATATTTTCCATAACATTAGCTGCGAGTCGTCGGCGTACGAGTTGTTCGACTCGCGTACGAATTTTTTGAAAACCAGCCACGTAGGAACTAGCATTTCATAGCAATACATGTAGCATACTCTTCGGTCTTTGTGCTTGCACACAGTGGGTGTTGGCGTGGTATTGGTAAGTAGAATTGGTGGAATGCAGACCATTCGTGAACTGGGAAATACTGGTTGTGAACACGATAAACACGACATGATTGGAACCCTCTTTGGGTCAAGCATTGTGATATTTATACTGTGCACAATGAAACTACATGAGTCGAGTCACACAGTGGAATCATCTTTTTGAATGTATATTCCAGAGAAAGTTGGGCACACCAAACTGAAAAGATGTCTGGTCAAAGACTGCCTGAATTTCTCAGGCATCGTGATCCCCATGATAGTCTCAATGAGAGAGTTCCAAAGTTATGTGTAGTATGATGTGAAGGATCGCTGAGGATCGCTGGATAGAACCTGTCTTATAGTAAAGGGATGGTCCTGTACAGAACTGCACAGTGACCTTGTGTGTGGATGGAAACCATGTCCGAGGATGATGTCACTCGCAAGGGTGGGACAATTTCCACGGTGTTCAATTTTTAGGTTGTTTCCACTGTTACTGTGTATAACGATAACAGTGTATAAACAAATGCAGCTATGAGAGTTTTAAGGGGCAATGAACCAGACAGATTGAAGATAAAGTTCATAACCAGAGACACAGTGTATTCACTGACCCGTTGGCAAACACTGCTGGCTAATGATGAGACTTGCACGCATGTGTGTGTGTGTGCACGGGGGACTTGCAACTGTCTAGGGATGCTGCATTTTGTCCCGGACACTTCTTGTCAGTGGCTTCTCCTACACAGGAGGGCAACAAGGGAAGGAGGCTATCTAATAGAATTGAAAGTCGCAAGCGAACGGGAATAAGTGGATTAGTTGTCAGAGGCCGGCTGCCGCGATGAGTCTTCAGAGGAGTGAGGAGAGAACCAGTATCCAAGTGAAACAAATTGAAGATCATTCCCATGGTTGAACTCGGAATGTTGTAATCCCATTATAAATGTTATGTATTTTTCATTATTGTTATTAAACCCTAGAGTCTTGTTTTTATAGAGACTTGAAGCAGACCATTGATGGATTTATGGCAGTAACTTTAAACATCGCATGAAGTTTATGGTCGTAGTAGGGTTTTCCCTGGAATAAAAAAAAATTATTCAGGTTTGATTTGCTCAAGAAATGACTTTGGGAATTTTGCACAGTACTTGCGTATTGTGGATGTGCCAACTTGATGTTCCATTGGTCAAGGCTTGGATAGGTGTGTTTAAAGCCATGTGTGTATAATTATGGAAACAATTGTACCCCTTTCCCACTACAAACTGCTTAACCCCGAGATTTGCCAGGTTAAACATTTCTTACCCTGGGGTTCGTTAACCCTGAGTTCTCCCATCTGTCGCATTAACACGGAGTTTCGCCAAACTCGGGGCAAGGAAGATTCCACGGCCTTTCAGCCGTTAACCCCAAGATTTCCATTCTTAACCCTGGCCATGAGCAGGGTTAATGAGCCCCGGGTAATGGCCTACTTTTTTTGTCTTAACCCGGGGCGGGAAAAAGTGTAGTGGGAGACCTCCTGGTAACCATTTCCAACCCGGGGTATCTCGGGGTTGAGGCTTGCCGTTACCCCCCGAAATAACCCGGAGATTTCATAGTGGGAAAGGGGTAAAAGAAACCCCCCCCCCCCCGTAATACACATGTGCATTACTTTGCACATATGCCGGGGTGCCATTTGTTTTCTGTTCATTGCCCAAGGTGGCAAATTGGGGATACAGACATCTGAGTTGGCCCATCGAGGTAGTCTGGTTGCCTGTCTCTTATTCAGGGGAAACCAAGGTTCATATGCCAATCTTGCTCAGGAGTACTTTTCATATAAAGCAGTTTTTTTTGTGTGCGCTTACGCAACTGTATGAAATTGGACTGAGCAGTATATTATTATAATGCTGATATGGGTTGTACCGTAGTTACTAAATTACCCATGTGGGTTATGCATTCCTCCCCGTAAAATAGAAGAAAATCTTGATTGTTGAAAACGTTGCAGTTTTCAGCCGCCTGTTTCACACAATTGGCAAACTGCCCGCACTCCTTGCAAACAAAATTGATAGTGTACAAGATATACAAGGCTATGATAATTATAGCTTCAGATAATCACAGGTGACGAGGGGTGAATTCTTATATCTTGGACTCATGGACCGGCTAGAATTCTTACAGTGGAGCCTTGAACCATACTTCCTGGGCCCAATGTCATAGACCTTAAGCGTGGAAATTGGCTAAGTGTGAAAGGTCTTCCTTGTGTAAACAGGATAACAAACCGCTGCGATGTGATGCCAATTGCTTTTGACTTGTATTCCAATCCTCTTAAACTTGGCATGAAACAAAATACCAGTTTAGGTTGGCAGGGCGAACCTAGGAGTCGTGACCTTTTGTGCCTAAGCATATTTTGGTACTTAAGCACCATTATGAAGTTGGCCCCTGGTTGAGTTGATATATTTTTTTTTCTCTGACCACGGGGGACCGTGCAATTGATAGAGAACCCCCTGCTAGGCATGCTAGGGGCGTGTGAAAGAGAAGGACATCCGGGCAAGGAGTGGTCAGCAGCCCTTGACCAGAAACTGTTGCTAATTAGCCAGAGTTGTGGACATCTGAGCCACGACTGCCCCACCCACCATACCAGCGCTTGTGGGGCGGGGGATCGGAGCAAATAGCTGCAGGGTCCCTGTAGGTCACTGTTTTCCCTGCACTTCAAAGGCCGAATACAACATTGGGAAGATTGGGGAAACATCGATGTCCACATATTTCCTTCTAATTCACACAGTTTGTAGATGGTCAAGATAGAATCCTCATGTTGAAATCTTACGGTCTGGGATGCTGTACTTTTCTTCACTCAAACACTCAAACATTTGAATCGCGATTCAAAAACTGTGGTTTTTTGGCTCGCATTCCTATACAAGGCAAAAAAAAAATCATGTCACAAAAAATCACGAGCCACTATTGTGGTTAGCAGTTGTGGTCAAATGGTCTCACTAATAGTGTAGTCTGAATCCTGATTCAAAATCCCGCTAATAGACACATTTATTGTGTCCACACTGAAAAAAGGGGCTCCATTGACAGGCCACCAAGGTTCGTTGTTGCCTCAGAGATCAGCAATCCACAAGAAGATTACCCTATAAAATGGTAAATAATCTCTTTCCTTAAGATGACATTGACCTGAATGAAAAAGCGGGATTTTTCTAGTTTAAGGCAGAGAGATGTTAATTTATTTATGTCAGTCAAATCTAGTTGTCCACCGTCAAATTATGAACATTTATTCAGACTTGAATCACATGGTTATTCTTAATTTGATTTCCATGTAGTTTTTTCGAGGCGTACAAGGGGAGGTAATATTTTAAAGCAAAAAGCTCACAAAGGACTGCTTTAAATAATTTTGTCATCACTAGCCGAGTTTTACATCGCCGTCAAGATGGCTGGCCCTTGTCTCATGAATATTTCAGGCAATATCTCTGGCTAGCTGCGACTTGTAACTTGACATTTTATCGGCAGTGATGGATGACGAGCCATTTTGGAAATGGCCATCTGTGGCAGAGAGAGTGAGAGTCATCAGGCAGAGATCCCATTCTCCCAATATCCAAAGAGTAGAATCCATCCGAGTGTCTTTTTTCTTTTCACAATTTCATCATTTATATCCATACTCCCACTGACAGTTGCTGTGAAGTCATTTATATTTTCACTGAGACCATTGCAGCCTCTGTCTCTCTGTCTCTCTGTCTCTCTCTGTCTGTCTGTCTGTCTCTCTCTATGTCTGTCTGTCTCTCTCTCTGTGTCTGTCTGTCTCTCTGTCTCTCTCTCTGTCTCTCTCTCTGTCTGTCTGTCTCTCTCTCTCTGTCTCTGTCTCTCCCTCTCTCTCTCCCCCCTCTCTCTCTCTGTCTCTCTGTCTCTCTCTCTGCCTCTCTGTCTCCCTGTCTCTCTCTCGCTCCCCCCCCTTTCTCTCTCTCTCTCCTCTCTCTCTGTCTTTCTGTCTCTCTCTCTCTGTCTGTCTGTCTCTCTCTCTCCTCTCTCTCTGTCTTTCTGTCTCTCTCTCTCTGTCTGTCTGTCTCTCTCTCTTTCTCTCCCTCTCTGTCTCTCTCTCTCTGTCTCTATGTCTCTCGTTCTCTCTCTGTCTCCCCCTCTCTCCCCTCTCTCCCCTCTCTCCCCCCTCTCTCTATCTCTCTCTATTTGTCTCTATTTCTCTCTGTCTATGTGTCTCTCTCTCCCCTCTCCCTCTCTCCCCTCTCTCTCTATTTCTCTCTGTCTCTGTGTCTCTCTCTCCCCCCTCTCTCCCCTCTCTCCTCTCTCTATCGCCCTCTCCCCTCTCTCTCTATTTCTCTCTGCCTCTGTGTCTCTCTCTCCTCCTCTTTCCCCTCTCTCCCCTCTCTCCCCTCTCCCCCCCTCTCTCCTCTATCGCTCTCTCCCCTCTCGCTCTCTATTTCTCTCTATTTTTCTCTGTCTGTCTGTCTGTCTCTGTCCTCTCTGTCTCTCTCCCTCTGTCTCTCTCTGTCTCTCTCCTCTCTGTCTCTCTCTCTCTCTCTCTCTCTCTCCCTCCCTCCCTCTATCTCTCCTTTTCTCTCTCTCTATCTCTCTTTCTCCCTCTCCCTGGTAAAATTAGTGACTAGTTTGTACCTTTTAGTGCTATTTTGGGAAAAAGAGCAGATGAATTTCATTTCATTTGCCATCATATCAGTAGTGGCATTGTATCTTGCTTTCCACTCTGTATAAGTATAATACTATAAGTTGGCCTTGTTCTGTGCATGTGTCCCTCTTGTGTGTGTGTGTGAGTTGCTGTTGTCCTTTTGCACTGTGTGACTGAAGGCAACATCCTTACACTCTGATCAGTGGCGCAGCAATGTGTGGATATTGTGGCTGCAATGAACAGCATACAAAGCAATTTTGGATTATCTCCATGAACAAGGATAACAGACCTAATCCATCATCAGCCTATGTCAGGCCCTGGTGCAGTTGTAAAACCCTGCCAGCCAGACCATTGGCCCATTCATTATGACTGACAGAGAGTTCACCTTGACAGGGGGATGAATATGCAGTGGAGGTCAGGGATCAGCCTGTGGCGACCACATGGCCAATCGGTGGTCTGCCAGTCAGCTCTGTGTGCATGTGCAAATGCCACAGTGAGTGAGCCAACGTGCAGTGTGTGGGACCGTGGGTGATGATGTGTGTGTGTAGGGGTGTGTGTGTGTGTTGGGGAGCCACGGCATTGTACTTATACAACCAGTGGAGCGTGTTGATGTACACGGAGAGAGCGAGAGGACAATAACAATACATCATCCCCGAGGACAGTATCACCGTGGACTTGAAGACAAAAAGCAGTTTACAGACTGACTGCGTGTTCTGTGCTGGATGCCATGCGGGCCAGTGCCTAATCAGCATTTCCCCCCGCTCACAGCCCAACGTGTGTACATTCTCTGCAGCCTGTGGGGGAGAGGAAATCTACTGCGATCTATGTGACGTGGAGCCTAGCCTGTTTTAATTGAAAACGCTGTGTGTGTGTGTTTTGTATTGACCGGGCAGGGCCCCCCCTCTCCCTCCCATAGGCATGTCAGCAGAAATACGGTTACTATGGGCTGAGAGGGTCCAAAGGTCGTGTAGTGCAATTACATTGATGCGGTCTTAGTCTGGCGCCTTGAAGGACAATAATACACTGGGGCCTGTGGGATTCATCAGGAGGGGCTACTATGACTCTATGAGGCCTTGTGCATGATGCTGCTCATATGGCACGGCAACTTACTGTCATGTCTGCGGATGGCGAATCACTGGAATCACTAGGAAGCACGGCGATGTTCAGCCAGGCTTTCCGGCAATGACTGCAGCCTTCGGTACTTGCCTTCATATCAACACGGAGTGATGCCTCACGCTTGGGTACTCTGACATCCTCCCTCGTCCCACGTGGATATTTCTTATAGAATCCCTCACTGCTTCCAGGATATATGTGGGTTTTTGTATGCCTGAGTGCCTTTGAATCCGACACAACCCGTCATGTTTTCGCCGGCCAAGAGCAAACGATTGAAAACGACCCATCGAGAATATGTAAGAGAAGCATTGCTAATATGAAATGGTTTAAGTAACTCCCAACAAACATGGCGATTGATATCTGTTTGACTTATAATGCAGTGGAACGTCGCTATACTGAACATTTGGCTATAATGAACATGCCCTTTGGCTCTAGTCTGAGTAACTTGGACCCGTCAAGTCACCCTTTTTTTATCGAAATTTGAAATTTTGTTAGAAAAAGGGTGACTTGTCGGATCCAAGTTACTCGGACTACTTTGGCTCATGACTTTATGTCTGTGGATATGCAACCGCAACTATGTATACATGTATAACGAACGACTACTATACAAAACAATTTTCATGGATCCTGTCATGTTCGTTATAGCCATGTTCCACTGTATTGGTATGATTGTGTTTATTATTCAGATTAGTGTACGATTTCTAAATAGTAAAAGGGGTCTACCAGCACATTTTTCCAGCAGGGTAGAACATTATTCATTTTGTGACTTGACAGGAAAGACATAATGTGGACGATGCGATGTTCCTACACAAAGCGTGCAACCTAATGATGTATTTGCAGTTCGTGTAGTTGGATGCCATTCGAAATAACATTGCCTTATACATATAGATGGAGACTAGGCTCACAGCTAGATATGTCATTGGACAGCACCTTGTTAATTATTTACAAGTGTTGGACACACGTGAAAATTATTTGCGTGTATTGTTAGGGATTTGTGTAGGCCTACTGGTACTTCTTCGTGTTGACTTAAAACAGGCAGGTCAACACTCAACAGTACTGTGGTTGGTTTCATCAAACCCATCGTAATTTGTGATCAATCGCAACGCAATGAGCGATGCACCAAAACCTTATTGGCAATCTCAACTTACGATGGGTTTATCGATCGTAAGTTGAGTTACGATGCACCATAAGGCTTTGTGAAATCCACCCTTGTATGATCTCACAAACTGTTCACCTGAGTGGTGTCATTTGTAGGACGATATTGGCAAGTCCGTAATCCTGACTCGATTTATAATGGTGTGACTCACAGACTTAATCAATAGGCTTAATTGGCCAAGAAGTGAATGAGTGTCATTGTGTCCATGTCTGTCTGTCCGTCTGTCTGCCTGTCTGTCTGGGCGATGCTCGCTGTTATCATGTTCCAGCCATTCATGCGCGTGTGAAAATCACAAAAGCTTTGAATTGGCCTCCTTGTTGCAGATCAATAGGACAATGTGTGGTACATGGCATATGAGGGCACTGCATGGCATCAAAGTATTCAGCAGGTGCACATCACAGTGCAACACAAGGCTAGGGCAGGCGTCCCCTTGTCTGTTTCCTGGGAACTGAAGAAATGCTTCTACCTGTTAGAGAAAAAAGAAAGAGGAAAAGCCCAACAGATAAAAAGCCCAAATAAATTTCACAGGACTCAACAGAAGACAGGTTCATGTTGTATTTTGTCAGTTCAGGGAAGAACAGTAAAGAAAATGTTTGACTGGACCGGGACTTGAACCAGAGACCTGCAGATGTGGTTGAATCTACCAATGCTCCAGTCTCCTTTGTTTGTTTGTTTTTTGGTCAGTCTGTTGGTCAGTCAGCCAGTTGGTTGTTTATTTGTCTATCTTTGCACTGAAACACATCTCTTTGTTCGTCAGTCTTCCTGAAATGGAATTCATTTATATAAATGGAAATGACGAGATAGTAGTAATAGATTGTGAACTGATTGTCAATTGACCTGCTCATGGGTGTATATCTGCGTGAATGCAGAGGGTAGAGTCTCCGTCATAGTCTCATTTTTTATTTCTAGTCCTTCGTCTGTCTTACCCACGAGGTCAGATGAATGGTTTATCACTGAGGCATCTCTGAGTGTCAGCCTCGTGTCCCAAGTAGAAAAGGTTAATTTATGCTCTCTGGTTTTTTTTTTCTTTCTCTCAAACGTGATTGGAAGGAGTCCTGCAGAGGATAAGTTGTCGGTCATCAGGCAACGCACCTGTGAGATCCAAAAATTATCTTTTTGTTCCCCTTTTTGTCAAATTATCATCAGCAGTTGATTTGTTTCATCCAAATTTTTTTGTTTTCAAGGTTGAGTAGCCTTGGATGGGCTTGAATTGTAAAGAAAAAGGCAAATTGGAAAACTTACGTCATCCACAAAATACAAGCTAAAACGTGAGAACAAACAGTTGAATAAGAATTTGAGGAGGATTTAGCATTGTAATCGCGGGATTAAGGTTCCAGACAAATACCCCCTCCAGAAAAAAAGGTAATAATTTCTGCACAGTACAAATTCTGCCTTTAGGCAGGCGTGACCAGTAAAACAAGCAGATCTGACAAAATTCAATGTCGTAGACCAACATAATGCCCAGAATTTCTATTAATTACAAGTCGCATGCAAAAATTTATTGGAGAAGTAGACTGTAATGCATATGTCGCTGGGAATGGGATGTACCTCTCTGTTTTGTCTTTTGCAAGCTCCCCCCCCCATCCCCGTGTTCGTTCCAGATTCTTGGCTCTGTGAATGACAGACCCAACTGCAAAAAATACACATGACTCATCCAATATCGTGCCATTTCTTTATAGTGATATACAAAAATGTTGCAAACTGCTTACTGACTAAAATTACCAAAATGCAAATCTGAAAATTTAGTAGGCCTGACGTTTTGATCAGGACCTTTCTTAAAGGCAGAGTGACCTTTGAGAAAGGTCCTGCTAGGATCGAAACGTCAGGCCCATTAAATTTTGAGATTTCCATTTCTTTCTAGTTCAGCCCTCCAACTGTGGCTTTGTATGATTTACAGTATAGCATAGCATTCATGATCTCTCTTTTTTTCATCTGGCTTGTTTCAGGTTCATGTTGGGTTTTTTTTTTTGTGGGAAGGCAGTTCAAATCGGACCAGTACTGCATGTGTAGCTTTTCATGTGTCTCTTGAAGCATCAGTGGGTTTGTTTTCAGAGATCAGGGAGGGATTTGTGAGGGCGATCATTTGACCAGTATCACGTCGATAGCTGTTCATGGTTGTTCAGGTTTCCGGGCATCTGTTTTTTGTGAGGGCTGTTACGTTTTGGATTACTACCTTCACAACTTCCATCAGTACTAAAATTAATAAAACAGCCCGTGTTATGTAATGTTATGGCATTGCAGTATTGGGATAGGGAGTTTATATTGTACTCGTTGTTGACAGGTTGAATGTACAATGTAGGCCATTGATGTCATGCGATGAGGGTAGTTGAATCAAATTACTGGTGATTGCCAAATAAGCTAAGCAAACAAATCTGTCTAATGATCCGAAAGAGGAAAAATAATATGACATTTCAGTTGACATTTTGCTCCCAGCAGGACCTTCCTAAAAAGGAAATACAGACAAAATGCCAGCAGTTGATTTCATCGAATTCATCGTAACAAATAAACAAGTTTCCCCCTCTCTGATAAAAGCTTTGTCAGTAAAGAATTCAATCTCATCTTTTGGCGTCTTTCTTTTTATTAGAGAATGAGGATTTATATGCACAGGGGAATCTGGATTTCTAGGACAATTGCCCCAAACAGTTTGTTTAAAGCTCAAGTGAAATTTAGAGCTTATGATTTCAGGTCCCACACTGCTTGCCTTCATAACTGTGGCCCAAGTCCCGGTGGTTGCTAAGATTGGCTGTCAGCCTGTGTAAATCGCTCCGTCCGTGTTGAAACTTAAGGCCTTTTCACACTACGAACAATCTCAGTGTTGGACACGGGTCAGACTCGTGTCCACTAGACTGAGCTTTTCACGTTACATGAAAAAGGAAGTGTAAACACCTTCGTGTTATATTTCAACCGTTTAAGCGTGCGTCCCATTGATGATTGATGCGACTTGCGGGTAGTTTATACAAATGTGTGCATAGTACAACCCTGTTTGCAACCCTATGCTCATGCAGCATGAACCAATCAACACAATACATGGGTCGAAACTTACAAAATTGGCTGTCGTATCTGCCAATTTTGTGTTCCAAAGTGTAAACGTGCAGCATGATTGACCCGTGTTGAAATTTGGAAGAGTTTGGGGCAGACACATGTTTTGAAAGGGGTAAAATGTCCTGTAGGCTGTAGTATGAAAAGGCTTAAAACCGGCCTACTTTTAGCTCTTAAGCCGTGTCCGCATTGTACTTATTTTTTACCGAGCCCGTGGGTAACATTCCAATGGGTAAATCTTCCCGGCGTCCGCACTTGGACTTTTCGACTCGGGTAAACTAACCGAGACGATCGGTAAAACTAACCGACTCATGTACATGTGCATGAACTGTAGGTACACAAACACGTTGTTACCCTGCGCCCGCACGAGTCTTGCATACAGTAACGTAACGTGCGGGGCGCCGGATGTGGTTTTTTACCGAGTCGTTTACCGAGACGTCGTGTCCGGATTGGACTTATCGACTCGGTTAAACTGACCTGGTCAATTTAACCGGGCATAAGTTGGTCGGTTAAACTACCCACTGGAGTCGGGTAAGTTACCTGGGAGGAAAACTTCCTGAGCTGTCCGCACTGGACTTAAAATGGTCAATTTACCCATTTGCTCGGTTAGTTTACCCATTTTAAGTCCAGTGCGGACGCGGCTTTAGATTCAAAGCTATTTTGTTGTTGTTTCTTGGTCGCCAAATGCCAAAGTAGGCCATGTGAAGAGATTTGCTTTGGTGGCCCATAGCTGGCCAGACAAGGAAGGTGTTCAGGGCCAACCATGCCCGGGGAACAACTGAAGTGCTTTCTGTTTTTCCATTCCATGCTCACGCAGTATTCTCTGTGGAGAAAAAAATGCCGGAATATTGCCGGTTCTTTTAAGGTATAAGCAGAATGAAAAGTCAGATGGCACAAGCTGGAGGTTTGCGGTGACCCCTTGTAAATCATCTCTTTGGAGACTGGGTTGGGCTCTGAAAAGAGATGGCACAATGATCAGAGTGCGCGTTTCCTCCACAGACCTCACGTGAATTTAAAGCACCCATATATTCTTAGCACAGTCTCCCAACAAAGAGAAAGATCATTCCAGCAAATACATCTACATGTATGTGGCTGTTCCTGGTTTGGTTTTTTTCAGTATGGTTTTTTTCTTTGTCCCCGAAAGGCCAAACGATTGGGCTTGGGTTCGTGCGCAGCTGAAATAACGAGAGCTGAACTCATGCTCAGACAGCATAAACTGAAAAATGAACTAACAAAAAAAAGACCTTGGAAGTTGGAACTGGATCAGAACATACTGTAGGTCACTGAACATGGGAATGATTGGCTGTTAAAGGCACACGCAGCCTGCTTGTAACCACAGCTGCCAACCATTCCTATTTTTGGGGAATCATTCCTCCTTTTTTGTTAGAAAGGTATCACTTTTTACAAGCTCTGGACAACAGATTCTGATTTTTGGCTTGGAAATACACATATATTACTTTTTTCTTTCTTTTTTCGCTGTGGAGTTCAATACTCCATTTATTTCAACACATCAATATCTTATCTGATTTTGTCGTTACAATACAAAAAATGTTAGGCTAAAAATTAAGTACCATTATAAAAGCTTATTCATTATAAATGTCTGAGCTACATGTAGTAAGGAAAAACAAGATTGCTGCACTCATCAACAGAACACAGGGCATTATAGTCCTATGTAGTTTGCTCTGTGATTCCTCTTTTTTAGCAGAGGTATTCCTAATTGGCAGCTATGTTGTAAACGTCTCGTTTCCTGGCTGGAGTTAACATGCTTAATGGTTCATCCTGTACACCAAAAATTTAAGAAATTAGGCCGTGGAATTATTTGTCATTTCCTCCGCTCTGCACTGCATGGCCCCCTCTCTCTCCCCCTCTCTGTGTGATCAGCAGTTGATATCGGGAACTCTTAATTTATCAGAGGAGCATCCTGTGTATTTTCTGCAAGGGTCAGCAGGTATTCTTACATGCAGGGGCCTATAGAGGTAACATTCGTTCCCAGAGGTATGGCTCCCTGTCTTCCTACATCATAAAATGTGACCCGCTCTGCAAAAAAAAAGGCCCTTAAGTGGCGCCATGCCTTGGTGCGTAATCAGCTTTTTCAACCAATAGGGGGGCTTTTCGTTGTATCTCAGGAATGGAATGGGCCACAAAGCTCAAACTTGTATCGATTTTGTTTGTTTATTTCGTGCTCTTTCTGACTATGTCCCTTCAATATTGTTGTTAGACAGTTTAGGTCCTTTTTGTGCAGGGCCTGTCACAAATGTACATGTACATGACATACATGTAAGCAGCATAAGCAATGAGCTTGCATTTAAGTCGGCTGCTCCAATCATGCCAATGGCAAATTTACAGTGTGTCTGTGCACACACTGTAGAGTCAAAAATGTGAAGAGTCATGAATAGGCAGAGGGCCCAATATTTGATCCTACCAGGACCTTTCTCAAACATTCTTAGCCTTTGCATTCAATATTTTGCCTTTGAGCCCCTACCCTGGCAAAGATTATTTGTCTATTTTTGAAGGCCACCATCTGGGCCCTAACTGTTCTAAAGGCTACCATAGGTAGCTCAGATGGTTAGATCACTGGTACACACATCTAGAGGTCTCAGGTTCAAGTCCCAGTCTTCTGTATCAGGCACCATTGTATCGAGTTGCTGTAGATCTGTAAATTCAGCAACAATACTTGCCCAACCACAGCATTGTTATGGAAATTCAAAACCAAAAAAATCCCAACCACCACTGATTTACCTGCAACCTCTACCCCTCCCGCCCCCCCCCCAAAAAAAAGGAGTCCTCTATCAATTTGGCATCCGAAATGGGAACCGATTTTTTAATGACCCCTGTTGGCATGAGTGGTAGTCTAGACTGCATATCCCAGCAACCCCTCTGTGGTCGAGGCTTGGGGTGAGGGTTGAAGAAGCTGAGGGGGGACTTGAAACCACTCTAATGCCCAAATCCCAGCGGTTCTTCTCCTACAATCAACATTGTGGGTTTATGTGTGGTATACAGTTTCCTTGCGGTATAACTCTAGCTAAAAATATACCGTAATCTGTCCAGGTGTTTTTCATGGAAAAAGGCTGAAGAGCTTAGAGATCTTTAAGTAACCCTATATATATAACACTTTTTAAAGCCAAGATGGTTGCGGTTTCAGGAAGGGTTATCGATTTACTTTAAAAAAAATTAAGTAAACAGTAAATTGGTGCAAATGGCCTTCTGAATACAATGGCCCAAACACACAACTTTCAAAAAAAAAAATGAAAGGGACCGATATTTCAAATCCAGCGGGATGATTATCAAAAGCAAAAGGCCTTTACGTGGGATGTGATTACTTCACTAGGCTTTGATTTTGTACTTGTAGCTGAATCCAGCAAACGAGTTACGACAGTGGTTTTTGCACATTTTTGTTTAGATGAGTCAAAGCTCAGTTGGAATAATTTTGTATGTGACATGTGGTATGTACATTTTGTTGTAAGCCCTACCTCAACTCCAATTTCCTTTGAAATGAATGACGTGAAATATGAGCATTTGTGACAGATGGAGTGGTTCATTTTGTCGGGAATTAACTCATAATTGGCAAATTTAATCAGGGATCCTCTGAGTTCATGTTGCGATTTGTACCCACCACCGATTTGTAAACAATGGAACCGGACTAAATTTAACTCCAGCGAGGTTTTGGCCTACTTGATGCACATTAAAACGAGGCCAAACTCCTTATTGAATTTACATTCTCTGGTCGATGCAGAACCATATTAATGTCTACATGTGTACATGTACAGTAGCTTCTTCCCTATGAGACCCCTTGCTGTGTGCCGCACAGTAATGTTCCGTGGCATGCCATAAATCCCACGCATTGCGGATTTTGGCCGTCCAGACCATGATCTGAACCAGTGGGACATTTTCTTGTGCTCTTCTGATCCTGACTTGCTCAAGTTGACGTCTGTTCCCCGAAAGCATAATACTATGAGTCCCAGCGGCCCCATTCCTTACTGCTTAAATCATGGGTTCATCAGAGGGCAGATGAAATAGAGAGTGAGACACACAAGGGTACGGTACTTGCTATTTTGATTTGTATGACACATGCGTAAGGGAGTAGTAATTATTATAATGATAATAATAACTGGTATTTATAAAGCGCCTTTACAAAAACAGATCAATAGAATAGTGCATAGAATAGTTAAACAAACAGAAAGAAAACCTGCGTACTGACAAAAATTACCCAAAAGCGAATATAAAATTTTTGGAGGGCCTGATGTTTCGATCCTAGCAGGACCTCAAAGGCAGAGAAAGGTCCTGCCTTTGAGAAAGGTCCTGCTAGGATCGAAACGTCAGGCCCTCCAAAATTTCGAGAAATCAAAGACACTGGTTATGAGAAGAAGATTTTGAATTGATTCCTCAAAATGATGACAGAAGAAGCATTCCTGATGTCAATATGGTCAATGTGGGTACATTCTGACATTAGCAGCACTTTTTGTTATAGCTTCAAATACAACAAGAAACAATAATGTTGTTGATATACACCTCAGAAACTTGCCATAGTAATTGAAGCTTCAGAACAGCGATATTATCATTAAACAAAATACAGAAATACATGTTTCCTTTTTTCAGAACTGACAGTAGTCGTATTTTATTTTGGCATATAGCAACACAGTAGTACTTGTTGACGTATCCAGTCAAGTACAAGTAGTAAGCTGCCATGCGATATTGAAAACAAATTGGGAATAACCGCAATTCTAGACAAAGTGGTGAGAAATTTCTCCATCAGGTCACAGTGCAAAGTCCGCTGTGCTATTTGGTTTTCTGGCAACGTGTTGATGACTCTGGTGATAGCACTTCATTGTGTGTGGTGGGCATGATTTGCTTCCCTGTGGTTTTTATCAAGTAAAACAAAGAAAACATGTTTCCAATAACTTGCTGGCTAATAGTAGGAACACAAATGCGCAGGATCCAAGCAGCATTTAGCTTAAAGTAAAAGAAAAATTGAAGTTGCCTCTGTCTAAGAAAGCTCCTGCTGGACTTGAAATAGGCTACCAGAGGCCCTTTTTTTTTGGGGGGGGAGTGGCAAAAATCTGTTAGAAACTGTCAGGTTGATAATATGTATTGCACAACAGTAGCAGCACTCAGGGGTTTGGAACAGCACTTAAGTCTTGGTAAGATCATGTTGAATATTTGTGCATATCATGACCTTAAAAATGTTGTGCCATATCAATTGAGATTTGGCAGACAGAAATCTTCAGGTTGTTTTTGGGGGAAGGCAGAACTTGTCGGAATCTGGCAAGATGAGATCAAGCATTGCGCAACATTTGTAGCACCGGGTAGTTGGTGGGAAGAGTTTGTAGACTGGGCCCAATTTCGTAGAGCCGCCTAAGCGTGAAGATCTGCTAAGCAGGAAAATTCCTCCCTGTTTAATCAGGATTACAAACCCCACTTTGATGTGATTTCAATTGCTTTCGACTTGTATTCTACTCCTCTTTACTTATCATGATCATGAGGAAACAAAAGTGAAGTTTGGGTTTGCAAGGTGATCCTATGAAGCATGGATTCTTCTGCTTAAGCGAATTTAAGCGTCGCACTTGCTGAACATTACCTTGGGAAATTGCAATGTCGTATCGTATCCTCCATGGTAGGGGTTCACACCTGAATGAGTTCCTTTGTAGGGAACCCCCTGGACTACCTGTAACGGAGCGCTGAATCGACTTGCAAAACAAATATTTGCGATATTTGCCTTTTTTTTCCTTCTAATTTTAAATCGCTTGCTTCGGTAGCTGGACCGTGCAGGATTGCGTGGTCGTACACAGTGGTCATGCCTCGCTAGACTTGTAGACAAGAAGAATTCCGTGTGGGAGAAGTACAATGAACTGTCTCCACTACACGAAGGTAAACAATCTACACTCTGCTGGTGATTTCTCTCGAGATGTCAAGTGAACATGAAAATGTAAACATCCCTGAATAGCCGTAGGAAAAAGGATTCCTGCACTCCCTTCATGTTTGAAATTGCAGGAGTGAAAAACCCGTGAAATACCAAGTCCACCAGTTTAAGTCAACAACAAGTTTTAGGTTTAGAATAAATGTGGCTTTTGAATACTCTTTAGAAATGTGTGTAAGCTGTAAACATATCGGGCAAACAGTGATGGGCAATACCCTTTGCACAACACTAGTTTTATCCGAAATGTTTGGAGTTTGTGATTGTCCTGTTCCATCACGATCCAACAGTTGGGCTTTTTTTTACTAATAATCCTTAATGCCAGTGGTCATTTAGACCAACTTTGTTAAAAAAAAATGCTGGTTGAATAATTCCCAACATTTGTTTATTTTAGCTCTAGCTACATTGTATATAGCTCCATCAGACAACAGTCTTTGGTTTAATTTTTTTTTTCTTTTTTCAAATCAGACTTGTTAGGCCTACTTTGTCGGAAATAGAGCTGAAACACAGCACCCTATGATTCATTTATGCTGGTTATTTCTTGGTGTAGTTGCAGTTGAAAGTGGATATGTACTTCCTGCTGCAAAACACGTGGGGCATGAGATGCACCGATGCAAACATCTATAATGCATGTTTGTGCTTGTTCTCCTGCCCACGTCTCTCTCTTGCACTTGGTGAAGGCAGTAGTGCACGGTCCATTGACAAACACACTGCTTTCTTTTTTTATCAGGCACCGGGCAAAGCACTGAGCACTCGGTGTTTATCGTGCCGAGCAGGGCAAACCCTCATTGAATCACATTCACCTGGATGCAAACATCATGTTATATCTATGATGCAACGCGGTACCCGCTGCTATACAATATTCGAATCCACCACACGACCGCGACCAGCTCGGTGGTCAAGTGGTTAAGACATCCGTACTAGAAAGCTGGGGTCGCGGGTTCGAATCCCGCCCGAGCTGCCTGAAATATTTTTATCAGGCATCGGGCAGAGCACTGAGCACTCAGTGTTTATCACGTCGAGCAGGGCAAACCCTCATTGAAATTACATTCACCTTGACGCAAACATCATGTTATATCTATGACACTGCTATCTGTGTGTGTCTGCCATATTATTATGTACCTCTAGAGAAGGGCTTTACCATAGGGATGAAGATACCTCTATTATTCTCTGCTCAGGCAACCACTCAAACCCATTGATTTCTGCCCGAAGGAACAAGCCTTTTCACCTCTCTATGAATGAACAATATCTCAAACATACCAAATTAAAGGCCCAATACAACATTGGGAAGATCGGAAAACATCCATGTCCACAGATTTCTTTCTAATTTACACAGTTTGTTGATGGTCATGATATAATCCTCATGTTGAAAAAATTACGGTCTGGCATGCTGTACTTTTTTAGAAATCTTCACTCAAACATTGACAAAAAATTTATTTCTCGTGAGTAATAAACTATTTCTTACACAACAGAACAGTGCGTAAACTGTGACAGTTTTTTGTGTGGGTTTTTCTACTTTCTCAAATTACCATTTGAGTTAAAACCTTTGCAGTATTGGAATTTTTAATGGTTTAACACACAAACTGTAGCAATCCTTTTACCTTTACCAATGTTGTATAGGGCCTTTAAGAAACAAAAATATAGATGGATGTTCAATGGCTTAAGAGTTCTGAGAACGAAAAAGACTGTTGAACACATAAAAACACTCCTTTTAGGATGATTGATAACTGGTTTTTGTCTGTGGAATTAACTTTTTTTATGGTATGGTTAATGATTGATTTTGTTTTAATGCACAGACTGGCAACTGCTAGACTGGCCAGTTTTGAATCAATGATGTCCTCTTAGGAAAGATCCATATGAAAATGGACATGTACTTACATGTATACATGTACCTTGGTAAAGGGAATCGAGACAGATCTGTCTATGGATACATGGTTGTCATGTATATTATACATGTACATGTATATGTATGGCTTACAATTTCATGTACATGTACCGGGGGTATATAAGTGGACATGTACAGTGTCTATGCTGAGGACATGGCATGCTACACTACATGTACATGCACATGTACATAAATACACATTATATGTGTATATATTTATATTGACAATTGGAATCAAGATAAATATTAATTATGGAATTATGGAATTTTTGGCTGATTTGGAACTCTGTGTTGTCATTCACATCGAACAGAATATACATTTACATTAGAGATAAATGTGATTGCAAATTTTGATTATTGAAGTGAATGATACTGTAATGACTGCATATTAGTCATTATAGAATAAATTATGTATTATTGAAACCACATGAAATAACAGCTTCCCTATAAATAACCATGGAGTCCTTCCTCCATGAAATAACCATGGTCTGTATGCTATGCTATAAACTTTTCATTCAAATGCAGATAACATGGATGAGTGCCAACTGCAATACATACAGTTTCATCCACTTCCTAAGGTTATGTACACTTTCAGACTCACATGAATAATTTCAAATCCTGAAGGACACTGTGTGCTCATACAAGCAACATAGCATGCAGTGTATTATAGGCATGCAGATTCGTTGTACATGTAGTAGGCCTGTACATGTAGGCCTATTATACATGCACAACCCAGCCTGTGTTTAAATCCCGTTAAAATATATGACACAATTTCGGTCACCTGTAATTCAGTCGAGTCAATTGTGTTGGCACTGAGTATCAGCCAGTGTTGAATCATACAGCTTACCCTTAATATGATTGTTCATACAACTTACAGTATTAGCGATGTATAATGTGCAAACACATGAATGCTATGTGCATGAGTAATGCGGGCACTTTAGAGGCAGTGGTCAATAACAGGACAGTCAGACGGGGGAATGAGTGGCCATCTTCGTGAATGCTTACGTAAATCCTCCCCCCCCCACCCCCCACCCACGTCAGACGGTCACTTAAGTGGGATTACGTATGACAAATCAACGGTCTTTTCTCTGGCAGGAGTGGACAACGGTTCGTGCGCAATCAATATACATTATAATAGCATCCAGGTGAAATGTCATCATATCTTCATTCAGGCCCTACTCTCAACCAACATGATATGGGTGATATTGTTAGCCCGAATCTGTCCATTCTTGACAAACCACCCCTTTTTCAGGAACTTTCATCAAACACAAGGACTGAAACACAATCTTCACACATTTGTCGGCCTTAAGTTACAATGCTGATACTGCAAACAGACAACCCCAACCAACTCAAACTAATGGGTACTGTCACCAGAGGGAATAAGCTGATAACTCAACAAAACTTAATACAGTAAAAATGTTGCAAACTGTTTACTGACTACAAATACCGAAATGCAAATCTCAAAATTGAGTGAGCCTGACATTTCGATCCTAGCAGGACCTTTCTCAAAGGCAGAGTGACCACCTTTGACAAAGACCCTGCTAGGATCGAAACGTCAGGCCCACTAAATTTAGAGATCAACAAAACTCAACTAATCATAACCAGCAGACAAGTTTAGGTGTTATGTTTTGGAAAGCAGCCTATATTAATGCATGCATATAATAGTCCACAGGCGATGTTTCTGTGTGCTTCGATATCTGTTATGCACACCCAAAGTTTAATGGGCTTACCCAAATTGACTCTGAAATATTAAAGCTGTCAATTTAGTGTCAAATGTTTCAGCTCAAACCTGTCCACAGTACTCTCTAAATGCAAAGGAGTGAATAATTCACTCTCTCAAGGAGTGAAAATCGCTCCAAAAAGCCAAAAGCACTCAAAAAGAGTGAAAGACACTGTAAAAAATGTGAAAACCGCTCAGAGTGGAGTGAAATCCCAATCTTGCAAGGAGCCATATGGAGCACCACTTTAAAAAAGAGTTGTCCTCCTTATGGCTCCTCTATAGAGTG
Source organism: Luidia sarsii (assembly GCA_949987565.1). Classification (NCBI taxonomy): domain Eukaryota; kingdom Metazoa; phylum Echinodermata; class Asteroidea; order Paxillosida; family Luidiidae; genus Luidia; species Luidia sarsii. The sequence continues at coordinate 24,723,232 of OX465101.1, read as the reverse complement.
GATGTTTGACTCCATTCTTAGCGGTTTCCACGCCTCTTACAGTGGTTTTCACTCTTTTTGAGCGGTTTGGGCTTTTCTTGAGGAAATTTCACTCTTTGTGTGAGTGGATTATTCACTCTTTTGCATTGAGAGAGTAACTACAAAGTATTGAAACACGACCTTGATTTGTCGTTTCAGTTTTTCTTTTATATTCACTCCATACTTATTCATATTGTTCTGTCAACTCTGTTAATAATGTGGTTATTTTTATCACACAAGTCCCCATCCTAATCACATAATGATCTACACAAGTCGGTGTTTCGTTAGGCCCTGTCTGAATAAATAACGTCTGTTGTCGAGCCGCTGGGATCTACTGCCCTCAGTCCGCTGGATCCTGAGACTGGGTCACGTCTGATGAACCGACCCGACTTTTCCCCCAAGATCGTATGGACGACATGCGTTGCATAATTGATACACTGTACTGCTTCACTAGTCTTGTCGAAAGAAAAAAAACCCGCAAAACTAATGAATGAAAAATGGAAAAAGGGGCCTCCCCTCCCAGTAGGGATTCTGCTGCATGTTTCACTGTGTGATGGCCCACCTCAGAATATTGATTGACCACCTCGGGTATTTGAATAGAAAAATGTACCACCTTGGGGGGTCAAAAATCACGCTAGATACCGGTGTATACAAATAATGACAAAGCAGAAAGCACTTCAGCATGTGGCAAGCTGATGCGCACAGTACTAGGGATCTTTCCTACTGTACATACATGTACATGAACATGTATTATGTTTCCACAGGCATGTCATGCAGTGCTTTAGACTCATTCCCTGTCCGATCTGTACGCCATGGAATGACAATCTAGCACATCCGTGATTGAAATGCCAAACTCATCGATTAAGCAAATTTTGGTCGCTTCCAAAATCCACAGGAACCCCCCCCCCCCCCCACGCAAATGATTTGATAAATGCACAGACTGCAAGCCTCCACGCTAACTTTATTTTCTAGTGGCCCATTTTGACCAATAAATTCATGTTTTTGGGGGGTTGTCAATTCGAACTGGTCAGACAAGAAAACTCACCAGGCATTGCTCATTGGCATGAGTTCAATCGTTTGCGTGCTGGTGTCGGCCGGTGCAAAGACCTAACGGCCAAATGGGGTTTCAACATTGAAGGTCAACCAGTATGTGAAAGTGGAGAGGAGGAGACCCTGAGTCATCTCCTGGAATGCCCACTTCTGCCCAATCCCTGTACCCAAGCTGACCTCACTACACTCACACCTAATGGGGTCGCCTTCTTCCAGTATCTGTTAGGTCGAGTGTAATTGAGAGAAAGGACTAGAGGAGAAGAAAAAGAATCAATGTCTATTTATTTTTTTTGAATAGTTTGCCATGTTCAAACTCTCCTCACTCTCCTGCACGGAGATTTTGCTGGCTTGATGGGATAGTAAATATTTAGGGGGGGGGGGTTAGAAATGTTCAGGTTTGTTTGGCCTTGGGTCAGAGAGCCAGTGAAAGTGTTGAGCTGGGCACTTTCCATTGTAGTTGTACCATCTCTCCTTGGAGAGATGAAGAGAGTCTCTTTCCAAGGCCTTTCTCAGCTTCATGCCTGGCCATCCCGTGACTTGTCTTTTGGATGTTTTGTCTATCTTTCCCTTTTTTTCTTTGTCCCCCTCTCTCTTTCTCTCTCTCATTCTCTCTCTTACTCTGGTTGATCTGTTAGCAAGCCTGAAAGAAGTGTTTTTATTTTGGCAGAATCAGAACTCTGTCCATGTGGTGAAATCGTAACTTGTAGTCACGTTGTCAATAACTGTAATGGGACAGGTCTGCCCTGTCAACTGACCGAATTTGATCACCCTGATCAGGGTCCAATTTCATAGAGCTGCTAAGCGTGAACATTCTTCTTCTGCTTATTTCTAGCAAGATTACCGGCCGTTTTCATACTGATTGTGTTTGACCTGCATCAGGATAATGGTTGATTCGCATGAAATGCAAGTGGAACTCCAACTGGCAAACAGGGCCCTATTTCATAGAGCCGCTTAAGCTTGAAAATCTGCTAAGCAGGGAAAGTCTCCCTTGTGTAAGCAGGATTGCAAACTGCACTGCGATGTGACATCAGTTGCTTTTGACTTTTGACTATTCCACTCTTCAATACTTAGCACAAAGCAAAAGTGAAGTTTTGGTTGGCAAAGCATCTTGACTTTCTGTGCTTAAGCAAATTTTGGCAGTTCAGCAGCTGTATAGAATTGGCCCCTGATTTCATTAAGCAAGGCAGATTAAGCTTAAGCAGATTTTGGTGCTTAAACGACTCGCCCCCTGGGCCCAATTTCATAGAGCCGCTTAAGCATGAAAATCTGCTAAGCAGAAAAAGTCTTCCTCGTGTAAGCTTGATTACAAACTGCACTGCGATGTGATGTCCATTGCTTTTGATTGTTTTTCCACTCTTCTTTACTTAACATGAAACAAAAGTGAAGATTGGGTTGGCAAGGGGATCCTGTGGCTCATGAGTTTTTGCGCTTAAGCACATTTTGACGCTTAAGCGCAGGTGACTTACTGCACCAACTGCAGGTTTTGTGATGTGGTGTTACCTACAAAATGATAATAACAAGTATTAAACTAGTACTAAACCATTTTTTTTTTGACTGTTCTCACAGCGCTTGGAGGAGGAGCTGTCCGCCCACCAGGCCCTGCTGAAGTCAGTGGCCCGTCGTGGCACCAGGCGTCGCTCCCACCCCAACGGCGCCCTCGCCGGTGACAGTGCGGCCGCCGCCAAGGATGCGGACCCGGAGCTGGCCGAGCTGAAGGCCAGGTGGCACGAGATCTCCACGCAGGAGGCCGAGAGAAAGCGCCACCTACTGGCCTCGCTGGAGTACGCCCGACCGCAGGTGAGTTGGATTGGGGGAGAGAAGAACGCAGTTGCTGCTTTTCAGTCATGTCCTGAACTGCCATGCTTTAATTCTTACTCCTGTAAATTTGTTTGTTTGTCATTAAGTGTATGTCTTTCTTGTACCGTTTCTTGTCTTGTTATCTGTCTGTCCCCTAGGCTAGGGAGCAAAAGCTCTTGCTTCTATAAAGCTCTTGCTTCTCTCTATGCCTAAATCTTGCCAACTTGTTTATACTTAAAATTTAGTGGGCCCGACATTTTGATCCTAGCAGGACCTTTCTCATACGTCAGGCTCACTAAATTTTGAGATTTGCATTTTGGTAATTTTAGTCAGTAAGCAGTTTGCAACATATTTGTATATCACTTTGTTTATACATAGTTATCAATTATAAATATTTCCGCATTGATGATCTTATATTTCATCATATTCTTGTAGTGTATTGTATGCAATTGCAATGTATTTTGTAAACCAGTGGTAGCGTTGAAATAAATGTTCTGTACCTGTACAGTGGAACGTCGCTGTAGTGAACACATCTCGGGATCCCTGGAAATTGCTCGGTATAGCAGTCGTTCATTATGCTTAGTTGCGGTCACATTTTTTGTACACAAAAATTGGGAGCCAAAGGGCATGTTCGTTATAGTCGCATGTTCGGTATATCGGTGTTCATTATAGCGACATTCCACCGTACTAATTACTAAGGGCGATCTGGCATTGATTTTACAAGCTTTAAGAGCTTTCATAACTGATCGTCTTACAACGAGTAATCCATCACAGGTGCAATGTCTCTTGGTGCTAAGCATAATGAGTATGATCAAGGAGGGTCATGCAATCAAATAGGAGTCATCGAAAACCAACAGATTAGGTGATGGAGGTTCTGATGTAGATAGAGAGCCATTGATACCTCCAATTCCCCCTCAATAAACATACTACACCCACTCTCCTCAATTGCTACTCTATCATTCTGTGCGGCTTGCAAGGACAGCGTATTTGGCTGGAGAGGTCAGCTGTAATGTGATTAGGCGAGTTCAACCATGGATTGTGGCCCCCTCTCCGAAGGCCACTGAGTAGTTTTAACGGCTTTTTGTTGTTGCTGGCAGAGGCACTATGTACGCCTGGATGCATGACTAAACAGAGAGGAGAGGGAGGGAGGGAGGGAGGTTGAATGATAGAGGCTACCATAGCTATTGCTAACTGAAATGTTCCTAGTAGGATGTGTTGGCTGTCAGATGCACACATAAGCAGGGTTCTAACCAGGCATTAACTAGGGTGTCAGGCACCGTTGGCCCGACACATTATCAGAAATTCCTCAGCTATGTGTTAATTCTGCTGATTTGCTATCGATATGCTCTTATAAATCTCACGCAGTTTGGTTTTTAAGGTGTTTGTTCTTTTTTTTAAAATTTCATTTAGATTAATTTGTTCTCTCTCATTTATTTGTGTGTTTGTGAGATAACTCTGTGGTAATGTCGCACTGCATGCTGTGGTGTGGTGCAAAATACAACCCTCTTGCAAGCTCAAAGATGATGGTAGTGTCACTAGTGTGGAGTGGATCATACATGTACATGTACACATGTACCTGTACAATGATATCACTTGCTGGTTCAGCCGGGTACTCAAATGAAACTTAATTGCCATGAAATGGCACCATAATGAAAAACTGTCCATTCAACCCCTACGCTACATAACATGCAAGATTGGAAGGTGTGCATGGTGGAAATACTAAGTAGGAGGTTTGCATGTATATCATCTCTTCAACAAGAGAAGGAATATGGCTCTGAAAAGAGCCAGTAACTCAACATTTTGGGTAGTCATGGTAGTGTGCACTCTGCTCGTTATCAGGAGACTGCTGCTCAGCATGTGTGTTGTGCTTCGTGGTGGAAAGGTGTGCTGCGATGGAAAGTCCCTCTAAGCTAGTTTTTTTTTTCAGGCAAGAACCATACACAATATACGCGCACAGAATCCCTCTGTGTGTAAACAACTACCGTTCCAACCCAAACCTCACGCACGCACTAGTAATTGGTCCAGTATCAAGACGAAACCCTCCCGAAGGCTCCGTGGGTCTGGCCTCTTGGGTTGTCTCAGGAGAAGGAGAGGGAAGAGGGGGGAGGGGGAGTACGTATCAGGTCAGAGGGAGTAAACAGCTTGACTGCCTCCAGACAATATGGCTGGGATAGAATCCAGTCTCCATCATCCCCCCATAATGACGTGCGGTGCGCTCTCCGGCATCCACTCTCCGAAAAATACTCTCGGCTGTGGTGTGGCCGGAGTTCTGCACTTCACTTTAATGCATGCAAGGATGGCAGGATGACGGGGGACGGACGTCTTCCATTGAAAGTGCTCCTCCATCATACTCTGAATTTATTGGGGATATTTGCTTGGTTAAAAACCCAGAAGAGAAGATAAATGCTGCCTTAAATAAGGGATTTCTCCATAATCTGCACAACGAGCTACATACACTGCACAGTGGCTTGCCCTTGCAAGTCACACATTATGATAGAGTAGCAATTGCCAAGGAGAGTGGGTGTAGTCTGTTTATTGAGGGGGAATTGGAGGTATCAATAGCTCTCTATCTACATCAGAACCTCCATCACCTAATCTGTTGGTTTTCGATGACTCCTATTTGATTGCATGACCCTCCTTGATCATACTCATTATGCTTAGCACCAAGAGACAATGCACCTGTGATGGATTACTCGTTAAGAGTAAGAGGATCAGTTATGAAAGCTCTTAAAGCTTGTACAATCAATAACAGATCACTCTTAGTAGTGAGTATAGGGGAAAATCCCTGTAACGAACACCGATATACTGATCATTGGGCTATAACGAACAGTATGCTCTTTGGCTCCCGATTTTTGTGTACAAAATATGTGGCTGCAACTGCTATAACGAACAACCGCTATACCAAACAATTTTCATTGATCCCGGTATGTTCATTGTAGCGACATTCCACTATATAATGTGACTCCCACGGCTTATCTATGATACTGGTCTGAATGTGCGTATCTTTAGTGTGCTCCTGCCCAAATAATTCGCATATGTTTGTTTGCGGTAAGGTGGCAGCGTAGATTTATACAGAGTACATTTGATTTGAAAGAAAATGTTCTTATCAGAGCTTTCAATGAGAAAACAAAATATGAGGAAACAACAACAGTTTTTAGTGCTTCTCTTCTGCCCCTTGTCGTCTTGCAGGAGACCAACGGGATGCACCATCCGCCTGTCCGGCGAACCTTCAACTTTGACCTGCCGGAGAGGTCGAGAGAGGAGGAGGAGGAGGACATGCAAGCGTCGCTGAGTGCGCTGACCCAGTGCTGGGAGAACATGCAGAGTCAGGCAAGTGGCCCAAACTCTGCCGACGTGGAATCTTTCACGGCAGTATTTCTTGCTATCGGCGCCATTTTCTGCTTGTAGCGTATAATCCAAATGATTCTGCACCTTGTTTAAAAAAAAAAGCATCACCGTAGTAATGCTGTCCGTCTTAGCCTTGAAAAAAATGTGGATGAAGCGTCTTCGGACTATTCAACCACATGGTCTCAACATCCAGGAGGGTAATGACTATATTAAACACCATGCAGCTTTCTGATAATCCTTCTGCTTTTGAGAAAGGTCCTGCTAGGATCAAAATGTCAGGCCCACTAAATTTTGAGATTTGTTTAAAATAGAATAAAAAGTTAATTACCGTATTTTGCGGAGAATAAGCCTCCTGGAGTATAAGCCGCAGTAAACTTTTTAATGGGCAAAATTGTATAAGCCATGTGAGCAGCAACTTATATTCCCCAAAATTACGGTATGCCTTTGACAATGGACCTGCTAGGATTGAAACATCAGGCCCTGTACTTTTTTTGAGATTCGAAATATGGTGACAACACAGTATTACCAAACCAATGTAAAGTTAAATTTAGCAACTGACTATTTCAACATGGCCGGCCCATTTACTTCAGACATCCAGGATTGAACTTGACACATTTGGACAACCAAGTCTTTGATTTGTGGGCGGGCAGGTAATTGGATCGCTCAGCCTAGCCCTTTGTATGATCAAATCGGTACCACATGGCTTTGTGTGTGGGGGTGTGTGTGCGCATTGGATTTTCATTCATCGTTTATTGAAAACTGATGAGCTGGCAATGTGCCGTGTACTCAAGGGAGCGGCCTAATTTCACGCCTGGCTTTCCAGGTTTGGCCCGTGCAGGCAATCACCATGATCACCAGCCCAATAGGCGATGAATGAGCCCGCCTTGCCTTTCAGGTCCCCCCCCCCTCTTTCAGGATGGTGGCCCGACCTCCACACCCCATCCCAACCCCCTCCTCATCCCCAAAAGGCGGCTAATTCTCGCGCCGTCGACGCCTAGTGGCAAATTTTTGCATATCTGGGTGACCTGAATCTCTGCCTCCACTTAAATTGAATTTGTGTTTGCCTAGCGAGAAGTCCACTTACCAGCACACAAATTTTATAATCACATCCACCAAGTATCGACGCAGTCTCGGCCTAGGTCCCGATGTGAATTTACCCAAATGGATTTCATTGCCTCCGGCAATGAGGAAGAAGCAGGAAGCTCTTAAATGAAAATGTTGAAGAAAAAAAACTGTTACCGAATAAGTGGTAGGTTTGCGGTAACACCATGCAATTTCTATTTTGTGAGTGTGTGTGGTTTTGAAAAGGACCGGAAGACTCAGGGCTGAGAGAGCTTGACGTTTTGAACGGAATACTCTTGAAATGGTAAAATGCTGTGAACAGGGTATACTGTCGTGTTTTTCCGGTTCTTTTCAGAACCATACGCACTCACAAAAGAGAAAATGCATGGTGTTACAGCAAGCCTGTCACTTATCCTGCTACTCTGACAATGAAAACCTTCAAATCTGAACTTGTTCACCGACCTCAAAGGATCAAAATGACTGGTTTGCAAATCTGAAAAAGGAAAATTAGTGGGCCCGATGTTTCGCTCCGAGCTGAACCTTCCACAAAGAGAAAGATCCTGCTAGGATCGGAACATCAGGCCCACTCACTGTTGCTGTTTGAAACATGTCTCATTTGAAACTTTGATCATCCTGAGTGACTCAACCCATGCAGGCAAATCGCAAATCGCCGGAAGTCCTTCCAAGCTCACACTGTCAGACCAGATCTGGTTTTTGTAGTCAACATTACGAGCATGGTTTCTAGTCGTTTGAAATCCACTTTCCATGCTGCAGGCAGCCAAAATTATAGAAATCCTTTGAACCTTCACTCATTTATGATAAATGGAGTTCTGTCTCTTGCAAATGATCGCATGCATAATCCCTACAGACATTGGAAGCACATTCAGTCTATTGTTGCAATCGGCAAAAGCCCTTTGAAGCTCACATTTTCAGACCAGAATGGCTTTTGTAGTGGACATTACTAGCATTGTTTCTAGTCATTTAGAATCCACCTTCTGTGCAGGCAGCCAAAATTCTAGAAATCCTTTGAACCTTCACTCCTTTATGATAAACATGATAAATGGAGCTTTCGGTCTTTTGCAGTTGATTGCATGCCTGAACCCCACAGACAGTGGAAGCTCATTCAGTCTATTGGTGCAATTGGCAGAAGTCCTACCATTCATCTTTAAAATGACTAATGCATCGTGAGAGGAGCTCAGTGGAACGAGGCCGTACTGCCCCTTTGCCTCATTAAGTGCAGCGACCTTTCTCTGGGGGATTTTGTTTTTTAGACAAAGCGGCACGCAACACGTGAACAGGATCTCATGAATGAAGTACACCTGCCCTTGTCAACAAACAAGCATTCTGGGCTGTGTGGTGTTCGAATGCATGTTAAAATGTTGAATGTGTTGGGCCATCTGCTGCATGTCTGTACATGTCTGTGCATGTACATGCACGCATAGTATTGTAGTAGGCATCGTTCCAAGTTTATGTATCTATGTACAATCCATGTACAATAATCACACCTGTGACTGATCAAGGTGATACTGATTTGTCGGGAAAACATTGTTTTCTAAGCAATACCAGTTAATCACTGGTATTGCTTCAGTTGCCCCTGGGTTTTCAATTTTGCAAATGTCAAGTCATAAACAGTTTAGAAACAAAAATTACAGTTATATCCTAATTGAAGAGCACGTACGTACGTTGTCGTTGGCAAGGTACACTAAAATGCACCAAAACCCTAAATTGAGTTATTGGATAACCTAATAGAGCATGCCCTTGATAATTGATTTATTCAACACAAACAGATTCCAGGCGGGAAAGTGAAGGTCACTTCAGAGCCTGCTCCTGGCCATCCATGTTGAATAAAACTCATAGTTTAAAGGGATGTTATCATATACAACTGCACTATGGTTTCTATATGTTTGAAATGTGCAATCTTATGCGTGTCCACTAGCTATACCCTCATTGTAAATTTTCTGTTGAGAGAATTGATTTCCAATGAATCATTGAGAATTGAACCTTTAGTATGGAATGATTTTTATAATTTTAGTGCAAGGGCCCACTTAAATGTATACAGAAATAGGATTTGAAAAAGAGCTAAAACCTCTTCTCGGGTAATGTTCACAACATAATCAATAGATGATTCTATTTGTTTTCTTTATTTTAGCGCTTTCGCCTCCAAATATTGAAAAAGTCCATGTTCCCCCCCCCCCCCCCAAAAAAAAATTCCCCTGCAAGCGTGACGTCACATACATAAAAATCATACATAAAATCTGGCAATTGGCACGGTGGTGATCATAATGCTGAGACGATACAGCGCACTACTGCCGCTATTGCGCATGCGGCTGATAGACAATAGAGACAATGCAGGGCCAGTGCAAAGTTCACGACCTCAAGGCCGACCACACTTTCTGTATGTGACGTAGTACGGTCTTCAAAGTCGGGTTCACAATTTTTGGACCAAAATACCTTTTATTGTGTGCTAAAATAAGATTTTTTAGTCAAAAAAAGGATAGACATTTTATTTAACCTTATGATAATTTTGATTTCTGTAGGCCCTGTACCTTTAAATATGCTCATGGGCAAAAGTGCACACAGGATTTGGGGATAATTCTAGCTAACCTACAAATATCCTAGGTGCCGGATTAAGGCCGCTCTTCCTATTTAAGGATTTCCTGACTAATCACGGGCTACAGGGGTTCCCAGTTCCCGACCCAGTGTATCTGTGGTGAAAGGGATAGCCTTGTTGGTTGCCGGCATGAATAAGCAAAGAGATTCCGAGATAGACCATGGGGCAGGGAATGCATGTATGGTACCCTGACTCAGGAAAACCTGAGTACCTATCCAACATTTCCTCAACACACAGTGTTCTACGAGCACAGACTAAATCACAGCTAGCCTTTTGGATACTAGTTGCACACAAGTCTATGGGAATTGGCTCAATGCTGCTGGCTTGTGACTCCCATAGACTCGTGTGTACTTCCAAGCTGTAGCGATTGAATCTGGAGTGCAGACTGAATCACGGCCGGTCATTCAGTTATACAGTGGCTACTGTCAGAAATTACACACGAGGCTATGGGAATTTGTTGCAGCCACCCGTCAGTGATTTCCCATAGGCTCGTGTATACTTTCAAGTCGTAGACGACGGATTTGGACAAGGCCTGAACCTAGCACTCACTTTAAATGTTGTCGGTACTGCCTCGTCTGCAGGTTGAGGACCAGCAGACACGATTAGAGCAGGCCTTCGAGTTCCAGACCAGCTACCAGACGGCGCTTCAGAGGGTCTCCGGCTGGCTGGACAACCTCCAGCTCAAGCTCTTCTCCTCGGACTGGCAGAAGGACTCCCAGTCTCAGCTCGACGATCACAGGGTAAGCAGTGTGGCTTCGGCTACGCTTGATCAGATCGAGGCTTCACCACGACCCGGCTCGGTCGCAGAGATGAGATCAGAATGAATCAGGCCACTCCTTACGGTCTTGGTGAGGGGATACTACAGAACATCTCTGATGATACGTTGAAGATCTGAAGAAGATCTCATAGACTCTTCCTTCAGGTATCATTGACCTAGATAGCCTCATGTTCCTAAAAGGGCTACCCTATACCTAGATAACTAATCCTTCAGCTATTCCTTCAACTATTCCTTCAACTATTCCTTCAACTACCGGTAATCCTTCAACTATTCCTTCAACTATTCCTTCACCTTCATGCAACAGGCCTTCAACTTCCTTCCTCTTCCCAACAGACTCTTCCCTGAGCTACCCTTTACCCAGATAACCTATTCCTTCAACTTCCTTCATTAGGCCTTCAATAACTTCCCTCCTCTTCTTATTAAGACACCTTTCCTTGAGGTACCTTTTGCCCAGAAAACCTCCATTTCCTTCACCTTCCTTCAACAGGCCTTCACCTTCCTTCCTCTTCCCAACAGACACTTCCCTGAGCCACCTTTTGCCCTATAATAACCTCCTCCTCCTCCGCCTTCCTCCCGCAGGCCCTCCAGGATGAGATCCACGCCTTCCAGGACCAGCTGGAGGTGATGAACGAGTCCTGCCAGGCCGTCCTGGTGGAGACCAACGAGCAGAGCCGTCAGCTGGTCCAGCAGACCCTGGCCGACCTCAACTCCCGCATGGCCACCCTGGAGACAGAGGCCCGGCAGCGAGAGGAGGAGCTACGCGAGAAAAACCTGAGGCAGAAGGCCTTCCAGGTAAGAAGTAGGGATGTAAGACTTTCGGAAATCGTGAAAACCACTTTATTTGTTTCACGAAAATGCAGCATTCAACGCCGTACTGTTCCAAAAAAATAGTTTAGATCTCGGTGAGACGTAAACTATTTCTTTTACTCATTTCTCCCAAAATACATCATTTTAGGCAGAAATATTTCAGTGAGAGGTTTCTACTATGACCATCTTCAAACTGTATATGTTTCATGTAAAAATGTGAAAATTTCTGTTTTTCGATCTAACCAATGTTGTGTAGAGCACAACATTGCATAAAAATCTGCTACGGAGGGATACTCTTCCTTGTTTAAATGTGATTTCTAACTGCACTTTGATGTGATGTCAATCGTTTTTGACTTGTTTTCCACTCTTATAATATACTTATAATATAGTTTTTGTTGGCAAGGGATCTTATGAATCATGACTTTTTGTGCTTCAGCAAGTTTTGGTGCTTAAGCAGCTCTATGAAATTGGCTCTGGGACCTCTCTGGAACCAAATTCATTGAGCTGCCTATTGCAAAACAAAAACCCCAAACCCCCAAAACACAAAACGGCTAAGCATGAACATCCCTTCCTTGCAATCCATACTTCACATGGCGCTCATTGTATTTGTCACCCCAAACCTTCCAGCTTGGTATTTCCACCATGCAAACCTTCAAGTCGTATTTGTGCTAAATGTTGATAATGATTCCATCAGCATCGGTGGCAATTTCTTGCACAGAATCTTGAGGAGATTCTTCCCGCCCGAGATTTTTAACTAGACGCTTCTATCCTTCATTTTTTTTCCTTCTTTTCTCTCCAGGACGATGTTCAGGTCTTCCAGAACTGGCTGAGTGAGGCCAAGAAGAGGCTCTCCAGTCAGGAGGATCCCGAGAATCTCGTCTCGCTGGAGAGCAAAATTGACGGCAACCAGGTACTTATATGGGAATTTGTGGTACTTTATCAATATTGCATTTGTTGCAGTTGCCATGGGAGTTACATGACATTTACAGCTTCACAAAATCAAGGCGTTTGAATGGTTTCAAGAATGCTCATTTTTTTCAGTGACCTAGGATAACAAATCATGCCTGCGGCAATTGACAGTATGATATATAGTCGGAAGCTATATTAACTGTGATTAGATTCATACTATTTGTAAACAATGATTGCAGATGAGCACAGAGCATCCATCCACACCTAGTATCCCGGGCCAAGCTTCACCGCACCATGTTCCATTCATATGGACCAAGTCTACCTTCTAGTCTAGCACACTCCACCTGAGGATGGTCAGCATCCTGGCACAAAGATTGGGATTTCCATTCATCATTTTTTTTTCCAGACCCCCACCTCTTCTTAAAAGTCAATCAAAATGTAGTTTACCTCTAAACCTTACTTTATGTTCTACGCTCACCGTGCAAAGTCTAAAATCTCATAATTATGATCACCTTGTTTTTATCTTTCGCCACTTGAACAGAATGTCCAACAGCAAGTCAAGGTATATAGCTTTCATAAACTGGCCAAGGAGGCCCTTGGTTTATAGGCCTGTTTGCCAGAGCATTGTTCTGACATGTATCCCCAGCACTACCTGCCCCTCTTGTTGTTTTGTTGCATCTTGTTTTTATAAAAGGTCCGAGACCAGGCTGTTTACCCCCTCCCCACCTCCATTAGTAGACACTATGATAGCATCACTTGTCTCAGTGTACATGGGATTCGTGTTGGAAGTCTTCCTTGAAATGGTCAATGGCTAATTTAGAGGAGATGATTGGTTGATATTTCTATCCTGACCTCCACCTCCCTTTCCCAGGGTGATGGAGGGGTAGAGGGAGAGGGAGAGGGAGTGGGGAGAGGGGAGAGGGGACAGGGACAGGGACAGGGACAGGGACAGGGACAGGGACAGGGACAGGGACAGGGACAGGGACAGGGACAGGGACAGGGACAGGGACAGGGACAGGGACAGGGACAGGGACAGGGACAGGGACAGGGACAGGGACAGGGACAGGGACAGGGACAGGGACAGGGACAGGGACAGGGACAGGGACAGGGACAGGGACAGGGACAGGGACAGGGACAGGGACAGGGACAGGGACAGGGACAGGGACAGGGACAGGGACAGGGACAGGGACAGGGACAGGGACAGGGACAGGGACAGGGACAGGGACAGGGACAGGGACAGGGACAGGGACAGGGACAGGGACAGGGACAGGGACAGGGACAGGGACAGGGACAGGGACAGGGACAGGGACAGGGACAGGGACAGGGACAGGGACAGGGACAGGGACAGGGACAGGGACAGGGACAGGGACAGGGACAGGGACGGACAGGGACAGGGACAGGGACAGGGACAGGGACAGGGACAGGGACAGGGAGCAACCAGCGGGCTAAAAACAACATACTTCTGGGTTCTCAATTTCTTATTGTTTAATTGCGGGCATCTGGGTTCCTGTTGTTACAACATTCGGGTACAAGGTTCCCGAAAAAAACCTGATTATGCCCAGACCTGCTTCGAATATGAGTATCAACAAACTTTCGTTCTGACGACATTGCGGGTCACGCGGCTTCTAGTGTGGCTAGGGTTTCATGCACCCTTTCCATTAGGTTAGTCATGTCCTTAGGTTTTCATTAGGCCTATTGCCTCATGAAATGGCCCCCCCCCCCAGAATGTGATCCCGACACTAACAACATTCCTCTCCATTGATATCTGTGGCTTTTATTGAAATAGATTCCTCCTATTCCACGATTTTACTTTCCTTATTTCATGTTTCTTTATCTACCAGTTGCTTCTGTTTATGCATCGTAATTCATCAAGTGGGAATGCTTTGTTGCCAATAATTATAACCTTTCCCATTTCAATCTCAAACGTAAGAGGGCCTGGCGTTTCGATCCTAGCGGGACATTCTTTGAGAAAGGTCCCACTAGGATTGAAGCGCCTTTGAGGAAAGGTCTTGCTAGGATCAAATCGTCAGGCCCTCTAACTTTGGAGATTTCAGTTAGCAGTTTGCAAATTTTTTTTGGTATTCCCTTTTTTTCTTAATTTCTGATATAGATAAACAGAAACCATGTGGGAGTTCTTTAAATTGCTTTTTATCATGGTTTTAATGGTTTGCACAACCTATTTCTTTTATACCTGATTGTTTTGTTTGTGATTGGATGCCCATATACTGCGTTGATATACACAAGACAAATACCAAAAAAGAGATAACATAACTCCGAATACGGGAACGTGCTGCCACTAAACAAAGAATATAGAAAGGTTATACACAGAAAGGTTATAGACTTGCAATCCGATACTAACCGTCCATTTGTGTAGAAATTAGAAGAAATTAGAAGAAGCTGTAGTATGTACAGTTAAATTTCTCAGTGCTGGTGATGGTTTTTCACAGTTTTAGAAGGTTGTAGAGATACAAATACTCTTCTAACAGTCCTTTTATTTAGAAATTAGAGGGCGCATTTGATAAGCTTTCCCAGGTTGATCAAGGTTACCCCAAGTGACCCTGCTGCCCCATTGGTGTAAGTTAGGGGTAGGGACGTCAGAGTGACCAGGGGTTGACCTGAGTAGACCTTTGACAGGCTAGCCTTGAATGTTTCTTCTTTCCTATGAAGGAAGGAGAAGGCGGGATAATGATGTTGTGGATACCAAGGGCTGATCAGGGCAGACCCAGGGAAGGCTTATCCAAAAAGTGGCGACTTTTTCTTGTGTACGGCTGAAGGAGGCTAACCTTCAATGCTCCTTCTTTCGTATGAAGGAAGGAGAAGCGAGGGGATAATGATGTCACAGATACCAGGTGCTGATCGGGGCAGACCCTGGGAAGGCTCATCCAAAGCGCCGCCTTTTTCTCGTGTACGACAGAAGAAGGCTAACATTGAATGCTCCTTCTTTCGTATGAAGGAAGGAGAAGCGAGGGGATAATGATGTCACAGATACCAGGGGCTGATCGGGGCAGACCCTGGGAAGGCTTATCCAAAGCGCCGCCTTTTTCTCGTGTACAACAGAAGAAGGCTATCCTCTTTCATAAGAAGGCAGGGGATATGATATCAGAGCAACCACGGGCTGACCGGGGCAGACCCGGAGAAAGAAAAGCAAGTCCAACATTTAGTTTAGATCATTTGGTCTTCGTCATTGAAATTGTTCTTGATTCCTACTCTCTTCCTATACTACCCTTTCCCCGCACCCACCCCAAACACCCACCCACCCACCTACCCACCGTCTGCCAGCAACTGGAGAACGAGATCCAGCAGAACGAGGCCCGGCTGCGGGAGGTGGCCGAGAAGGGGGAGCAGCTGCTGAGCCTGGACCCCCAGAGCCCCGGGGTGGGCAACGAGGTGGCCCTCCTGCAGACGGGCTGGGAGGACCTGTACCGGCAGGCCGGCGTCCGCAGGAGGCACCTCAACAAGGCCAAAGTTGTCCAGGTCAGTGCATTCTCGTGTGTGTGCATTTGTCTCAATTGTATGAGTATGAGAATCAATTTTTAGTTTAAAGGCCCAATACAACAATGGGAAGATTGGAAAACACCAATGTCCACAGATTTCCTTCTCATTTACTCAGTTTGTAGATGGTCATGATAGAATCCTCATGTTGAAATCCCACGGTGTGGGATGCTGTATTTCTTGAGAAATCTTCGCCCCAACATCGACAAATAGTTTATCACTCGCGAGTAATAAACTATTTGTTACACTACAGAACAATGCAAAAACCATGATGGTTTTTGGCCTTTTTCTACCTTCTCAGATCTCAGATTTGAGCTAAAACCTTTGCAGGATTTCTTTTTTGGGAATGTTTAATGGTTTAACTCACAAACTGTGGCAATCTTGACTTTTACCAATGTTGTATAGGGCCTTCAATACCCTTATCATAAAAAGGATGGGGAGAACAATCTACATATCCAATAGACCACCTATTAGGATGCGGCTTTTCAGCAACCCTGATGGCATCTTTTGGTCCGAAATACTTTTTTAAAAACAAACAGTAAATTCCGAATAAGATGTTCGTGGCTTACAGTAATGCCTTGAAATGGTGATCACAGCTTGGGACATCCACGCAAGTGCATCTCGATGCTCATCCGAATTCAGGCCATATTTTCTCTTGCTTCAAAATCCCGTGTTTTTTTACCGCCCTCTCTTCTGACACCAGGAGCAGTACCACAAGATCATTCAGGACTACTTGGAGTTCCTGGACACGGCCGAGCAGAAGCTGAGCAGGGATGACATCGTGGCATCGGATGTGCACAACCTCCGGGAACAACTAGAAAAGCACAAAGTAAGCACGTCTCAAATGGATTTGGCTTCTTGGTGTCAGTAGGGCTGAGTTTCCATTACACCAAATAAACGCGATTATTTGGATCACGATTTGAATCGCGATTCAAACTCCACTTTTTTTTTCCATGTGTGGACACAATAAACACGATTATTAGTGGGATTTGAATCAGGATTTGGACTCTACTAAGAGGGAGAGTTTTTTCAAAGTTTATTTGTGACACGGTGTGCGTTGGAACGCTCCACAGAATCGCACCAGAAGTGCTGGGAAGTGCTGTGCTTGTTTATATGTCTCCCTACTTGGGCCACCCTCAGGGACACACCCACCATTTGACCACAACTGCTAACCGCTCACGATTTTTTGTGACGCATTTTTTTTTCGCTTGTGTGGACACAAAAAAAGGAGGGGGGGTTTGAATCACGATTAAAATCGCGATTATTTTCGTAGTGGTAACGGCCCTTGTGTGAAGCAATTTTTTTTTTTTAGGTGAAATCGCACATACAGCACACTTTGAGCACGAGTTATTGGAGACAGAAATGTCCTTGCAAGTGATCATTTTGAATCCCATTCATAATTTGCTCCCACAGTATTTAACAAATTGGTCATCGTGACTTAAATTAAATTCTGTGACAACAACTCAAAGTGTACATTTTCTCCACTTTACATAAGCATTTTTCATCAATTTTTCATTCATTTTTTACCATTTATTTACAACATTGTGTACAAGGTGGGAAAATTTCCACTCTGCGGGAAAATTGTTGAAAGGCAAAAATGACAGCAAGCCTATGCCAAAGTAACGCCAGTCCCATCTGTCTTTTCATCCAGTTGGCAGATTGTCTGTTTGTCCTACACAGTTTAAAGGAAATTGGAAATTGGAAAAAACATAAAAACGTGTGCGTTTTAGGTGGCCTGCAAACCAGTGTACAGTAACAACACTGTCCGTAAACACTGTACATCTGTGCAGCCATTATTTCGAAATACGGGAATATCTTGTTTGACCGTTTTACTATTTCTGCTTCCCAACCAGGAGTTCTTCAGCGACTTGGGCACCCACCACCTGACCATAGAGGCTATTGCCCAGAAGGCCGACCCCCACACCCAGGCCCTGTTCACGGCCCAGCGGTCGGCGCTGGACCGGCGCAGCCTGGACATACAGGCCAGGGCCACCGGCCGCGGCCAGAGGCTGGAGGGTCTGGCCGCCGACTGGGAGCAGCTGGACAAGAGCCTGGGGGAGCTGCGCAGCTGGCTGGGCCACGTGGAGGCCCAGCTGCCCAGCAGTGTGGACGACGCCACCCAGGAGAATGTCCAGAAGGCCATACACAAGTACCAGGTGGGCCCACAGTCCTTTCTCTCTCTCTGTCCATCTCTCTCTGTCTGTCCATCTCTCTCTGTCTGTCTGGCTCCCTCCCTCTCCCCCTTTCTCTCTGTGTCTCCTCTGTGTCTTCCTCCGTGTCTCTCAGTTTCTGTATCTACCCGGTATGTCTCTCTTTGTCTCTCTTTGTCTCTCTATCTTTTCCCTCTCTTTCCCTGTCTTCCTGTCTCTTTCTCTCACTCTAAATCTCCCTTTCCTTCTCCCTCTCCTTCCTTTTCTGCCTCTGCCTCTGCCTCTCCTCCCTCTCCCCCCTCTCCTCCCTCTCCTCCCTCTCCCTCTCCCTTTCCCCTATTCCTCTCCCTCTCTCTCTATCTCCCCCTCCCTCTCCCTCTCCCTCTCCCTCTCCCTGTCCCTGTCCCTGTCCCTCTCCCTCTCCCTGTCCCTGTCCCTCTCCCTCTCCCTCTCCCTCTCCCTGTCCCTCTCCCTCTCCCTGTCCCTCTCCCTCTCCCTCTCCATCTCCCTCTCCCTCTCCCTCTCCCTTTCCCTTATTCCTCTCCCTCTCCCCCTCCCTCTCCCTCTCCCTCTCCCTCTCCCTCTCCCTCTCCCTCTCCCTCTCCCTCTCCCTCTCCCTCTCCATCTCCCTCTCCCTCTCCCTGTCCCTGTCCCTGTCCCTCTCCCTCTCCCTCTCCCTCTCCCTCTCCCTCTCCCTCTCCCTCTCCCCCTCCCCCTCCCTCTCCCTCTCCCTTTCCCCTATTCATCTCCCTCTCCCTCTCCCTCTCCCTCTCCCTCTCCCTCTCCCTCTCCCTCTCCCTCTCCCTCTCCCTCTCCCTCTCCCTCTCCCTCTCCCTCTCCCTCTCCCTCTCCCCCTCCCCCTCCCTCTCCCTCTCCCTTTCCCCTACTCCTCTCCCGCTTCCCCTCCCTCTCCCTTTCCCTCTCCCCTCCCCCTTCTCCCTCTCCCTCTCCCTCTCCCCCTCCCTCTCCCTCTCCGTCTCCCTCTCTCTCTCCCTCCCCCTCCCTCTCCCTCTCCCTCTCCCTCTCCCTCTCCCTCTCCCTCTCCCTCTCCCTCTCCCTCTCTCTCTCCCTCTCCCTCTCCCTCTCCCTCTCCCTCTCCCTCTCCCTCTCCCTCTCCCTCTCCCTCTCCCTCTCCCTCTCCCTCTCCCTATCCCTCTCCCTCTCCCTCTCCCCCTCACTCTCCCTCTCCCTTTCCCCTATTCCTCTCCCTCTCCCCCTCCCTCTCCCTCTCCCTCTCACTCTCCCTCTCCCCCTCCCTCTCCCTCTCCCTCTCCCTCTCCCACTCACTCTCCCTCTCCCTTTCCCCTATTCCTCTCCCTCTCCCCCTCCCTCTCCCTCTCCCTCTTCCCCTCACTCTCCCTCTCCCCCTCCCTCTCCCTCTCCCTCTCCCTTTCACTCTCCCTCTCCCTCTCCCCCTCACTCTCCCTCTCCCTCTCCCCCTCCCCCTCCCTCTCCCTCTCCCTCTCCCCCTCACTCTCCCTCTCCCTTTCCCCTATTCCTCTCCCTCTCCTCCTCCCTCTCCCTCTCCCTCTCCCTCTCCTTCTCCCTCTCCCCCTCCCTCTCCCTCTCCCTCTCCCTTTCACTCTCCCTCTGCATTTTATTCAGACCCTAAGGTAGATATATCATGATTTTGCAAGGATGAGAGTAACACACCAAGTAGGGTAGACTCTAATGTCAGAGGGCCCGATGTTCCAATCCTAGCAGGATCTTTCTCTGACTCTGCCTTTGAGAAAGGTCCTGCTAGGATCGAAATGTCAGGCCCACTAAATTTTGTGATTTGCATTTGGTAATTTTAGTCAGTAAGCAGTTTGCAACATTTTTGTATATCACTTTCTATTTTTCTGCCAAGTTTGGAAGAATGTTTAATAAGTATTGAAACAGTCCCTTAATAATTTTTTGTATATTGTTTTCATTTTCAAACAAACCATGGAAAGAAAACTGACTGAGAAATAATGTTAACAATAGCATTCCTATGAATTATTATTATTTGGTTTAATCATACGCTTCCCCTCCTCATTTTGGCAGGCCATGACCAACCTTCTGAGCGAGCGCAAGCCGGCCCTGGAGCAGGTGCTGAGCCAGGGCAAGGCCCTCCAGGAGGGACTGAGCTCGGCCCGGCTGGCCGGCCAGCTGCCGGCCCTGGCCGAGCGCTGGGCGGCCGTCAAGGCCCGCACCGGCCGGGAGCTGGCCAGCCTGGAGGCGCTGCTGCGGGAGTGGCGGGCCTTCGAGGCCGAGACGGCCGGCCTCCTGCCGTGGCTGGAGGAGGCCAGCGATCGGCTGCTGGAGTGGAGCAAGGGCACAGACCGGCCTCCGTACGAGGTGGGCCCCATCGTGGCTCGCCTGGAGAAGTTCATGGTGAGTCCCCCCCCTTAAAGCCCCTGCAAAACATTGGTCGAGGTCAAAGAATAGCATCCATACGTTGTCTGATTCAACATATGCATGAAGTAGCACACCTGTGAAAATTTCAGCCCAACCAAGTCTCGAGAAATATTGAAAACCACTTCATTTGTTTCTCCAAAATGCAGCATTGACCAATATTGTGTTATCCCTTTAACAGACACATTTTGTGTATTTTATTAATCTTTTTTTATTGCAAATTTGCCTAAATCAAAGCGAATTTTAAGTCTTGTGGAATTTCCAGTCCTAGGAGTGGGTTCTATTTATAACCAAATTTGATCTTCCCACGAAGAAACTCCATGGCCCTGGAATGTGATCTGAAAAAGAAAAATGTCACTAGTTTTGAATATGCATGCTTCAATCCTGCGCTCTGAAATAAAGCACAATGGGTTGAGCAACTGCGATTAGTGCAGTTAATACCTGTAGAACACAAAGTTAATATATAAAAAATAAAGAATTCTGACAAAAGCCACTCAAGGTTAAGGGCTAAGAAAAGAAGGAGATAGAGAGGGAGTCAGGAAGGCCGGAGATAGGAATTGACATTCCTCTTAAAAAAGGGGAAGATTGTAGACTGTTGGAAAACATGAACCAGGAAGGGAATTTCAGATGGAGGCGAAACGAGGGAAGAAGTTGTTCTGATACATGTACCTCTGTACTCTGATGCATATACATAGTGATATTAAATTACATGTACATGTTTAAACTGTAAAATTTTATAGTAAATGTTATCTCAAACAATCAATCAAAGAAATTTATAAAGCGCCTAAATCAACAAAAGTGTGCTCTAAGGGGCTAATGAGGCACTGGAATGAAGAATAATTATTGATGGTATGCATCCTGAAACAGATGGGCTTTCAGGAGAGTCTTGAATTTTACAAGTTGGCAGCATCTAGGTCTTGGGTGAAGCATTAAGCAAAAACACCGTTGAATGTCTTGACAGGCATTCCGCAAGGATGTGGACAGCCACGCCCGGCTGAAGGAGTCGGCCTGCCAGCACGGCCAGCAGCTGCTTAAGGCCAAGAAGCTGGGCACGCAGCCCGTCATTGAGACGCTGGGGAAGGTGGAGAGCCTGTGGAGCGAGCTGCAGCACGAGCTTCCCCAGGTCCAGGAGGACTTGCATCAGATGCAGGTGAGCAAACACTCACTGGTCAGTTGGTCAAGCAACTAGGCCTGGGCAGTGTCAGGCGATTTGGGAGCTGGATTTTGAAATCATTGGGTATCTGGATTTTTAAATCATTGGGTACCTTGATTTTTAAATCATTGGGTACCTTGATTTTTAAATCATTGGGCTGCTGGGTACCTTGATTTTGAAATCATTGGGCACCTGGGTACCTGGATTTTGAAATCATCGGGCACCTGGGTACCAGGATTTTGAAATCATTGGGCACCTAGGTACCTGGATTTTGAAATCATTGGGCACCTGGGTACCAGGATTTTGAAATCATTGGGCTGCTGGGTACCTTGATTTTTAAATCATTGGGCTGCTGGGTACCTTGATTTTGAAATCATTGGGCACCTGGGTACCTGGATTTTGAAATCATTGGGCACCTGGGTACCAGGATTTTGAAATCATTGGGCTGCTGGGTACCATGATTTTGAAATCATTGGGTAGGTCCTACCTTGATTTTGAAATCATCGGGTAGGCCCTACCTTGATTTTGAAATCATTGGGTACCTTGATTTTTAAATCATTGGCTGCTGGATACCTGGATTTTGAAATCATTGGGCACCCAGGTACCTGGATTTTGAAATCATAGAGTACCAGGTACCTGCAACTCAATGGAAAAGCCTTGCCTAAGCAGTTTATAAACCAAACTCCATCTCAAATGTGTTCTGCTACATGGTGTAACCACAAACCCTCAGCTTGCCACGTTATAAACCAATTTCAGCGCCACAGGTCGGCAGCTGTGAGTTGTCAGGAGGGTCTAACCACAAAGTTTTCATAGGGGCTACTTTCTTGGCGCTAGTTTAAGAGAGTTCTTCTTTGACTTTTAAGGGTGAGAGATCAATACAAATGTGTCCTTGTTTGACTTTGGAAAGTGTAGAGGATTTTTTTTGGGGGGGTTGGGTGGTAGGGATAGAACTGATTAAAAAAAGATCTGGGTGCCTGTTTACCTCAGTTGAGTTCCAGTTGCCTTTTACCTTTGCAATCGTATTGGTGAGCCTTCTTTGAAGACACGTTGACCATCTTCTCTCTCTCATCCAGATGGAGTTGCTGCCATCCAGGCAGGCCCTGAACGAGCTGATGCTGTGGATGAGCTCACTGGAGAAGGTCCTCCGGGACCACCAGGGCAAGACCTACGCCAGCTCCGCCGAGCTGGATGCCATGATGCAGATATACAGAGTAAGGGCGGCATCTGGCCCCACCTCAGTATTCCCAGTGACAATTCCTGAAGCAGGGCTCCTATCTTGCCAGGGTGCCTATAGCCACATAAAAAAAAAAAATCAAGTTGGAACTGTGAGAGTAATCACTTCACTCCATCGTTTTCATAATTCTCTCTTAATTTTTTTTTATTAAAGACGTAATCTTCTTAACTGCCTTAGAATATGCCTTGGCTTCCTGGCTTCTCGACAATGTGTGGTTGTTTGCTTGCTTGCTTGTCTTTTGAAAAATGTCTGCATGTGAAGGTTTGCGTGGTGGAAGTACCAAGTGGAAGGTTTGAATGACACCATGTAACACGTCTCTTTTGAAACGGAGTGTAGGTTCTGAAAAGAGCTGGTAACTCAGTATGGCTTTGTATTTGCTCCTCTGCCCCATCCCCTGCTTTGCTCTGCCCCGTCCCCTGCTCTGCTCTGCCCCGTCCCCTGCTCTGCTCTGCTCTGCCCTGCTCTGCTCTCACCTCCCCTCCTCTCCCCTCCCCTCCTCTCCCCTCCCCTCCTCTGCCTTCCCCTCCTCTGCCTTCCCCTCCTCTCACCTGCCCTCCCTGCCCTGCCCCGCCCTCCCCTGCCCTGGCCTACCCTCTCCTTCCCTCCCCTGCCTTCCCCTCCCCTCACCTTCCCTCGTCCTGCCCTGGCCTGCCCTGGCCTGCCCTGCCCTGCCTTTCCCCGCCCTGCCCTTCCCTGCCCTGCCCTGCCCTGCCCTGCCCATCCCTGCCCTCCCTTCCTTGCCCTTCCTTGCCCTGCCCTGCCCTGCCCTGTCCTTCCCTTCCCTTCCCTTCCCTTCCCTGCCCTGCCATGCCCTGCCCTGCCCTGCCCTGCCCTGCCCTGTCCTACCCTGCCCTTCCCTTCCCTGCCCTGCCCTTCCCTGCCCTGCCCTCCCTTGCTCTCTCCTCCCCTCCCTTCCCCCAACCAGGGCTACAAGATAGACCTGTCCACCAAGCTCCTGACGGTGGAATTTGTCAACCAGTCCATCCTGCACGCCAGTCAGGAGCAGGACACAGGCCATCGGGAGGACAAGACGGAGCTGGCCGAGCGGCTGGGCGCCATGAACCGTCGCTGGCAGGCGCTGGGCGTGGACGTGGATGAGGCGGTCAAGCGGCTGAACGGCCGGCGCCAGGAGTGGCGCGACTACGAGCGGCGGGCAGCAGAGCTGGAGGCCTGGCTGGCGGCCCAGGAGGCCCGGCTCAGGAAGCTGGAGGGCAGGGTGGGCCACGAGAGCAGCATCCAGCAGGCTGTCCAGATGTGCCAAGTGAGTCAATTCACCCACTAAATACACACTTTTTTATCTATGCCATGTGAACCTACCCTTGAGTCACTTTGCACTGACTGCCACAGTTTTATGATGTGCCTTTTTTTCTCCAATTCTTATTTTTTTTGAATTTTAATTTTTTCCATTTTTCATTTTTTCTATTTTTTTTTATTTTTCCATTTTTATTTTTTTATTTTTTTTATTTTTTTTATTTTTTTATTTTTATTTTTTTTTCATTTTTTTTTCATTTTTTTTCATTTTTACAATGTTTCATTTTTACAATTTTTCATTTTTACAATTTTTTTGTCTAGACTAGCATTTCAAGCCACTTGAATAGGATTTGTATGCAGTAGGAAATGACCCAATTGCATAACAAAATTCAGTTGAGCATGCACCCACTGTTACTCAGTCAAATTTTTGAAAAATTGTGAAATTTTGACTGGATCGGGATACAAATTTTCTTTGCTAATTCTCTCAATTGTGCATTTAAAGTGCATTTGGCATTCCATAATCTTGATTTGGTTGTGTGTTTCCTCATCCCCAACAAATCATCTCTCTCTCACAGACCATGGAGGACTCTATCGACGCCAAGCAGGCGGACATCGCCCGGATCCAGGAGGCCGGACTAAACCTGACCGGCCGGGAGGCTGCGGAGCGGACGGGCCAGCGCCTGGAGGGGTCCCGGGCGGACCTGGAGAGCCTCCTGCGGGAGGTGCGCTGCCAGCTGGTGACCGCCCTGGAGCAGTGGAGGATGTACCACGAGTGCCTGCGGGCGGCCTCCTCCTCCCTGGGCAGAGCCGAGTACTCAGTCAGCCGGGTCGGGCTGGCCACAGGGACGGTGGACTCCCTGGGCAGCCAGCTGAACCAGTTCAAGGTGAGAGCCCAGGGGCAGCCCCCTTTTACGAATGTTTGAATCGGGCTCAGGCTTCGTCTCTCTCTGACAAAACCTAAACATCCAGGTTGTGCGTTGTCGGCAAAGGTTTGCTGGCATACACAGAGAACAAGCACAGAGTATTCACCAAGGAACTGGGGCCAAATGCTTGCTTCTTGTGACATTACCGATATAATGGCAAAGAGAAAATGACCGAAGCCTAAGCCAGAGCCTAAGCTGAACCAGTTGAAGGTGAGACCCGATCCATGGATCAGGCTCGGGCTCAGGCTTTGTCTCCATCTGACAAATCCTGAGAAAAAAAAAAGTTGCGGTTTTGTCGCCGAATTTGAAGGTTTGTCGGCTTTATAAGTGCAGAGGGGCCGCTTGTTTCTTAATGCCTCTGATGTTATATAACGGGTAAGAAAAATATGACCGAAGCCTTAGGCCGAGCCAAAGCCTCCATTCCTAAATGGCCACAGTGCTTGCATTCAGCTGACTGATACCAGGGACTGTGTGGATACCACTACCCTAGTCAGAAGGTATTGTACACAGTGGACCACAGCTCATGCACTCACAGCTCCTGCTCACCTAGCATTTTGTTAGCAGTGCTTGGTATCCTAGCACGAAGTAGTTCAGGATGGCATTTCCAAACGGAATCCCCAAAACACAATTGCAGCATGTTCCTCAAATAAGTATATTTTTGTCCTACATTTCCTCCTGAGATAAAAACCCTTGTGTCTCTCCTTTCACCTCATTTCTTCATCCCTGCCAAGGCTATGCTGGATTTCCATCGGTTCAAGGTTTGCACGAGTGATGCACAGAAAAAACTTGATTGATGATTCCAATTACATTTTTGCTGATTTCAAGTCATGAATTCACATCAAGGATCAAGGATTTTTTGACTTTTTGATCGGCTTTTGAAAATTAAAAAACCCTGAAAAATGTGCCTCTCCCCTCAACTCTGTTAAGCAGTTAAATGTCTGTTTGAGTTCATTTCTTCTCATTTCCAAACCTTGCCGATTTGCTACGGCACTCATAAGATTCTGACCCTTAAATGCCATCAGTGCCTATCGAGACTAGCCCCCCCTCACGACCATTGACCCACACACCCTTTCCTCTCTTTCTGATTGGACATTGACGCCAAAAGCCTTTTTGAATGTTTGAATGTTTCCTCCTAGTTCACTAAGGTTTCACGGCCAGTATCTTTATAAAACTGAAATGTTGTGCTCCATATAAACCCAATTAATCTTGTCTTGCTGTGGCTGAGTGTGAACTAACCAATGTTTAAAATCTCCGGCAAAGACTATAGCTGACTATTTGGGAAGGCCGCTGTCTAATGGATAAATACAGTAGCTCAGATGATAAGAGTGCTGGTACACAGCACTGGTTCAAGCCCCGGTCCAGTCAAATATTTTTGGCCATTTTTGTTTCAATTTTTTTTTTAAATGGTTGATTCCAAAAACACTGGATGACCTGATATTTCGATCCAAGAAGCCCCCTTTTTAAGGCAGTTCTGCCTATGAGAAAGGTCCTTGCTAAATTTGAAACTTCAGGCTCTTTAAATTGCTGAGATTTACTTGCTGCCATTTAAATCAGTTGGCAGTTTCCAACACTTTTCTCAATCACTTTTGCACTTTTCACTTTGTGCCATCCCCAAGCTGCTTTCGCCAGGTTTACAACAATTGGTTGTTTTTGCATCTGACTGAAAGTGGGGGTGTGATCGCTGGCGATATACGGCAATTATTGGTTGAATTGCTTCTGACTGATGCCCCACCGTGGCAAAGACTATTTGACTATTAGGGTAGACCACCATCTAATGTCTAAGGGCTGTATATCTCAGATGGAAGAGCACTGGTACGTTAATCCAGAGTTCTCAGGTTCATATCCCCGGTCCAGTCAAACATTTCTTTGCCAATTTTTCAACCTTTTGAAAACCTTTTTCAAATTGCAGGATCTGCAGACTGAGTTCACGAGTCAGAGGGTGCAGCTGAAGAACCTGGGCAAGTTGGCCGAACAGCTGGAGCTGGTGTGCAAGACCTCAGTCTGCGAAACCCTGCAGAGGACCCTGGACGACGTCACCAGCAGGTAGGGCTCTCACCGCGTCGTCTCTCACCGCGTCGTCTCGCGAGTGACCCGCCGGGTGCTGCATTTTTTTTTTTTACCTGTAAAAATATCCTTATACAAATCAGGGTGCTATTGTAAGGTCATGTCAGGAACCCACAGTTAAAACAAAAAATCAAGGCGTACATTACGAAGTGGTAAAGCAGGGGCTTTTGTGCTAAGCAAGTGGCCATTTTGGGAGAAGCAACTAATATTGGGGCTGATGGTCAGGGCCCAATTTCACAGAGTCACTTGAGTGTGAAAATCTGCTAAGCAGGAAAAGTCTTCCTTGTGTTAACGGGATTACCCAAAAGCACCACGATGTGATGTCAATTGCTTTTGACTTTCCACTCTTCTTGACATGAAACCCCCAAAAAGTGAAGTTTGGGTTGGCAAGGTGATCCTATGAACCCTGACTCGTTGGGATTAAGGAAATGTTGATGCTCAAGCAGCTCTATGAGATTGGCCCCTTGGTCTCCTACTGGGTCTTTGTCACTTAGCCTCGCAACCCATCCTAGCTCCACTGGCAAAAAGCTCACCCATCGTCCCACGATCGATCGTCAGCTGTGTGCTGACTTTGATGAAATTAATCTCATTCAACAGCAAATAAAATGCCAGTTACAGGGAGATACTGTATATATATATAAAAAACTAATTTGATAATTTAATTTATATTGTAATAAATCCCAAAAATTAGAGGGCCTGACGTTTCGATCCAAGCAGGACCTTTCTCAAAGGCAAAGTCATTGAAACGTCACGCCCTCAAATTTTTTAGATTGATGTATTGCAGGTCATTTTAGTCAGTGAGCAGTTTGCAACAGTTTTTGTATTAACTTATATTGTAATAAGGTGATATACAAAAATGTTGCAAACTGCTCACTGACTAAAATTACCAAAATGTAAATCTTAAAATTTAGTTTGCCTGATGTTTCGATCCTAGCAGTACCTTTCTCAAAGGCATATTGTAATAGTTTAATAAATAATGCATATCATAGATAGCATATCATAGAACCAACATATGCAATAACACAAGAAGATAAGTACAATCTAACAAACCAAAGTCACACAGACAAACAAGAAACAGATAGACAAGCAGAACATTCAAGCATTTCATGCAAGCAGCAGAGAATCCATCCACAATCAAGCACAACAATCAGGCAAAGACCGAAACACTAACAGTACCGAGACTCATCACCCCCTCATCATTAAAAAAAAAAACCTCTGCTTACGATGTCAAGGTGGAACAAAGTGGACTATCAGCTGAGGGACATCGTGGCCCTCTTTGAGAAGGCCTGGCGACTCTGGCAGCAGTTTGAGGAGCGGCACGAGACCATCGAGTCGTGGCTTGGCGAGAGGGAGCGGGCCTGCGAGAGAGCCATGGCCGTCCCAAACGGGGAGGAGGGGGAAGAGGAGACCGAAGACGGGGAGGGAGAGGAGGAAGAGGCCGACCCGACGAGGGACAGACTGGAGGAGAGGGAGGAGAGGGTGACGCAGTGCAAGGTGGGTCTTAAAGGCCCAAGGCAACATTGGGAAGATCGGAAAACAGATTTCCTTCTAATTTACACAGTTTGTAGATGGTCATGATGGAATCCTCATGCTGAAATTTGGTCAGGGATGCTGTACTTTTCAAGAAATCTTCACCCAAACACCGACAAATAGTTTTTAACTCATAAGATAAAACCTAAATTTGTTCGTGTAACTCATTGAATGCTACCTTTACAAAGAAGCCAATGCCTGTTTTGAATTACATTGTTAACCCCACTGATGTATATGTACACAGGTCATATATGTGCACATTTACACGCATACATGTGTAGCTGTTGTGGTTACGACACAAATCAGTCGTACATAGTCGTACAAAAAAACTGCTCTGACAGCCTCCTACAGTAGTGCTTAAAAGTAAGTACCCATAAACGAACGAGCGAGTACGAGGGGATACGAGGGGATACGAGCGCTGTCGAGGGCCTCGTAAACGCTCGAGCGCACTCGAATAAACTCGCCAGCGCTCGCAGGCGCTCGTAAACCCTCGCTCGATAAGCCCTCGCTCGAAAGCAGCCTGCGAGTGCTTGCGAGTATTCACTGACCCGCGACCGGCCAGTTGGGCTCGCCGTGAACAAAGATTGAGCGAACCAACTACAGATGCACGACCAACTACGGACCAACTCAAACGGAGCGCCGTCATTACCCCCACGTTTATGTGACGTTTGCGTTGGTAGTTTCATTGTAGGACTACTTGTTGACTTGATTATTTACGTTGGGTTCATGTGATCGTTCTGAACGTTAATTTACTGGTACTGATGTTTTGCACGTTATTTATACAATTATTTAATGAAATGCCTCTGATGAGTCGATGGCGATTATTCATACTCATAGTGGGTTGTTCACCGACGTCGAATTTGTTCGGACGAGCTCGCATGTGGAATTTCTCAACATTATACTGAAACAATTTTTACAAAACTCGATCTCCAACATAGTATTATTACCTTACATAATTTTTGTTGAATATCTTATCTCTGGTTTGTGAAAGTTTCAATCCAATACAATCAAGTTACGGAGTAAGAAAAAACCGGAAGGGTCACGAATTTATGGGTCTCCACTCCGTTCCCGAGGGCGAACGGCCCGGTAAAAATACCATGTCGAGCTAGCTCCGCAAGGCTCCCTATGCAGAAGCGGCCGCACGTGTTGCGAAGACCGTACCATTGTGAAAATACAGGGTAGGAAGGGGGGTTAATGGCCTACACTTTGAGGGGAAAAAAAATATCGGCCGAAAACCCCGACAAAGGGAACCTTTTAGTGGCATATTGTACGCCATCTGTCTTGTATTTCTTGTTCGTTTAGGTTTTGATATTGAAAAGTGACATTTTATCCTTCGATTTATGTGATTGTTTGAACGGAAGTTGTGCGTACACCTCTTTGAAAATGGTGTGTTCCAAGCTGACTCCTGCAGACTTTGACATCCGGGAAATTTACGCCGAAGCTTTGTCAAGTTCCCAGTACTATTGTGCGCTTAACGGATACACCCTGTATCAGGGAACTGACTGCGTTTTTTTATACGCTTTGACATGACAAGCGGTTGATAATCGCCCGCAAAATATCGACAGCTAACAGGAAAGCCTTGGCACCCACCTACTGTACATAGGCAAGAACTCCCAAATCAGTGGGTCAAATGTTGGCCGAGTCGTCCACATTTTAGATTACCGCCCCTATAGGAAGTTGTCATATACAGTGCGTGTAGGACATGGCCCATTCGGCCTGACCATCACGCCTCTGATTATGATGTCCGAAAGAAAATAATTAAACCCGAGAATATTATTAAGTCATAGGCCTAAATAATTTCACATGCATTAGAAATCAAGTAATATCCTGATATTTTTTTAAAGTTGGCCTTTATATTCGGAAAACAAAAGACTGAATAATGTATATATTCACAGAGAAAACTAATTCCCTGTAATGTAGGCACATTCCTACTTCCAGACACCCTAAAAAAAGCAAAATAAAAATCCTCACGAAATTAATCCGAAAAAAGGAAATGTACCTTACCAAAAATATTCAACGCTAGGCATGTATTCCTTTGGAATTATCTACACATGTCCTTTGAAAAAGCCCTCATAAGTAAGACTGTCAGCTTAGCCCCCTCCTCCATTCATAAAAAAATAATACCCATAAGGCAAGGCCAACAACCAGCATGAAAGTAAGTCCACCTCCATCCCCAAAGAAAGGAATATATCACTCCCAAGATCTCGACCACGCAGCTAAATGCCTGGCACTATACGACACGATTAGCAGGTCTGGAGCAGGGAACGCTTCGGTGCGGTAAGGGGCCTTTTTTCTTTGATGAAAGCCGTCTTGCTGGGTTTACGATTTAGTTCAGGAAAAAGTCGATAACCAACAACTGATACTTCAGTGCAAAGCCTTGGAAGATATAATAGGACATGAATGCGGTCTCAAAGGGAGGATTGAGTGTATTTAAATGAAAGGAAAGTATATCATTCATTTTATCGCCAACTTTTCAACGGGTCACTGAAAATAATTCCGAGAGCCGGACGTCAGGGCTGAACCACAAATTTTTACTAGCACGCGGAAAATAACCGAAAATAAATGCATGAATTGAGTTACCAAAGTGATCAATGCACGGTCAATGGGTCGCGGCCTATAGTGCAAGCTAAATCTTAACAAAAGACCTGGACTGGGGACGTCCACGCACGCACTCCTTGCAAAATAGAAATCCTGACCGAGTGACGAAATATATCCGAAAAAGGAAATGTACCTTACCCAAAAAATATTCAACGCCAGGCATATATTCCTAGGGAATTATCTATACGTGTCCTTTAAATAAGCCCGCATAAGTAAGACATTCAGCATAGCCCCCTCCTACATTCTTAAAAAATACCCATAAGTCCATAACGGCATAAGGCCAACAACCAGCATGGAAATAAGTCCACCTCCATCTCAAAAGAAAGAAATATATAATCACTCCCAAGACCACGCAGCTAAATGCCTGGCACTATACGACACGATTAGCAGGTCTGGAGCAGGGAACGCTTCGGTGCGGTACCGGGCCTTTTTTCTTTGATGAAAGCCGTCTTGCTGGGTTTACGGTTTAGTTCAGGAAAAAGTCGATAACCAACAACTGATACTTCAGCGCAAAGCCTTGGAAGATATAATAAGACATGAATGCGGTCTCAAAGGGAGGATTGAGTGTATTTAAATGAAAGGAAAGTATATCATTCATTTTATCAGCAACTTTTCAACGGGTCACGGAAAATAATTCCGAGAGCCGGACGTCATTTTACTAGCACACGGAAAATAACCGAAAATAAGTCCAAGAACTGAGTTACCACAAGTGATCCATGCACGGTCGATGTACGTATGGGTCGCGGCCTTTAGTGCAAACTAAAACCTTAACAAAAGACCTGGACTGGGGACCTCCACGCACGCACTTCTTGCAAAATAAAAATCCTTACCAAAAAACATTCATTCGACGCCAGAGTTATTTGCAGAAAATTGAAAATGGTTTTCATTTTCAAATTTGTCTTGCTTTCCATGAAAAAGTTAATCGAATTTTGCGATGCAAATCCAGCTTTTTCACGTACACATGGAAGCCGGCTAAAAAGAAATAGGGGGACTTGTTTTATATCGACCGAGACCTACATGAAACTACCAAAAATTGCTACTTAAAAAGTCTCCCAGGAAAGCAATTTACAGCCCTATAGTGCAAGCTAAAACCTTAACAAAAGACCTGGACCGGGGGCGTCCACGCACGCACTCCTTGCCGGTGTTCTTTATAAGCCTTTGCGGTCGCCGGTCCCACTGAGGAGCGGGCGCTCACACAGTGGGCTGCCCAGCGGATTCGCAAACGGGCGCCTTCTCAACAATGCGAGTGAGGTCAATGGATACGCCTGGATAGCCCTCGCAAACGCTCGTTGTTGATGAGCCGCCCTCCACTCTTCGAGTGTTTACGAGGCCGCTCGATATCCCTCGCTAATCCTCGACATCACTCGAAACCGCTCGCTACCGCTCGTGGTTTTGTCGAGCGCTAGCGAGTGTTAACGAGTTTGCTCGAGTGCTTACGAGCGAGTGCGAGTACGAGGGATACTTACTTTTAAGCATAGGTGTATGCAAGTTCACCACCTTCCATCCCTCCCGAACCCCGCTGCAGAAACTGCTTGGGGAGCTCAACGCCTATCACGACGTGGACGCCTTGCGCAACCTGGTGGACCAGCTCTCCAGGATGATGGACGGCGCCACGGCCAACCACATCACCTCCAGGAGGAGGGTGCTATCCCTGGTGAGACATTGCAACCCTTCCTTCTCCCTCCCCCTCTCCCACCTCTTTCTCCGAGACGGCCTGGCTGTCTGCCCATCTTGGCAGGAGCAGCCTGGAGGGGCGGGGGGTGGGGGGGGATGGGTCGGGGTCAGAATAGGGCCGTTTCCACTGCACCAAATAAACGGGATTATTTGCATCGCGATTTCAATCGCGATTCAAACTCACCCTTTTTGTTTGCGTGTGTGGACACTGTAAACATGATTATTAGTGGGATTTGAATCGCGATTCAGACTCCACTAAGAGTGAGACTTTTTCCTAATAATTATAGGTATTATTGATTTGCGACGCGGTGTGTGTGTGGGAATGCGCCACTGAATCATGATGCTCTGATTGACAGGAACTGCCGTGCTTGTCTCCCTGGGTGGGCCACCCTCTAGGACACGCCCACCATTTGACCACAACTGCTCACCACAATCGGCTTCTGATTTTTGGCGGAAAAAAATCCTAGTTTCCCTTTGTGAAATACAAAAATGTTGCAAACTGCTTACTGACTAAAATTACCAAAATGAAATCTCAAGATTTAGTGGGCCTGACTTTTCGATCCTAGCAGGATCTTTCTCTAAGGTTCTGCTAGGATCGAAACGTCAGGCCCACTAAATTGAAACGTCAGGCCCACTAAATTTTTAGTTTCTCCTTTATTTATTTGTTTGACTTAATTCGTGTGTGATATGAAAAGGGCTTTTTCCAAAACTCATCTTTGTGTAGATGAATTTGCTAGTTCCTGAGTACAAACTTTGTTAGTTTATTTTAGAATGTGTTGTGATTTTTGCTTTTCTTATTCTGTGTCCACCTCGCAGAAACGGGAGGGACTGTGCAAGACGCTCAGGCGCTTCATCAAGGCCCAGGAGGCCGACCTGAAGACGCAGCGCCAGCTCCGGGAGCGGATTGGCCGGCTCCTGGCCTGGCTGGCCGAGGTGGCTGAGGTCATCCAGGCCGACGACCCCAACCGCTCGGCGGACGAGAACTCCATCCGGGAGCGCATGGCCCAGCTCAAGGTGAGTTGCCGGAATGTGACATCATTCCTGAAATCCTTCGTGTTGCAATGAATATCGCAGTCAAGCTCATTTTCTCCCATCATCTAGGGATCTGAAGTGTATAAACATATTGGCAAGCTTCTCTTTCTTAGTGGACTCAGAAATTGGTCATCTTTTTTACCTTTAGAAATAGTCCGAGTAACTTGGACCCGACAAGTCACCCTTTTTTTATATCGAATTTTGAAAATTCGAGGTTCGGGTGACTGTAGGGTCCAAGTCGTACCGAGTCCAAACCCTGCTGGTGCGTACAAACTGCCAAAACATTTCGACCTAAAAAGTACCCGACCGAAACCCCCAGATTTACCGCCGAAAACACCCGTATCACCATCCTATGGCCCATTTTTGGATTCAGTGAGAATCACAGATTTCAATAATGGTCAGTTGTATTACTCATGTTTGGGGAAAAAGGAGAAATTTCCCCTCATTTGATCGAGAACATGCTCTCCCGTGCGACGAGCCAAAAGGCGGCCATCTTGGATTTCAAATTGAAACGGTATTACTGTACATGTATACACGCAAATCAGTGACGTTTTGACAGGTCCGCGAGCACCTTGACGTCATCGGTGTATGAGTATACGAGGGTGCTATTGTAAGGTCATGTCAAGAATCCACACTTTAAAACATTGGAGTCACTGAACTGTTGCATCATCCCCAAAACCCTTTTTTATTTTTTTGTTTTACCTCACCACAACTGGAGCATTCGTCGCTGCCTTAATAAACCCCAACTCCCCCTTTCCGAATGTTGGCGTCCCCTCAGGCCGTGATGGTGGAGTTCAGTGGGCACCAGTCGCAGCTGCACTCGCTGAACGAGATGGGGTACCGGCTGAGCCTGAACCGGCGCAACGCCGCCGACCTGTCCTCGGTCAACAACCGCTGGGGCGCCCTCTTTGGCCGGGTGTGCGAGAAGTACCGGCGCCTGCAGGGGGTTCTGCTCCAGCAGCAGAGCTTCGCCCAGAAGTGCACGGCCTGGAGCGGCTTCATCGAGGAGACGGAGCACAACCTGGCCGTGGTCATAGCCGGCAGCTACGCCGAGCTCCAAGACCAGCAGAAAGTCTACGAGGTGAGTCGTCCTCTATTGTTGGGGGCAGCGTTGAGCACAGGTTTGAGGTACATTGTGTGAGGCTCATGCAGTTGCCTCAGTGCAAGTCCTTCCTGTTGTCCGAAGATCGCCCTCCTGTCCCAGAGGTGGGTTATGCCAACTTCCCACCTCTGTGTGCTGGCCATATTATGGTCTTTGGCCTTAAACTTGCAGCCTAATAAATTCAGTCAATCCGAATCCCTGTGTCATCATGGTGCACAATTCTTCTTCATGGGTTTTGTGTTTCTGTTGGCCAACCCCCTCCACACTATGAGACTTTTTTTTTATTAAGACGATAAAAAGACATTGATTTTTTGCTGTTTCAAGCCGTTGAACCTCGCACTTGCACAGCCAGGATATCATACCGTACTTAAAAACGACTTGAAATTGTTCTGGAAATGGAAAAAAAACCTGCTTTATATCTCCAGGGATCACACCCCTACTTTCATTCAGATTTGGGACCCTCCCCAGTCTACTTAAACATTGCTTAGTTAAAAATATGTACATGTATTTTTTTGTGAATACTGTGGAAATAAATAACCTGAAATGAACTGAAAAATTCAAACAACCAATTGTTGTAAACCTGGCAAATTGTTGTAATTCTGGCTAGATTTACCTTTTCTTAGAAGAGGCGGTAGTTCTTAAAAAAGTCTTTCTTTTGAGAAAATGTGGATGAAGCGTCTTTGGACTTTTCAACCACATGGTCTCAACATCCAGGAGGGTAATGACTAACACCATGCAGCTTTCTGATAATCCTTCTTTTGTGTTCACTCCTCCTCACTCCTCCCTTTGATCTTTCCCCCTCTTCTCACTAATCCCTTCCGTACTCCTTACCCTTCCCTTTGATCTCTCCCTACCAGCTTTACTCTTTGTCCTTTGTTTCTCATCCGTGTCATATTCACACTCTTCCCCCTTCCTTCGTGCACATGTATCTGTTCTGTCCTTGTCACTCTGCCTTTGAGAAAGGTCCTGCTAGGATCGAAACGTCAGGCCCACTCAATTTTGAGGTCTGCATTTTGGTAATTTTAGTCAGTAAGGAGTTTGCAACATTTTTGTATATCACTTTAACATTGCTAAGTTAAACATTTGTATATATATTTATTTGTGAATTCTGTGGAAAGAAATTGTACTGAAAAATGCAAAAACCAATTGTTGTAAACCTGGCAAATTGTTGTAATTCTGGCTAGATTCACCTTTTCTTTGAAGATCTCAAAATTTAGTGGGCCTGACGTATCGATCCTAGCAGGACCTTTCTAAAATGTGTGGTCCTTTCTAAAAGGTCCTGCTAGGATCCTGCTAGGATCGAAACGTCAGGCCCACTAAATTTTGAGATTTGCATTTTGGTAATTTTAGTCAGTATTAAAGCAGTTTGCATCATTTTTGTATATCACTTTTCTTAGAAGAGGCGGTAGTTCTTAAAAAAAGTCTTTGCCCGTCACTCACACAACTCTCTCCTGTCTCCCAGGTGTTTGAGGCGGACATCTTCAACCGGCAGCAGATCCTGTTCTCCATCATCACGGACGGCCAGCGCATGGTGGACGACGGCGACCTAGACGACCCCGCCGAGTTCCGGCTGCAGCTGGACCAGCTAAGCGAGCAATGGCAGAGTGTCATCCGCCGCACGGCCGTCAAGAAGGACGACATCGACAGGAGCATCAGGTCAGGGGTCGTCAAGGGGGGTCAATCAAACGACCAGCAAGTCCTAGGCTCCGTTTTTTTGTGTTGCCAAATAAACCCAGATTTATTGGCTTCGGATTTTGTCCCCCACTTCATTCATTCGGTTTTGTTTGCACTGTTTGAGTCTACACAAGGCCACCAAGGGTCAAATATATTTGGAGTTATAGGTTTGCGGTGACACCATGTAAAATTCTCTCTTTTGCGAGGATGTGTGGTTCTGAAAAGAACCCGAGGAACTCCCGAATACAAACAGAGAATACTGTTCTTAAGATCAAGTTCTTTTCAGAACCACACATCCTCACAAAAGAGAGAATTTCACATGGTGTCACCGCAAACCTATTATTCCTGCTATTCTCAGCACAAAAACCTTCAAATCTCATTTCAAATGAATCTCAATATTTAGTGGGCCCGACGTTTCGATCCTAGTAGGACCTTTCTCAAAGGCAGAGTGACTCTGCCTTTGAGAAAGGTCCTGCTAGCATCGAAACGGTAGGCCCACTCAATTTTGAGATTTGCATTTTGGTTATTTTAGTCAGTAAGAAGTTTGCAACATTTTTGTGTATCATTTTTTTTTCAAATGTATCTGTCAGCAAGAGGTACATTGACTATGTTGGAAACTGTTACTGACTTGACTTGCATGCCTGTATATATTTTTTTTCAGCAGGAAGTTTGGCAAAGCACTGAGCATGCATTGCTAATGGGATGCCGAGTTTGGCAGACACTAATCGATATTGTCACAGATGCAAAAAGTCATTGTATCTGTGATTGGCGGTCCGTATTAACCCTCGATTTCTCCTTCAAACTTTTCGTCTGGCCTGTGCAGGGAGTGGAACGCCTACTACCAGATGCTGGGCAAGATGCAGGAGTGGCTGGAGGAGATCGAGGAGGAGGTGAAGGCCTACGACATCACCACGGCATCCCTGCAGAGGATACGCAGCCTAGCCGACCAGGCCAAGGTGGGTTCTGTGGCTTTTGGCCTTGGCTGAGTCTGTTGGTAAGGCTGTGGCTGTGTCTGTGGATGGTGGTGATGATGATGGTGATGATGATGATGATGATGGTGGTGATGGTGATGATGATGATGATGATGATGATGGTGATGATTATGATGATGGTGATGATGATGGTGATGATGGTGGTGATGGTGGTGATGATGGCGATGATGGTGGTGATGATGATGATGATGATGATGGTGATGATGGTGATGATGGTGGTGATGATGGTGATGATGCTGGTGATGATGATGATGGTGGTGATGATGATGATGATGGTGATGATGGTGATGATGGCGATTGTGGTGGTGATGGTGATAATGGTGATGTTGATGAGGATGATGGTGATGATGGTGATGATGGTGATGATGGTGATGATGGTGATGATGGTGGTGATGATGATGATGGTGGTGATGATGATGATGGTGGTGATGATGGCGATGGTGGTGATGATGGTGGTGATGGTGATAATGGTGATGTTGATGAGGATGATGGTGATGATGGTGATGATTGTGATGGTGGTGATGTTGATGAGGATGATGATGATAGTGGTGATGATGGCGATGGTGGTGATGAAGGTGGTGATGGTGATAATGGTGATGTTGATGAGGATGATGGCGATGATGGTGATGATTGTGATGATGGTGATGTTGATGGTGATGATGGTGATGATGGTGATGATGGTGATGATGATGGTGGCAATGATGGTGATGATGCTTCTCTATCAATCGGAGCTCTCTCCCTCTCTCTGCAGGCCACCCAGAAATCGGTGGAGCTTCAGGAGACGCTCTACCTCTCGCTGAATGAGGCCGGCAAAGCCCTGCTGCGCAGCTCGTCCCGACCGACGGCCGAGCAGCTCAAGGCGGAGCTGACAGAGACGCAGACGGGCTGGCACCAGGTGACCACGGGCCTGCGGCGCAGCGGCCAGCGGCTGGATGGCGTGCTGGCTGAGTGGCAGAGCGGC
This sequence comes from Luidia sarsii, assembly GCA_949987565.1. Classification (NCBI taxonomy): domain Eukaryota; kingdom Metazoa; phylum Echinodermata; class Asteroidea; order Paxillosida; family Luidiidae; genus Luidia; species Luidia sarsii. The sequence continues at coordinate 24,684,646 of OX465101.1, read as the reverse complement.
GACTCGCTGATGGAGGAGCTGCAGGGCCGGCTGCGCGACCACCGGCGGACGCTGGCGGCCGTCGCCGCCGACGGCGAGCAGGTCGACTACGAGCGCCTGCAGCGGGGGCTGGAGCGCTGCCGGGAGATCGAGGCCGCCCTGGCGTCCTCAGCCGGCCTGGACCGGCTGCGGCAGCTGGAGGCCCGGCTCCGGCCCGAGGTCAGCCCGGACGACGTGGAGGTGCTGCGGGAGCGGGTGGCGCTGCTGGCCAAGCAGTGGGCCGAGGTGCGGCACCAGGCCGGCCAGCGGCGCCGGCGGCTGGCCGAGCGACTGGAGGAGTGGGCCGTCTTTGCCGAGCGCTACAAGGGGCTCTGCGACTGGCTGACCCAGATGGAGGTCAAGATCGGGCAGAACGGCGAGCTCAGCATCGAGGACCTGCTGACCAAGCTCAGCGAGGTGAGTCAACCTGAACCCGAGCTGTTTCTACCCCCTCTAATGCAATCCACTGGTGCACATTTATATCGTGCCAGTATCCATAGAAAAGACGCTCATGGCACAAAACAAATACCCTTAACCCTTTGCGTACGGCACTATTGGCTTCCACGCGTGCATGACCGCATTCTTTTTGAAGGCTGTTCAGCCCTGTATCAGATTGTTTTGCACAAAATCGTGATTTCAGAGAGGGTTGTTTTCGATGCTTGTTTCAAAGCGTATGTGTCCTTGGATAAGTTGCATTTGAAAATGTGGCTTCATAAGAGGCTTGAGAGAGCTTGATGCTCTTCTTTTTTGGTCTTTCTCGGCCACTAATCCTACAGTTGTTCGCGACTCATATGCTATTAGGGGCATTACGTAGAGTTACAAAGCGAGTTACTGGTAGGCAAAACCAGAAGGTTCCGGGTTCAAATCCCGGTCCAGTCAACGTTTTTTTTCAAATTTGTTCTAAATTTCCCAATCAGTTTTTCATTTATTTGTTTGACCAGAGTAACAAAGCACTATTAATGGTCATAAACAACATACGGGAGGTATGCAGAGGATTGTATGCAACAACATCAGACATTCACATGTATAGTATGTCAGTTGTTGGCATGTGGATAGACATTGAGTGTTACCAAGTTTACAACAGCTACAGTACTGTACAGAGCAGTACTGTGCGGTACTGTGTCACAGCAGATCTTGCATTTATCAATGCAGGCAGTGGTTTACTGTCCCAAATAAACATGATTATTTGAATCGAGATTCAAACTCTACTTTTTGTGTGTGTGTGTGGACACAATAAACGCGAATTTAGTGGGATTTGAATCATGATTTGGACTGCACTATGAGTGAGACTTTTCCAAATAATCGCCTTTTGATTCTTTGGCCTGTGTGAATGCTAGCAAAAACAAACCCTGTTTTTGAATCACGATTATTTGGACATTGGAAATGGCCCTACTGGTGGCAAATCATACATCTTTGGTGACATATACAGCTGTGAAATGTTCAGCTACTGTCATGACTGGTAGTCTACAGTAGGCTGTGATGACTTTTGGGCAGTCTCAGCTTAAAGGCATGAAATACCAAAAGAACAATCTTATGTATAACTAAATAAGATAGTCATTGCTGTAATGGACACTGACTCAGTGATTTCCATATACATGTGCAATGCTTCCGAAAAGGCTCACATCTTAACGGTCAATTATGGAATGGCTCCATAATGGTGACTGAATCAGTCAGTTGGGAATAAACGCGTCTGTACTGTGGTGATAAAATAGAAGGACACTGAAGAACTGTTGGTGGTCAAGATTCGTTGACATTACAGTACGTAGATGGAGGCAGTCTATTATTTTTATATACCGGTATATATAATCTATAGACGGCAGGATACTGTGATGCCATGGGGGACCTGACTAGCGTCAAAGTATGGGCGGAAGTAAAGAGCACTGCCACCATAGACATATATAACGTATAGACATTCAGCATCTATTAGAAATGACATCAGGATACTGTAATGCCATGGGGACCCGACTAGCGTCAAAGTATGGGCAGAATGAAAGAGCACTGCCACATGTTTGTATGGTGTGAGACGTGATGCGCATTCAAATATGCCAGCTGTTCCATGACACAGCAACGCTCTCTACTTCCTCCCATATTTTTGGGGATTCTTTTTATCTCTACATTGGAGCTATATGGGTCCTTTATCAAAACACAACATTATCAAAACGTTATCAAAACACAAACACCATTAATCAGAAATGCAATACTTTTGTAAAGATGCCAACCTTCATAGCATTTCAGTCTGGCGCCCGCTGTTGTTCATCTGGTCTGGGCCCTTTTCCAAAACCCGGCTTAGGCTCAGGCTCCGGCTTTGTCTCCATTTCTTTCGTCAATTTTATGGTACAAGGCACGAAAATGGGAGGCCTTTGGCTTCGTTTTCAATGTTATACTGTGTTTAGAAAAAGAAAACACATCCAAAGCTTTTACTCCACCAAAGAGCTCCAAACTGTGTTTTCAGCATTTAGATAACAGAGACGAAGCCGGAGCCAAAGCCGTTTTGGAAAATGGCACTATCAGCGCAAGCAGTGCTGTCAGAGTGCCCTCTGTGTACAAAGAGACAAAACAGTCCATAGTCCATACCCTTTGTTCCTCTTGCATTCCTCTTACGCGGTGATATACGCAACTGTCCTTCCAGTCGTTCAGGCAGTTTCAATGGTCTGGTTCCGGCCTACTGGGTCGACCTTTTCCAGTCACCCATTCATTTCTCATTGCAATCTCAGCACAATGAGGCGGGGAAAAAAAGGAGCTTTCAATCTACCCTGAGGACCGAAAAGAGGAACTCCAAAAGAAAATGGGGGTTTGATTTAATAAGAAAGTACTGATTTACTGAATGCACTGAATGCAGGTTTTTCTTTTTTAAAATAAAGCAATTTTCACGATTTTCTCGAGACTCGGTTGGCGGATTGAGCTGAAATTTTCACAGGTGTGCTATTTCATGCATATGTTGGATCAGACAACATATGGATGCTATTCTTTGACCTCGACCAATGTTGTGTAGGGGCTTTAAGTCAGTTTGCAAGTCGGAGCTGGTTTATAACCAAGTTGCACCATGGAGGAAGGAAAGATACCCTGTGCCGGCAATGCTGTAAACTGGCTTCCCTATGACTTTAAGATAGAGATTATGTTGCCCTGGTTTTTGCAATAAATTACCGTAAGGAGTTTGTAAATACTATTAGACTAATTGACTATTTGGGTGGCCACCTATCTGAGGGCTGGATAGCTCAGATGGGACAGCACTGGTACACAAAACCAGACGTCTTGGGTTCAAATCCCAGCCCAGTCAAAGTTTTCTTTGCCATTCTTTCAATTTGTTCAAAGGTTTCCAGTCAGCTGTCCATCAATTTGTTTGTCTCGGGTCACGTTAATTTTACAAATAAGTTTTTTGAGCTTCCTACCCTGGTTAAGCTTTCCAGTATGGAGGATTTCCAAAGAGAGAGATGCTCGATAAAACTGGCAATGATTCAGCAATTGTGCACATGCAGACATTGCCACAATGATAACTGTAACACAGCCCAAGGATTTGGGTCGAATGAGGTCAGACTCTCCGCTGTTTGTGTGGTACAGGTAATCTTACAGCATGTAAAGCATGCAGTGGACCACTGGGGCGTGCCAGTGCCTGCAGACCTTCAGTATCTGAATAGGAGATTAGATTTCCTTTGGTTTTCCCTGGCAGTTTGCACTACTGCTCACCCCATTCAGAATGCATGCACATGTACACTGATTGCCGGGCTGATAGTGTATGTGGTGTAGTGTGTACATGGTGTGTGTGACTGTTTGCAATGGCTGTTATCTCAAGCTACTGAAGCTAGGAATGGATAGAATACTGCAGCGTGTAAGTCATGCTGCCTTCTTGAAGAAAGTAGGTCATTGGGACTCCCTGCAGATGTTCACAGCGTAAGTCACTACATAGTTCCATGCTGGCGCTGTTTGTGTACGTATTCAACTGAGCATGCATAATGCATATCACTTTTTATCAGTAGATAAAAAAGAGTAGGGGAAAAATGCACCAGTGCATTATGTATTCAAGTATGTGCTACGCTGGTTTTTGCACATAATACTGTGAGTGCTAGCATACAGTACATCATACATGTACATGTACACGCAGATAGTGAGTGTACACCACTGTACAGCCCCTTGTATGCATGTGATGTACATGCACTGCATATGGGTGGCTGTCACTGCAGGGTCAGTGCACCAGTTTTTTTGTGTGATTTGGGTGAACAAAAACACACACAGGCTGTTTTGTTTGTTGTGAAAAAGGAGGAGTTGGTGACAAAAGGGGAGTTTGGGAATGCCTTTGTGGGCAGCGCCATGGTGTGATCTCTTCCCCTCCTCCCCCCCCCTCGAATTCCTCCAGTTAGGGAAGCATGGGAACTCCTGAACTCCACACAAATCAGGCCTTCTTGCTCAGTCATTGCATACGCAGGTCACAATCTCGGATAAAGATTTTTTTTTTTAAGAAAGAAAGAAATGGCTTAGAAGCTGAGGAAGTGACTCGGTGTTCTCTCTGGCCGGTGGAGATGTGGTCGGAGTGTGTGGGCAAGTATGTGCTGGCTGGTTGACATTTGGATTGGAAGTCATTTTTTACTTTTTCTTTTGGGGTGGGACTGTCCTTGAGAATCTGCCACTAGTCTGGGGCTCATACTAGCCACAGCCAATAAGGTACTGGTATGCATTTTGTGGGCTTCTTCCTATGCACCATTACTTACCAGATTCTACTGGGACAGACTGCAACTTTAGCCCTGTTCACAATGGACGTTTTTGGGGGCAAAGTTACCGAGACGGTGGGTACTTTTACCCATTTTAAGTCCAGTGCGGACTGCGGACACATCCCAGGCACTGAGTACTCTACCAACTGAATACTCTACCAACAGAGTACTCTATCAACATAGTAGTCTACCAACTGAGTACTCTACCAACTGAGTACTCTACCAACTGAATACTCTACCAACAGTGTACTCTATCAACATAGTAGTAGTCTACCAACTGAGTACTCTACCAACTGAGTACTCTACCAACTGAGTGCTCTACCAACTGAATACTCTACCAACAGTGTACTCTATCAACATAGTACATGTAGTCTACCAACTGAGTACTCTACCAACTGAGTACTCTACGTACCAACTGAGTGCTCTACCAACTGAGTACTCTACCAACTGAGTACTCTACCAACCTTTCCCTGTCAGTTTAACATGACTTTATCATGACTTTGAGAAAGGTCCCGCTGAGATTGAAATGTCAGGCCCTCTAATTGTTTTGTTTGAACTTAAAGTATTTTTCTCACTTTAAAAGTTACACCAAATTTTTCTGTAGCACCCTAGGAAACTATTGACCTCTACTACTCCAAGGTCCTCTGCTCGGGCAATCTTTGTTTGTTTTGATTCTTTTTGCCACTCAAACACTGATCACTGATGATATGACATGATAGCGTACTAGAAATAGGTGATTCCTCTCCCCCTCCCCCAAAGGACATATGATTAGTATGATCCACATGTACTTACATGGGTCTAAAGTGGATTCAAGATCTCATTACTGCACTGGAAATACCAAGAGAGGATAAGTTTGTGTGTACAGCCTACATGTTTCTGTTTGCAGTATCTGGCCCAATGTTTGGATCCTAGGAGGACCTTTTTGAAGGGCAGAAAGATTAATAACTGACTAAATTATATGCAGTCCCATGCATGAGTTCATAGTGCATTGTATAGTGGGTTCAGTCCAATGACTTTTCATGAAAGTGAACTGTCACCAGGTGTGACCGTGACCTGACCTGACCTGACTTGACCTGACCCTAGTACTGCCAGGAGGAAGGGGAACGTACTACAACCATAAACTAAGAATTCCATTGGTTGGCTGTAAAATCCCCCTAAAGTAAATTGATCGTAAATCTAAGAATCTAGAGGGCTTTTGAGAAAGAAATTTGGATTTTGCATTCGGGTCATTATGAAACTCGGTGAGCATTTTGAAAACGTTTGATTCTGAAAAGAGCCAGAGGGTTTCACTCGACGTTTCGGACAGTGAACCAAGATCTTCCCGCCTAGAACTTCCCGCCAAGAGGCTAGGCATCAATGAGCTTCCAGACCACCACACTCCTGCCTGCGAGTGCTTAAACCCAACCCCAACACCACACCGGTATTTTTCCTCCTGAAGACGGACAGAGCACACTGTCCGAAATGCGAGTGAAAGCCTCCGGTTCTTTTCAGAACCGCACTCACTCACAAAAGAGATTCTCATACATGGTGTTACTGCCAACCTATACTCTTTATTTGTACCACCACCATGCATAGCTTTAAAGGGCAAATAAAACGGTTCGAAGAAATCATGGGTTTTTGGGGGGTAAATAAAAATGCATTAATGAGTTGTTTATCATCATATTAGTGTACAAAAATCCACACCAAATTTGTTATATTCCTTTAAAAAACACACACACAGTTCATCAATCCAGAAATGATAAACACGAAAGCCACGTACCGGTACTTGTGCGTGTATGTACTGTAGTCACAATTCAGTGAACATTTGTGGAATATTTGTAAGTGATCCCTGCATTTAGCCATGGACCTTGTACAGGCTATAGCTTTATCAGATGTTGGAACTGCAGGCATACAAAGTCGTTAGCTTAGGGTCTGACAGAATTCCTCTCGCTTCAGTGGCACTCTTCGTCTGTTTTTTTTGTACACGGTCACACTGTCAACATACTTCTCCTGGTAGCACGTGTGCCTTATTCTCTCAGGTTTATTAGAAACGGAGTACTGGCAAATGGATCGTAATGAGTGAATGGTTGGTGAAGACTACCTGTATTTTTGTGATGGCCATATGAGTGAGTGATAATTTGCCACAAATATTCTTCATGGGTACTTAAGTGCCATGATTCAAGGGGCCCTCTTTCAGGTATACCGGTATTCATTTGATTATCCTTTTTATATGGATTTGAATTTTTTTCTCAGATCATCATTGGTAACGGTTCCTGTCTTGGCCTGTCCATTGTGACAAAATTTGATTGGGGACTTGAACCCGAGACCTCGGGCTTAACGTACCAGGAGTTGGATTTCACAAAGCTTTATAATGCATTGTAACTCAACTTATGATAGATAACCCATCGATAGTTGTGATACGCCGTATGGTGTCTGTGCATTGCTCATCGTCTCGTCTTTCACCAAACAGCATCTACAAATGGCTCTAATTAAATGGCTCTAACCACCTGAGCTATCCAGCCCTTTAAGTCAAGTCTTGTCCAATTTTCCTTGCTTATTTCTCTCAAATTGCTAAACAGATTTCCCACTTAGTTTGCCCCTTTCCTCTGTTTGCTTTTCTTTAATCTTGAAAAACAATTTCCCCCCGACTCTCTAGGCGTACCAAGAGGAGATCGACTCGACCAAGATAAGCAAGGAGCAGCTGACGGAGCTGGGAGAACGCCTGATCACGGCCAGCAATGAAGCCCGGGCCAGCGACATCGAGTACAAGCTAGCCAAGTTGGCCGACCGCTGGGACAACCTCATGGACCTCGTCGGGGCAAGGTCAGTCATTTTACATGCAGCCTAGTACTAGCGTGATATGTGGTGGTAGCGGCTCCACATAGATGTAAAGGCATATTTACACACGCGAGCAGTAACAGTCAATTCCGCGCGGTGAAAAATAAATATAGGACATGCAGGTTTCTACAGGGATGTTTACATCTGGAGCGGACAAACCGTGTGGTTCCGCAGTAAACTGCTCTGGGATAGCCCGAGTCTGTCCGCGGTAGCTGATGGAATGCACTTAATCTCTCCTTTTGAGTTGATGTGGTTGAAAGAAGAGCAGAGGGGCTCTAGACTTTTCAGAAGCACTAAGCTCTGTCCACTGTCAGGGCACAGCACTGCAGCGATTCCAACTGGGAGGTGGACTTGTGATGGGCTCGGGTGCATCGAGGTCGATGAGGTGTTGATGGGTGAAATGGATTCAGCTCGGGATCCTGCTCAGAAAGAAAGACACTCTTTCAGGTCCGGATTTGCTCTTCCAGTGTGTAGTTCAGACTTCAGACAGTGAGTTCAGTCTTTAACCTAAGTGATTTGCTTTGATTAAAATAATCTGTAATCATAAGAGGATGTTGTCTTCTCCCTCTTCTTCTGGTCAGAATGGATTCATAGAGGGTCGGACGTTTCGAACCAAACATGACCTCTCTCAAAGGAAAGGAAGAATGCCACTGAGAAAGGTCCTGGTTTCCATGTTGGCCATTTATAAGCTGTTGGCAATGTTCTCACTGTATATTAACCCATATCCACCGAGTTATGGGATTTCCCGTAGGACGCAGAAAAGCCATAAACGCCGAACTACATGAAATTCCGTGGTCTGCTTTTAGGTTTGGGAAAATGATGGTGGTATCCCATTCACTGTTCTGTTGATATGGTTTAGGATATTTTAGATTGTCTTGTATCATAGTGAAAGTAAATTTCATACTCTTTCCACTGCTATATAGTTTGTTTTGGTTTTATTTTTTTGGAAAAGCTGTCATTGACAATTTTCTCTTGTAATGGGGCCTAGGCAGGAAAACTGTTTATGTGCTGTGACCAGTCAGGCGGATATGGGTTTAGCGGCTCCATGAAACATTGCTCATTAGCTGGTCATTTGCAAATTTCTCTTGTAGTGCACAGCTTTCCTTAGTGTGATAGGGGCTTAGGCAGGAACAATGTTTATGTGCTGTGACCAGTCAGGCGGATATGAGTTGATACTTCATAACATGTACTGTACATGACAGCTGGACTTTGGTTTGGAATGCACCAGGAGCTGTCAAATATTGCAGGAACATGATGAGAAACGTTCCTCCATGGTTTGAGTAAGGAATGGCCATGCCTCCCTACACCGCAATGTGCATGGGGTTGTCAAGCACTCCAGCAGACTAAATACAAACCTAGAGATGGAGGATGCCAAAAAAAAACCAAAAAATGTGAGAGAAGTAGGGGGTGGGTGGACATGCATGTCACTGTCAGCTCTTCTCCGCCTCTCCTCACCCATCTTGATTGATTTCACAGCCCACAATCAGTGCTGTCATCAAACAACTGTCAAGCGTGTACTATTATGAACTCGGTCAAATCCAATATATATCTAAAGCCGCGTTTCCACTGGACTAAAATTTAACCGAGACGATGGTTAAATTTCTAATGGTCAAATTTGACTGTCATTCCCACTTGGACTTTTGAGTCAGTCAAATTTAACCGAGACGATGGTTAAAGTAACCGAGCTGGCAATATAATGGCTCATGAAGGTCAAGTGTCAGCCGGATACACAATGTACGTGTGTACATTTAGCGCGCGATCAGAAGCAGACGCTGTGCACAGTGCATGTACGTGTTACGTCATAGGCCGGATGTGGTTTTTTACCGAGTCGCATTTAACCGAGTGGTGCGTTTCCACTGGACTAATCGGCTCAGTTAAACTTACCTGGACACTTTTACTGGGCAGAGGTTGCTCGGTAAAAGTAACCATTGGACTCGGTTAAAGTAACCGAGAGAAATTTGACTGGGCCGTTTCCACTGGACTTATTTTGGTCAAAGTAACCATCGTCTCGGTTACTTTAACCAAAATAAGTCCAGTGGAAACGCGGCTTATATCTATGGTCCACAACTTACGCAATGCGAGCCTGGTATTAACGCTGTTGACTGTTGAGTGTGCTGTACCAATCCTCCTTGGCTGCACCAACCCCACTCATCTCATGCTGCACCCGTGGAACATTACCTCCCCCGCTGCTCATCGGATAGAATAGAACAATTTATTGTCATATGTATTTAAAATACATTGAAATTCTTCCTGGCCTTGCGAGCAATCACACAAAAATCCACAACAATCAATAAAAAGCATCCAAATCAACTAGCCCCTTACAATAACCTAGCACAACTTAACTGTGTTAGTTATTTGCACGGTTGTGGGAATTGTTTATTATTATATTCTTGGTGTCCGCCCTCAAATCACTACATACAATATAGAGTTAGACTGATATATACAGTGCTAATCATGTCAAGTACAGCAAACTCTCATTGACTCACAATGACACAATCCAATCTTCTTTACCACATTCTGCCTCTCTCTGGAATTCCCTTCCTTGTTCATGATTCCCACCTGCTTATCTGGTCATTTTTAAGAGGAATGTCAATTCCTATCTCCAGCTTTCCTGAGTTCCTATCTTCTTCTTTTCTCAACACTTAACCCTCAAAGAGCCGGGTTATTGTGACCATCTAACAGTAACAAGGGGGGGGGGGGATTCAGATCTCGGTCGTTCAATGATGGATTCCAATGATATTTGGCAGGGTAATAGGGAATTACATAATGAACATTTTTTATAAAATTTAATTTGAATAAATTAATGTTTTGTTTCATTATAGCCCCTTAAATATTTGTGATTCAATTTTTTTGGCTTTTTTCATCTTTTTAGTGATTTTTATTGAATTTCCCATATTAAAGAATCTGTTTGCAGTGTTTGGATGAATTTGACAATGATAATCAACCATGAAAAACCCACGATTGCATACACCAATATTAATGAGCTGATTATGCAAAGGAAATCCTGACCAAAAATGCACTATGCACTTTGGATGCTATGCTTTTGTAAGTCAATGGAAAAATTTCCGCCAAACTACACCATGGCACGGAAAAGTGTTCAATGTCAGAGAACGGCACCTTGTCCAATTTTGATAAAAATTAGTGTCAAAATATGTCTAATAAGCTGGCTAAAAAGTCATAAACTTATAAAGCCTCAGCACGCAGAAAAAAATCAGTGAGACACTATAAAAAAATTCAGGGGGGGGGGGGATCCATCCCCCATGCTCTTTGAAGGTTAACCTTGAGTGGCTTTATAGCCTTGTTTTGGGCAAATCTGCATACCGGTACCTGTAAATAAAAAAACCCACCCAAAATAAGTACTCTGAACCAATGTGTGGTATTTCTGAGCGCAAAAGGCAGCGGTTGCTTTGAAAGGAAGGATGTTACATATGATAATCATCATGATGCAGTAGCGATACAAGGGGTGATTATTACTGTTCTCATATTACTGTGCATGATGATCTGAGTACCAGACAGCAGCCTCTACTGCTTGAGGACGAGGGACAGCTGCTCAGTCTGGGAAGCTTAGATTGATAATAAATCATGGCTCCTTGCACTTGTAGCATCAGAGGAACCAGCCACTCATTTGGAATGCAGCCCCCTGTCAGTAATTGTTCCTAATTGACAGAGCATACTGCCTGTTGGCTGGGCAGTAACACTACACTGGGACTCCTAGGGTGGGGAGGATGCTGGGTCTGGAAGCTTCTGGTGCTGCAAGGTTTCCAGTCCAGCCTGTCGCAAGTTCATAGGTCTTGAAGCCATCATTCACTCAGTCTTCTGCTCAAAGCGAAAAAAGAAAGAAAAGAAAACCACACCCCCAACCCCCAGACTGAGTTGACCTCTGGTCTTTTTCCTTCCTCCATGACCATACAAACCAACAAACAACTCGGTACCATGTTGGACTGTGAGCACTGCCAGCATTGTGGCCTTCCTCCCTCTGGACATGGAACTTGTTGCCCCTCCCCTGTCTCTGTCTCTCTCTGTCTCTGTCTCTCTGTTTCTGTAATGTGTATGTCTGTGTCTCTGTATATGTCTCTGTCTCTGTCTGTCTGTCTGTCTGTCCTCTCTCTCCCCCCTCTCCCCCCTCTCCCCCTCTCCCTCCCCCTTCCCCTTCCCCTCCCCCTCCCCCTTCCCCTCCCCCTCCCCCTCTCCCCCTCTCCCCCTCTTCCCTCTCTCTTCTCGAAAAAAAAATTCCTTTCATACTTGCCCCCATGCACTTTAGGAGTCACCTGTTTCAATCCAGTTGGCCACTCACTGGGAGAAATCCCAGGCCAGTGGGGTCTCTGGTAACTTAGCAATGGGCAGGGTGTAACATACAGACTGACAGAGCTTGGTGCATGTGTGTGTGGGGGTGGGCAAGGTTGGCACATAGAGCTAAGGTTGGCAATAGCTAGCTTCTCTCTACTGCTCACAGTCAGAGCCTTGTACTTCATTGAAGTACATGTCTGTAGTAGTTGTTCAGTTGACAGCAAGAAAACACAGCCCACGTTGAGTTGCATCTGCTTGCTGAGGGCAAAATGAAGGAGTGTAATTTTTTTCCAGACTCGCACCAAGAAAAATCAGAAACCTCTTGCCTGTTTTTCATGCCTGGATTTGTCAATTGGAGTGCCACAGTGATTACACCTCGTCTCCAGCATTGTCGAAAATAACTCCACGCGCCCGGATGATACCACCTAGGAAAGATAATGTCACTTTGTCGCGGATACTTGCAGGAGGATCAAGATATTGACTCCGGATGATACTTCTGTCTGCTGAAGACCTCGTATCCAGTTGAGTGGTGAAAAGTGGAAATCTTCGAGAAATAAAGTATGACTCTGCTTGGGCGGCAGTTATTGAGAAGGCGTTCGTCAAAGCTGAAGGCTTCATCACAAATTCTGATCAACTCACTCTGTACTTTTGACACATACCGGTAAACACGGTGGATGCTTCAATCTTATGAGCAAGGCAAACTCTGTTCGCCGATGGAGGAGTGAGGAGGGAAGTTGGTGGCATGCTTGCTTTGTATTTGACACATTTTGCAGGTGGAATATTGCCAAGGCGCAAGTACATAAAGGTGTCCTGTGGATTGCTGCTGTCCGTGTAATAGTGATGGTACTGGGCTCCTTGCCATACCAGAACAGGGTCAGATTTCTTCAAACTCATTGTAACTGATGTGTGACCAATTGTGTGCACTCAGTCAGAAATCGTACAACCCATTGCAACTTTAATACAATGGGTTGTCAGTCAGTTCAGTTAGGACGGGCACATCACATTGTAAGGCTTTGTGAAATCCAGCACAGGTTTTGGAGAGACCTGGAATCCTGGTATTGTTGTCCTTCTGACCCGGCCTGTGCTGGTCTTGTTTTTTGTTATTGGGACTAGGATGGTTATGTAATGTGTCAACACATTGCCAAGCTGAGCACTACATTTCCTGGCCGTTGTAAAAGCAACGTTGTTATCACAGTGGTAGGAGAGGACAACTCTGTACACACACCAGTGGTTCCTACGAGCGGGCACTCGCAAACACTGCAACTGGGCTTCAGCTATTGAATGGTCCGGCGCGCACACACAGCATTGAAACGAGACTTGGATGACTACTGTGTGAATGTCTAAACTGTAACAGATAGCTCACTGAACATCACTGTGAAAGGAAGTGATTGTAAGCTGCGCAACCTCAGGATAATCAGCAGCCTCTCCGTCGCTGACAAAATAAAGCATCTCCAACTGTATGCTGCTGATGTTTCCCGCAACCTCCATGCTGCGGAAGTCCCTGTGACTGGACTGTATTTTACTCTGGATGTTTGTGATCTTGTCGGATCGTGCAGCTGATGTCAGGATGCCATAGAAAGGAGCACAGACAGAACCTGTTGGACGCACACAACACGAGAAGTGAAAGTCTCTTGGATTTGGGGGCGACCTTTTTGGTCGGTCTCCGTCCTTGCAGAGTGGGTGGCAAGGACTGCTATGCCCGCGTTGTCTCTCCTTCGTACGGCGATAACCGACCGGTGAAGCAGCAGCGATGTCTGTGGCAGTGCTCATCAACACCATTATCTTGCCCAGGTGACATGAGTCATGTAGTACCATATCTCAATTCTGATTGCGATTGAAATTTGTGACAATTTTAGGCAGACACAAACTGTGGGTAATTTAAGGGCCGATAAATTTTAAAAATTGCCGTACAGCTTTTGACAGGGAAAATCCTGAACATCAAGAACCATACTTTTTTTTATTGAGAGGCTAGGTGGGTGCTAGCTTGCACTCAGACTTATACTCATACTCATACTCAAGTTATCTCATACTATATCTGTGCAGTTGTATTTTTTTTTTGGAAATGTAATCAAGTTTATTCTTTTACTGGATGATAACAAGAAGTAGGCCTATCACTAGTATCAGTGCTTCAGATGCCGAGTATTTACTGGGTCAGGACAACCTTGAAAAGGAGAAGCAAATATGAGTGCACAAAATGACAGTGTTCGTGAATGTATTCGGAAGGAAAAGGTGTGCATGCCCCTATAAGAGGGAGTGTGCAGGATCCAAATACTCTGCTTGCATCAATTGTGCAGTCGTGGATGATTTTTCTTCATCGCCCAGGTTTTCTGGATCGGAATGTCTGCTGTACATACTTATTACTACCATAGAGCAAGGAAAAGAGAAGGAGTCACAATGCAGCCTGCCATCCCAGGGCATTGTTTACCCTTAATTAGCACATCAGCCGGCCCAGTGCTAAGGCTATGTCCATTCTGAGGACAGCCCGCAGCTTATGTGAACTTCAGCAGCGATACTACTATGATACTACATGTACATACTGTAGGCCTATCCACCATGTTGAAATTTGGTATTATCATCAGTGTTTTCATGAAAAGACCAAAGCAAGAAGTGGCCTCTTCATGGCAAGCCCCGGTGACATGCACAACACTGGATAATAATATGAAGGTAGAATATTCCAGCCTTTGGTAGGTCCTGCTATGATTGAAACAGGACTTCCTGTGGCCATCCCAAGTTTTGAAATTTGCTCAATTTTTGTTTAAAGTCTGGGAAAAAAACAATTTTCATCTTTGTTTGCTTGAACTACAAGTTTTGAAATTTGCTCAATTTTTGTTTAAAGTCCGAACAAAACTACTTTGCATCTTTGTTTTCATTTCTTGAATTACAAGTTTTGAAATGCGGTTTTTTTTTTTTTAAAGAAGTCTTATTGTTTTGGCGGGGGGGGGGGGGGGGGGGGGCAAACCAGGTGTGTAATGTCATACTCATCCAGAGAGTCTGTTGACATTCATCTATCCCTTTGCAAGTCATCATTGATGTCATTTTGTGTGGTGCAGAGCACCGTAGGGCACATAGCTCCCCGTTGGTCTCACATTGTCAGTTCAGCTATCTGTCCCAGCAGCACACTTGCTAAGGAAGACTGTTGGAAAAACCCTGGCCACAATTTTGTACGGGGTTGATGTAAGCGTCGGCTCTTGTTGAACTTTTAAATAGATAGACGCGGATCTCCCACTGCCAGCCAGATTTATTAACCCACTTTTTGACCCGCTATTGTGCAGCTTGTGATGACAATGCGCCCATTGTGTGGCAAGGCTGTTTAGGTTAGGCGCCCTGAAATATGTTTGCATAGTTATTAGGAATCAATTTGATTCTGCCCTGATCTATCAAGTCTGAAGTGACTGTACGTTAGCAGAGCATCAATTTGAAATTCTGTAAAGAGGGGAGCTTGTTTTCAAGTGACAGTGCAGAGTTTTGGCCTCTGAGCCTCTGAACAGACGTCCCCGATTCACCCGTGACAGACAAGCTTCACGGTGGAGATATGAGAGGAACACATTGGTCCAGATCTTCATTGCAGGGACTGGGAGTCGTACATTGAAGGATGGAAAAGTAATCGGGTGACTCTCTCACTTCTACCAGTTTGCAACAGTTGTTTTTTGTTCATCTTTTTATTGATTTTTTATTTACTTCTACTGTTTGAATGCAAAGTTGCATTTGTTATTTGTAGCCCAGTGGAAAGAGAGGAATTTTCCGCGGGTAGGCGGTCGGGCTACTAGAAGAGAGGAGTGGACCTGAGGCTAATTTGGCAATTTCTGGACGCAAATGTTTGTTTCGACAGCAACTTGGCCTTCAGTCGGTCTGATCCATAGCCGTATATCATAACCTCAAGACGGTCAATAGATGGCGCCAGACTGAAATGCCACCGAGGCTGCCATCTTTGCACAAGTATGGGTAGAAGTAAAGAGCAATACCATGTTCCTATATAGAAAAACCACGTACGTATGTGAGTGTCACCGCGTAGAGTCATGGCACTACCGGCAAATTTGAACGCGTGTCACGTCACACGCGGTGCTAACGTGTACGCTCTTTACTTCCGCCCATATTTTGAAGCTAGTCGAGTTTCCCATGGATGGTATTTTGGTGTCCTGACGTAATTTCTAATAGACACTGTCCGTCTATATAATATGGCCGTTTTTGAAATGAAGGCTTAGGCTGGGGCTTCTGCTTCAGTCATATTTATCTTACTCGTTATCTTACCCTGTACCCATCAAGCCAACAAACCTTCAAATTCAGAAAGAAAACACAACCTGGTTTTTAAGTTTGGTCAGACGGAGATGAAGCCTGAGCCTGAGCCTAAGCCTTCATTTCATAAACGGCCAATATCTATAGATGGTCTGATCTCTCTGACCGTTTGTTTGTTTGGTGTGCACTCCAGGGTGCGGAAGCTGCAGGGCACCCTGACGGCCGTGCAGGAGCTGGACCAGAACATGGTCAACCTTCGGCAGTGGCTGGCCCTGATGGAGAGGCAGCTGGCCACCCCTATCACCTATGAGTCCTGCGACATCATCGAGATCCAGGCCAAGCTACAGACCCAGCAGGTGAGGCTCATGGAGAGGGGGAGGGAGAAGGAAGGGGTGAGAGGGAGGGGGAGAGAGAGGAGGGAGGGGGAGAGAGAGGAGGGAGGGGTAGAGGGAGGAGGGGGTGAGAGGGAGGGGGAGAGGGAGGATGGAGAGGGAGGGGAGAGGGAGGGTAGAGAGGGAGGGTGGAGAGGGAGGGGAGAGAGAGGAGGGAGGGGTAGAGGAGAAGGAGGGGATGAGAGGGAGGGATGAGAGGGAGGGGAGAGGGAGGGTGGAGAGTGAAGGTAGAGAGGGAGGTGGAAAGGGAGGAGGTGAGAGGGAGAGGGAGGGTAGAGAGGGAGGGTAGAGTAGAGAGGGAGGGTAGAGAGAGAGGGGTGAGAGGAGGGGGAGGGAGAGGGGTGAGAGGGACGGGGAGGGAGAGGGAGAAGGGTGAGAGGGACGGGGAGGGGGAGGGAGAGGGAGAGGGGTGAGAGGGATGGGGAGGGAGAGGGAGAAGGGTGAGAGGGACGGGGAGGGGGAGGGAGAGGGAGAGGGGTGAGAGGGACGGTGAGGGGGAGGGAGGGGTCTCTTAGGTCATTTTTAATGACCCATTTTATTTCATTTTGAGAGGGAGTGAGAGAGCGAGAGGGAGGAGGTGAGAGGGAGACGGGGGGTAGAGAGGGAGGTTGGAGAGTGAGGGTAGAGAGGGAGGTGGAAAGGGAGGAGGTGAGAGGGAGAGGGAGGGTAGAGAGGGAGGGTAGAGAGAGAGGGGTGAGAGGGGTGAGAGGGACGGGGAGGGAGAGGGAGAAGGGTGAGAGGGACGGGGAGGGGGAGGGAGAGGGAGAGGGGTGAGAGGGACGGTGAGGGGGAGGGAGGGGTCTCTTAGGTCATTTTTAATGACCCATTTTATTTCGTTTTGTATGCACTTCAATCCACATTCCGTGTTCACATTTTACATCAATGATGAATTAAAAACTACTTGTAAAAAGCCATAAAAGAGACCAGGAGGAATTTTTCCCAGCAGAAGGGCATGATGTGTTTTTAGCATCTGAACTCACTTATGCCTATTGCCGGACACCCAACGGATTTCATTTCGGTCCTTCTTGTCAGTAAGCAGTTTGCAACATTTTTGCATAGAACTCTGGCCCCAATTTCATAGAGCCGCTTGAGCATGAAAACCTGCCAAACGTGAAAATTCTTCCTCGATGATAACAAGATTGCTAACTATATTTGACTTGGTACTTATTTCATTCAACTAGTATTCAGATATTAGGTGCTTAGCTTAGGATATGTGGAACTTTGGCAGGCAACCTGATTATCTTTTTGCAAGACTTTTCATGCTTTTAAAAGCAAATTTTTATGCTTAAGACCCCTACACAACATTGGTAAGATTGAAGAATGAAATGTTCACAGATTTGCAGGAACTTGATACAGTTTACGTCTCACCGAGATCTGAACTATTTTTTGGAACTACGGTGTTGAATGCAGCATTTTCGCGAAACAAATGAAGCGATTTTTTCGAGACTCAGTTGGCAGATTGAGCTGAAACTTTCACAGGTGTGCTATTTCATGCATATGTTGGATCAGACAACGTATGGATGCTATCCTTTGACCTCGACCAATGTTGTGTAGGGGCTTTAAACGGCTCTTTGAAATTGGTCCCCGGTCAGCGGTTAGACTAACACGGCTATCTTGACCCATGCCCCGGTGGCAGGAAATCCAGAAGGACATTGAGCGGCACAGCAGCGGCGTGGGCTCGGTGCTGAGCCTGTGCGAGATGCTGCTGCACGACACGGACGCCTGCTCGTCGGATGCCGACAACGAGGCCATCCAGACGGCGGCCAGGACCCTGGACCAGCGCTGGCGGGCCATCTGCTCCTCCTCCATGGAGAGGAAAGTCAAGTGAGTCCACCGGGGGACAGAGAGGGATGGAGGGGGGGGGGGAGACAAGGCCATCGCCAAGGCCATCGTCACATACCCTGACCATAGACATTGGCTGGTTTATTTAAAGAAATGTAGGCATAGGCTCAGGCTTAAATTGCCTAGGGAAACGGCCAGCCATGCAGGACCATCTTGACGGGTCACTGTGTGCTTGGGGGATTCGCCACGACCCGCCTCTGGGATTCCCGCAAGTCTTGTTGCATTGCACCTGTCGTCTTCACGTTATTGACATGTATACTTGAGTTTTGGGGATTATAGTTTATTTTTTACCTTTGTTCATCACTTTCTTTTGTGGTTGTGTTTGTAAAGCGCTTTGAGGTGATACGTAAGGCGCTAAAATAAATATATATGATTATTATTATTATTATTATTATTATTATTTTTCCTTTCACCGCCGCTCTTTTGCAGGATCGAGGAGACGTGGAGGCTGTGGCAGAAGTTCACCGACGACTACACCCGCTTTGACGACTGGCTGACCAGCAGTGAGCGCATCACCAGCAATCCCCACACCACCAACCCACAGTTTGCCGTCGTCAAGGAGGAGATCAAGAAGTACCTGGTGAGGGAGCCGTTGCACAATACGCCGATCCAGTGGGCCACACCCCTTGACAAATTGACCGATCACAGCGTGCGGTTTAAGGTCCGACAAATTGCCGCCATTTTGTCCGACATCACGTTTTAAATATTGTATTCTTTACTACACACTTTTCGTTGTGTTTACTTTTCTTTCGTATGTACCAGGTAATTCCTTTGCAAACCCTAGTTTTATCCTTAAACATGGTCAAGTGGTGCTTATATTTTAATTGTTTTTCTGACTGTATTTCTGAAATATACATTTTTGGCCTTTTCCAAAACCAAAGTCCAATGGACAGAAGTGCTTTTGGTGGTTGCGGGCATGCAATGGATGCAAACAACAATTGTAAATCTGGCTTAAGTAGCCCAGGGATCACCCACACACACACACAAATTTGAAACTTTGCACGGTAGACGTGGTAAGACAGTGAGGTTTGTGGTGTCTGTTTCAAGTAGAGGTGTGGTTCTGAGAAGAACTGACAGAAAAAGAAGAATCATCCATAAGAATAATCCAAGAGCTACATACTTCATAGAATGAATGAAGGTGAAATTTGATTAGCAACCCTCTTTCCAGTGCATTGTGCTTCACATCGAGGCTGTTCAGCATTCCTGCGCTCTCATCCCCTTTTTCCCTTTCCCGTCCGCGTCCAGACGTTTCAGCAGAAGGTCAAGGACAACTTTGCCCAGCTGGAGATCATCAACAAGCAGTACCGCCGGCTGGCCCGCGAGAACCGGACAGACAGCGGCCAGCGGCTACGGGCCATGGTGCAGGCGGCCAACGACCGCTGGGACGACCTGGCCCGCCGCTGCGTCTCCATCCTGCGCCGGCTGCGCTTCGGCCAGGGCCAGTGGGAGGAGTTCAACGCCTGCCGCAGCAACATGATGGTCTGCCTGACCCGCATGGACATCCAGCTGACGGCCCTGGAGCACTTCTCCGAGTCGGACATCTCGCTGAAGATCAAGCAGATGATGGTGAGACACCCCCCTCTCAATTGGGCCACTTTTTTTTATTGATTCTTTCATCAGTTTGTGAACATAGCAACAAAAAAGTTGACTTGAACCCGAGATCAGAGGGCTTGGTTTCAAGACTAGCAGCCGATTTCACGAAACTTCAAATGTTGCGTACGCAACATTTTATTGCGTATTAACTTACGCAACATTTCGCTGCCTTTTCTGAATAGTGCACAAAAGAGCCATTGTGGTACAAGACAACATTTGTACGTTGCCTAACTTACGCAACTTTTCTTGAAATCGGCTGCAGGGGGGCAATTTTATAAAGCCGCTTATGCGAGAAAATCTGCTGAGTATGAAATTTCTTCCTTCTATAAAGCAGGATTACCAAGCACATTACGATGTGATGTCTATTGCTTTTGACTTGTGGTCCATTGTTCTTTACTCGGCATCAAACAAAAGTGAAGTTTGGGTTGGCAAAAGTGATCTTGTGGCTCGTGATATTTTGTGCTTCAGCAAATTTGGGTGCATAAGTGGCTCTATGCAATTGGCCCCATGCCCAGCGAAACTTTCTCTGCTATTTTCACAACTCGTGTAACTCACACCCGGCCGGAGTGAGAAATTCTCTGAGTGCTGTTCGAATACTGAGAATGTGCTTTGAAACCTACCTTGGATGCGATTAAATGAGGGTTTGCCCTGCTCGACGTGGGAACACGACATCGAGCAGGGCAAAACCCTCATTGAATTGCCTTCTCCTCGACGCAAACATCATGTTCTATCTATGCTGCCTTGAATGATTCCGTATTAGCTCTGGACCGCAGCTCAAATGTAGTTGGAACACGGTGGGAGTCTTTTAGAATGCTGGTAAAGCATTCAGACTGAACTCTGAATATCCAGGAATCTGCAAAGAACTGTTATTCCGATGACACTCTGACTCACTCTGACTCTGGCCTGGTGGTTTAGATGTCTGGCCGTCCCCCTCCCCCAAAATCGCTGAGGTTTGTGGAAGACGAACAGAGTATACTGTTGGAAATGTCGAGTTCCTCCAGTTCTTTTCAGAACCACACATAAGAGAATTGTGCATGGTGTTACCGCAAACCTATTACAGTGGAACGTCGCTATTTAATGAACATCCCGGGATCCATGAAAATTATTCGGTGTAGCGGTCGTTTGTTATAGCAGATGTGGCCACATATCCATGGCCGTAAAATCGGGAGCCAAAGGGAATGTTCATTATAGCTGAATGTGCGGTGTATCGGCGTTCGTTGTAGCGGTGTTCCACCGTACTTCTTCCGCTATTCTCTCTGTGTAAACCCGTTCAAATCTCGGCTTGTGTGAACACCGTCCTCGGCTCCCCATCTCCCCGCAGGCCTTCCAGCAAGAGATCGAGGTGAACCAGTCGCAGCTGCAGGAGATCGGGGAGCACGCCCAGGTCCTGATGCAGCGCTCGGACCCCCAGGACAGCGTCCAGATCCAGGAGAACATGGACGAGCTCCAGCGCTATGCCATCCAGGTCTTTGACCGGGTCCGCCGCTTCCAGCGCAAACTGGAGCGTCTCTCCATCGCCCAGGTCAGTGTAAACAGTGAGTCACTGGGCCAGCACAAACCCAGTAGGGATAAGCAGTCGTTCGGGGTGCTGTTTGCTTCATTTTTTTCCAGTCAATTTGTTTGGCTTTCCTTCCAGCTTAGCCTTTTCTTTAAAGGCCCTATACAACATTGGCGAAAGTCAAAAGATTGCCACAGTTTTTGTGTTACACCATTAAGCATTCCAAAAAAGAAATCCTGCGAGGGGTTGAACTCAAATTGTAATCTGAGAAAGCAGAAAAAGGCAAAAATCAGTCACGGTTTTCGCACTCTGTGGTAGTGTAAGAAATAGTTTATTGATAAACTATTTGTTGATGTTTGAGGGAAGTTTTCTCGAGAAGTACAGCATCCCAGACCGTAAGATTTCAATATGAGGATTCTATCATGACCATCTACAAATTGTGTAAAATTAGAAGGAAATTTGTGGACATCAATGTTTTCCGATCATTCCAATGTTGTATTTGGCCTTTTGTTGTCGGGAAGAGACTCATAGACTTTGTGCATTGACATCAGTGTGCCATCACCTGAAGAGTTCTAATGTTAACCAAAGAGTCTGAAATGTGCGGTGTGCGAACGTGACGTGCAGAATCAACCAATGAGCATTAATTGGCCATTGGCTTCTACACGAGGGCGCCCTTTCAAAAGCAAGAAGGTGCAGTGTGCATAATGTCTATGAGGAGTGAAACTGCTGTCATGAAATCAACCACAGACTTTGTGGAGAGATCCGTAGCTAACCATTCCTATTTTGGAGGAAACATTCCTCTTTTTTGGTAAAAAATGTATCACTTTTTACAAGCTCTTGACAACAGATTCCGATTTTTGGCTTGGAAATACACATGTATTCCTATGTAGTTTGCTCTGTGATTCATCTTTTTAGCAGAAGTATTCCTAATTTCCTTTAAGATACACACGTAGGTTGGCAGCTACTGAGATCTCACCATGAGCCTAAGGATTAATCTCATAAATCGAAGGACTTTTTTTTTTTTTTCACTGTTTCTTGTACCCCTGGCTTGCTGTGCCTGTTTGGTATTGATAATAGTGAATTAAAAAACTTGTGGTTGATTTGAATCTATAGCGGCGGGTACCACATTGCATCATGGATACACTATAATATGATTTGAATTTGAATCATAGATATATGATGAGGTGTCTGCATTAGAAAGTTGGCATGGAAGATTCAAATTCCGCCTGAAACTTGTATTATTGGTGAAAATAAGACATTATGTAATACAGCAATAGTGTTTCTCAAAAGGCTATCTGCCTTTCCTTCACATTTCCTTCACACATACCCCCCAGTCCATTACACATCCTTGAACAGTGCATTGGTGGAGGGGTTAAGACATTCACACTAGAAAACAGGAGTTTTCAAGGAGGTTTCAATCCCACCTGAGCTGCCTGTAATTTTTTTCAGCAGGCAGACAGGCAAGGCACTGAGCATGTACTGCTGATCATACATCAAAGACGGCAAACCCCTCAATGTACAAAATGTTCACCCTTACAAAATAATGTTGAAAAATTTATCTAAGGCCTATATCTACCAGGCAAGGAATCACCACAATTACTGCTGAATGACTGTCATTATCATTTATGGTTTATTGACCAAACTCTCGCAGCCAATGGCTGAATTTCAGTTTGATTAACAATTAAAACACTAAAGAAAGCAAACAATTAAAAGGTTTATACAAAGTTGGTTGAGAAGAAAACCAAGATTTGTTGACATGACATACACATTAGATGCATGCATTCTAACCGGAGTGCTAACATACACACGTGTAATATGAAAGACAGTACACACACACCCACTAGACAAAATAACAGGGAAACTAACTAGTGCATCAGCATGTGCAAATGACCAGCACATAATACTTATTTCTTACATTATTTCTTACTTTGCCTATCATTGGCATTTTCACCAACTGACAAATTCATCTGCACTGCAGTAAAGATGCATTTTGAAAATGTTGAATATTTTTGTTTATTTTTGTTTGAGTAATTATCGTTATTGAGCAAATTACATACTTTTACATTTTTAAAGAGTTGCAGAGAGATTGGCGCGATTTATTGAGATTGTTGTATTCACCAGTTTGTGAAGCAAAAAACGCGCTGATGGTGTGACCTTGTGCATGGGCTGACCCAGGACTCTGTTGAGACTCTCCCTCTCGATTCCACATTGCAATTTCACATGTGTGAGAGTGTGCGGTTTTGAAAAGAAGTGGTGTTTTTCAGAACCGCACACACCCACAAAAGATAAATTTCATGGTGTTACCGCAAACCTATCTCTTATCCTGCTAGTGCTACTCTCACCATGAATACTTTTTAATCTCATCTGATTCTAAACCTAAAAATTGAGTGGGCCTGACGTTTTGATCCTAGCAGGACCTTTCTTTAAGGTCCTGCTAGGATCGAAACGTCAGGCCCACTAAATTTTGAGATTTGCATTTTGGTAATTTTAGTCAGTAAGCAGTTTGCAACATTTTTGTATATCACTTTAAGTCATCTGATTCTACCGGTACTTTGATCGTCACGTGATCGCCATTAACACCCCCCACCCTCGTAATTTCTCTCCTCAATGCCTTATGCAGGAGTTTTGCCGTTAGCACGTGACCCCCAGCAGATTGTAAATAGAATGTCAACTAAAAAAAAAAAAAAAAAAAAAAATAGCATGGATCTTAGTCACACACCCCCCCCCCCCCACACACACAGAATTAGCAACTCAGAGAAGAGAATATGTCTGGGCATCCGGCAACGCAGTTTGTCTCCGATGGTAAATGATTCCCCTTCCTCCATGCATTTGCCCATCCGAATGCCGAGTGAGCACAGAGCACCGAAGCCAAAACATGAACACAGTTAACTCATGCTCATCACTTTCCCTTGCCCCCATCAGTTATTGCTTGGGTTCAATAGGACACAGAGTCATCACAGCATA
Organism: Luidia sarsii; assembly: GCA_949987565.1. NCBI lineage: Eukaryota > Metazoa > Echinodermata > Asteroidea > Paxillosida > Luidiidae > Luidia > Luidia sarsii. The sequence goes on along the minus strand of OX465101.1, from coordinate 24,660,299 downwards.
GTCAGTAATGCGGCAGTAGGATTGGAGATGTTCCAGTCTCTTGTTTTTAAGGTCAATGATCAGACTTTGACTAAGCTGAGAGCACCGGCAGAAGTGCATTCACCAGTAGCTTCCATTCTGCATTGTAGTTGTGATCTAACGTAGCTCTCTCTGCACTCTTGACCTCTTCTTCTTCTTTTTCTAACGCAAGCATGCATGTAGTTTGTTCTGCCTTGCCGGCCCCTGCATTTTTCTCCTTGACACTAACCTCCGCTCCTGAAGGCAATGGTAAAGCAGCAGCCCTCTGACGTTTTGTGGTCAGCAAGGCCAGTCGGATGAGGCTTAATACCGGTCTGTCATAATGTAACAGCCAGTTAAGGCTTAGGCTTTTCCCACCAAGCCTTAGCCCTTTAGTCATGGCCCTAGACTAGTCCAGCAAAGGCTTCAGATGTAAAGGCCACTAGAGTGAGCCACTGCAAAGACTAGTTGACTATTTGAGAAGATCCCCACCCAAAGGGCTGGATAGCTCAGTTGGTAAGAACACTGGCACTTTGAACCGGAGGCTTTGGTTCAAGTCCCGGTCCAGTCAAAGTTTCTCTGCGGATATTTGTTTAAATTTATTCTGTCTCAGTGTCTGTTTTTGTTTACCCCCCCCCCAAAAAAAAAAACCGCTCTCAAACTTTTTTTTTTATCTCAACCCCCAAAAGGGAAGCGAAACCTCCTGCATTCCATTCGATTACCTCTCAGTTCCCAAGGTGAGTCTGCCGCACAGGTCAGAGGTCGTAGTGGTGAGATGCCGTCGGCGCGCAGGCGCGGTGTCATTGTTGTCGCTCCGTGTGCCCAGCTCTCAGTGTCTTACCCTCTGTCCATTTTTTCGCCCGGCACTGTCAACCAGTGCAGTTTTTTATTTTGGGGTTGGTCATTCCTTGTGCTGTCTGCGGCTCTGTGTGCTGGTAGTTACCGTAGCTGTACCCAGATGTAATGGCGTGTTCATCTTTATAACAAATCTGTTCTTGATGTTTTCTTGATGGTGGAGGGCTATTACAAGGGGAATACCCTTATAGCTATTCTTGATTTTCTTTTATTGTTTTCAATCCACCTTCTCACAGTGAAGGAGGACATCTCTGTTTATGTTTGCTCGAATGTTCGGCTTCTCTGTCACCTCTCCATGCCACCCATAGTGTCTGCCCACCTCTTGCATTGTTGAAATACTAAGTGGAAGGGTTTTTGTTGACACCATGTGGCACTTCTCTTTTAAGGAGTGTGGCTCTGAGAAGAGTCTTGGATGTCTTGCCTTGAACTTAAGTCAGGGTTTCAGACACTGGTGTCCACACTGGAAGGAGATTAATCCAAAGTCCTCTTCATTCAATGACTGCGGGAGGGAAGGATGCTTCAGGAAAAGCTTTAAAATTCATAGTCAATCTAGCCACCGCCTTCTCCATTGTCCCACACTGCTGACCCCTTGTGCCCTCACTCAGATCCAGAGGTCAGCCTCTTGTCCCGCTGAGATGAAAAGCCGGTTCGTGGTAAAATTGCTGGAGTGTGACGCATTGTTATTGAAATAGGCAGAGGGGTTTGAGGGGCTGGAGGACTGTCTGAAAAAACAAACCCAAGCAGTCTCTAGCTGAACCTACACTTCCAGCTGAAGGCTTGAGAAAGAGAACACATACCGGTACCTTATTCTCGAGGTTTTGCCTTTTCCTGAAAAGTTTGATCAGCTCCGGCTTACCGGGGTTATAATCAAGGACTATTCTAAAAGCCCCTGTGCAATGGTTGAGTGTTCCACAACCATGCTGACTGAGTACCGGTATCCGCACTGGACACTGCTACCCTTGGATACCGTGAGTTGTTTTAGACAGCAATATTGCTGTGCCTTGGAAAGTGCATTTTTACAGCCTATACCCGGTAATCATGTTCCTTTTTGGCATACAGTTTTCACTGTGATGTACCGGTAGATAAAAAAAAATTGATTTGATTTAAAAAAAAAAAAAAAAAAAAATATTGTGAAGCATTCTTAGTGAAGAGTTGTGTGAAGTCTAGATGTTGTTACTTGTTCTAGATAAATTTGTGTTTGTTTTTGTCTCCTCTGTAGCACACTTGTACCGGTATCTGTATGCTGCTTATAATCCAGCCCCCTATTCTGTTGCAGTATGTAGGCACTAACAGTCAGCAGGCTGCAGCACTGACCTCACACTGATCCAGAATGCCTCTCGACATTGCCGCGGTCTTTAGATTTCTGTGATTTTATCAGCTTTAGATTCTGTGACTGTGTTTCTCTCAATTAACCTCGTCATCTTACCATGCCATTCTTCACCTTTTTTTCTTTTAGCCACAGCCATTTTAGTGACTCGCTTTACTGCATCAATTTGAGTTCTGTTGTGTTTTTTTTTTCCATTTGCGTTTCGCTCCCAATACCGTGTGGCAGTCTGTTGATAATCGCATGTGCTTGAGAATGAGTTTTTGTTATTTAAATTTTTCAGTATTTTTTCTTTTTTTCATTTGGAGCCCCATTGTTGATGCTGCATGTGTACTGTATGTGAGACAATTTGGCATTCTGTAACATTATTGTACTACTGATATGTGACCCTGTACGGCATCATGAGGATTCTCATCCAAAATTGAGTTTTCAACATTTTCCCACCAATGCAAAGATTATATCATCAGCTTTCCAATGATGTCAAAAGAATTTCCATACATTGACAAAATCCAACTTTACGACGCGAGAAATACTACGAAACTATGGAAACCACTTGTTCAGAAAAATCACTCTGAAGTTTGAGGTCAGGCACATGGCGCACTGACAAACTAAAAAATCCTTGATTTTCATAATATTTTACAGACATTTGTTGAGAAACTCCCTCGGATAGATGATTCTATAATAGATAAACTTAAAACGCAGATAAAGAAATTAAATTGATTTTAACATGCATTTTGACAATACTTTCAATGCCGTTTACTCAAAAAGGACTTTTGGAGTGAATGCCTTGTTACGCTGTCATAGCCAGGTTTACAGCAATAAGTTGTTTGGATCTGACTGAAAGCGGGGGTGTGATCCCTGGAGATATATACGGCAGTAAATGGTTGCATTGCTTCTGACTGGCACCCCCGCCCAGGCAAAGACTAGTTGACTATTTGTGAGGCCACCATCTAAGGGCTGGATAGCTCATATGGGAGAGCACTGGTACGTTAGTCCAGAGGTCTCGGGTTCAAGTCCTGGTCCAGTCAAAGTTTTATCTGCTAATTTTTCAAATTCCTCTTTTGAGTGACATACTTTGTAGGAAGGGCTTCCAATGATTGAAATGCGGGACTTTCATTTTTAAGTTCAGCTTTTTTATTAGAAATGAAAAAGCCATTCTCAGAACTGAAATTTCAAGGCTGCCACACTAGGGCCCAAACTGTGGAATATGTTAGGTTTCCTATTAATTTTTGTGAGTAAAACAAAACCATTTATTGCTCATACATGTAGCATATAAGAAAGGCAAATTAAACTGACCCTTTGTGAAGGACGGAAGGATACGGGCATTGTGCAAGTGCAGAAATCCCCAAAATCTCTCTCTTCAGATTAATTAATTTTCAGTAGGAGATTGCACAGGCACGCACAGAAGTTCCATAATATCTTGCTCACCCTTGAGAATAGGCTTTTCCTAAACGCAGTGGCTGTTGTTACGGCAGTCGTCCATGTGGTTCCCTGACTTCACAGTATTTGTCAGGATGTTTAGCTCTTGGAACCAGACTATCAGCTAATAGACTGGTTCAACCAGCCTGCAATGCTGACGAAATACAATCAAGTCAGGGAACCACACGGACGACTGCCGTAACAACAGCCACTGCGTTTCCTAAAAGCACAGTATCTCCCGCTATCACTTGGTGTCTGAGCTTGTGCAGTGCCCGTAACGGAGAATCCTTTGCCATGTACTGGTGCAAAAGACCTGGGCTTTGTTTTTTTGCACTGCCAACAAGAACACTGTCATAACAGTTTTCCTGAAATTAACCACTTCGCGCCGGGACCTCCGAAATCAGAGAGCTGGTTGTGTCGCTGTGCACCGAGCCCTCTGAATCCGGCTACCACAGTTGTCCAAATTTTAAACAAACGTCCCCTCTCAGCCTACCACAAAATGGTACGAACATGTAGCACGACAAAAAACCCACAGACATCCGATTGTGTCAGGTTTGACTCGCTCAAACAAAGTGTCACCAAATAATGATTTATGTCAGAGGAATTTATTGTTACTAATTGTTTTGTGAGTTTTGTGAGTTAAAAAAAAAAAAAAAAAAAAAAATCATGGTTGTCATGGGCACTGAAAGTGGCCCGGTGCGAAATGGTTAGACCTGAAATGATTTGAGAGCCTATGAAACAAGGATTTGTGACAGTGCACGTTGGGTTTGTAATGACACCTTGCAGAATGCAATGAGTATTAAAGAAAAAAGCCATCAAAACCACTCACTCTTAAAAGAACCAGTGAGTGAATGACTCACTGGATCTGATGGTGGTCTTTGCTCACCGAAACCCTGATTTCATCGAGCTGCTTAAGCCTTACATCCTGCTAAGCTCAAAAACTCCTCCTTAGCCGGAAAGAGATTGCCGTCCTCATTTCCCGTGATGCCGAGAATGATTTGGCCTGTGTTTGGGCGCTAAGCACAAAATGCAAGTAGGATGTTGTCAAGCAACCCAGTTTTATCTATTTTGTATCTGTTATTTAGCAAGGCTTTCCACGATGAAAGCAAGTCTTGTTACAAAAGTGGTTCTGCTTGCCCCCCAGATTTTTTTTTCTTCAGAACCAACGGTCTGCTCTGAGAAGAAATATTCCTAAAATGTGTCCCTGTAAACCCTGTGTGCATTGTACAGTCACCCACCGTGCAAGGCTTCGAATCCTTCTCTCTATTTTGTGTCCTACTCTTGAGAGAGATCCTGCTAGGATCGAAACGTCGGGCCCTCTAACTTTTGAGATCTATGTATTGCAGGTCATTTTAGTCAGTGAGCAGTTTGCAACAGTTCTTTGTATTAACTTCTTTTGTGTGTGTGTGCTTCACTGTGCAGTACGACTCGCAGAGCACGGGTTCGGAGGAGGAAGAGGAGGAGGAGGAGGAAGACAGCGAGGAGATGAGCTCGAGTGAAGCCAGCCCAGACAGGGACCTGGACCCCAGCCTCCTGGGCAGCTCGCGCCGTTCCCTGACCAGCACGGCGAGCTCTCGCTCCGGCCGCCGGCCTCGGTTGGCAGCGGCCGACGGCGGGACGGCCTCGGGCCGCTCGGCCAGCAACTCGCGCTCGGCTTCCCCGTCGCCGGCCCACGAGAACTACGCCTCGGGCCGCCTGACCCCGGCCAGCGCCGTCTCCCTGGACTGGGACATGTACGTGTCCAGCCACACCCAGCAGTTCCCTGAGCCCCCAGCTGGGGAGGAGGAGGAGGAGAGCCAGCCCATCCAGCAGGCCGTGGAGGAGTGCCTCATGAGGTTGGAGGCCACCGAGAATGCCGTGCGCTGTCGCACTCCCACCGGCCCGGAAATCGAAGACGAGAAGGAAGGCTACGTGAGTATTTTTTTTAAAATTTATTTCAAAAAAATCGATGAAAAAACTTACTTAGGAAGTTTTGAACATATTGAACTCTTACTGGCGCCCCCACCTGGCCTGGCAAAGACTAGTTGATTATTTGCGAAGGCCAACATACAGTTTCAATTTTTGAGGTCGCTGGTGGTTTAGAGGACAACTCAGCCAGTTTTGTGTTACAGTGTCATGTGCTGCTATTTAGTGCCTTGTGAAGACCCAGGACAATAGGTTGAATATAGGCCTCCACAGGGAAATTCTAAAGGATTTAATGAAACTTGTATTGTGGAAATAACTCAAAAATTTGGACATTTCTGAAGGATAAGAGTCTGCCGCAAATTGAAGTGTTATATATAAGGGACATACGGTCCAATTTTCTGACCCAAGAAGGCGAATATGGTTGAAATGGGAGCATTTCTGAAACATTGTTTCTCACTCGGTTGTATACCGGTAATGACGGTTCTCCTGATGACAGCCAGAGCATACTGGTCGGAACGTCGAGTTACCACTCAGGTTCTTTTCAGAACCACTCTCTTCTTTAAGAGTCCTTGACATGGTGTCATCGCAAACCTTCCTATATTGTTTCACCCACCATGCAAAGCCTATAAGTCTTATTTATTCACTCGGTTGTGTTAGTGCACGAGAACAAAGCCATGTTCTCTACAAGGATATGGGTTCAGATATGGGTGTCCATGTCTCGTATGAAGAAGCTGCCTCCCAGCCCCCTGAAGCCGTTTAGTTTGTGTGTGATTGTGATTCTTGCCCCGCTTCCCTTTGGTTCCTGTCAGGATTCCCTGGTGGACGACTGCCGCCTCAGCATGGACGTGCTCAAGAGGATAGCCATGCGAATGCCGCAGGACGACCCAGCCCTCACGCAGCAGATAGCAGGTAACTCGCTCACCCAAACTCAATTCGCCAGCCTTGGGTTTTTTGTTTTTCCTTTCCAAATGTCTCACTGAATCAGCTTGGATTTGGAGTCAATTTCATAGAGTCGCTTCAGCGCCAAAATTTCATTAAGCACGAAAAATGTTCCTCCAAAGAATCAGGCTGCCAGCTAAAGTTCCGCTTGTATTTCATGTGAAGCAACCAATAATAGAATACGAGTCATCGAGTGAAATGTGCTTGGCAATCTTTTTATAACCGGGGAAGAAATTTCTTGCACAGCAGATTTTAACCCTTTAAGTAGTTCTGTGAAACTGGGCCCAGAGCTTCGACCAAGGAACACCTCTTCCAGTCTCACAACTGGAAGTACACTTCAGCAGGAAGATTACATTTGCATTTTGCATTGGTAGATTTGATCATTGTCTTGATTCAAATGGCACAGATTTTCCGACTCAGATGTACTGAGAACACAAGAGGGCATGAAACTGGGGAAAAAGTGGAGAATGGCATTATCTCATTTTGGAAATAAGCACTCCCTGCGAATGTGATGTTAACCTTCCTCTTCTCCTTTTCCTTCTCTTCCTCCATCTCTCCCTTCTCTATCTCCTTCGTCTTCTTCTCCTCCTATTACATTTCTTACTCCTTTTCATTATCCTTCCCCTTTACTTCCTCCTCTTCATTCTCCTCCAACTCCTCCTTATTCTTCTCCTCTGCCTCTTCCTCCTCTTCCTCTTTCTCCAACTCCCCCTCCTCCTCCTCCCCCTCCTCCTCCACCACCTCCTCCTCCACCCCCACCTCCTCCACCTCCACCACCTCCTCCTCCTCCCCCTCCTCCTCCTCCTCCTCCTCCACCACCTCCTCCTTCTCCTCCTCCTCCACCCCACCTCCTCCAACTCCCCCTCCTCCTCCTCCACCTCCCCCTCCTCCTCCTCCTCCACCACCTCCTCCTCCACCCCCACCTCCTCCACCTCCTCCACCTCCACCACCTCCTCCTCCTCCCCCTCCTCCTCCTCCTCCTCCACCACCTCCTCCACCTCCACCTCCACCACCTCCTCCTCCTCCCCCTCCTCCTCCTCCTCCTCCTCCACTCCCACCTCCTCCACCTCCACCTCCTCCACCTCCTCCTCCTCCTCCCCCTCCACCTCCTCCTTCTCCTCCTCCTCCACCCCACCTTCTCCCCCACCCCCTCTTCACAGCCATCCTGGGCCGCTGGGAGGTCCTGCAGGCCGACATCATGGAGAAGGACTCGCACCTGAACCAGAACTACAAGCAGTGGCACCAGTTCCGCCTGGACCTGAACAACCTGAACGCCTGGCTGGACCAGGCAGAGGCCCTGCTCAGCACCCAGGAAGCTGACTCATCGGCGGGTGACCTGGAGGGAATGATCCGTCGACACAGGGTAAGAAAGAAATCATATTAGTTGCCCATTGATATGAATAACTGCCAAACCAAGTTCAAAAATCAACAAAACTGAGTAACAATATCTGTGGCGACACCGTGAGAGTCAATGATATAAGGGTTTGCGGTGACACCATGTGTATTAAAGGTCTCTTTAGGAAGAGGTATGGTTCTGAAAAGAACCTGATTGATAACTCGACGTCCCAGGCCAGTGTTCTCTGGCCGTCATCTGGAGAATGATGACTGCCAGAGCACACTGGCCGGAACGTCGAGTTGTCACTCTGGTTCTTTTCAGAACTACGGTCAGACTGTGGGTGGTAAATAGATATAAATTAGGGATGGGAGAAATAAGCGGGTTAACTGACAGTAATCTTTAGAGATATGATAATGATAATAATAGTAAAGACTTATAATGTGCACATATCCACCCTGCTGGGTGTTCAAGGCGCAGCAAACTTGAAGACAAGAAGTGTGGGAGTAATAGAGAAGAACAAATTATCGTAGTCAGTGAAAACTTGTGTCATTTGCGTTTTTAGTAGCGATTTAAATTTTGTAGTACAAGAAAAAGATCTAAGTTGGAGAGGGACTGTAGTGATGGCAGTTATAGGGTGTTAAAGCCCCTACACAACATTGGTCGAGGTCAAAGAATAGCATTCATACGTTGTCTGATCCAACATATGCATGAAATAGCACACCTGTGAAAATTTCAGCTCGATCCGCCAACCGAGTCTCGAGAAAATCGTGAAAACTGCTTCATTTGTTTCGCAAAAATGCAGCATTCAACGCCGTACTGTTCCTAAAAATAGTTTAGATCTCGGTGAGACGTAAACAATTTCTTTTACTCTTTTCTCCCAAAATACAACATTTTAGGCAGAAATACTTCAGTGCGAGGTTTCTACTATAACCATCTTCAAACTGTATGAGTTTCATGGAAATCTGTGAACATTTCTGTTTTTCGATCTTACCAATGTTGTGTATGGTAGGGGCTTTAAATGCGCAATTGGTTGCGATTTGCAATTGATTTTGTGGGTGTTTTGCTCGTTCCGGCAGGAGTTCATTCTGGGGCTGAACGCCCGCAAGGCCATCGCCCTGTCCATCAACCTGTGCAGCCAGCAGTTCCTGCGGGCCGACAGCCGGCGGGGGCGGGCGCTGCGCGAGGAGCTGGCCGCCATGAACGGCCGCTGGGACCGGGTCTGCGGCCGGGCGGCCGGCTGGCAGAAGGAGCTGCAGCTGGCCATCATGCGCTGCGAGGAGTTCCACCAGACCACGGCCGACCTGCTGGTCTGGCTGGACGGCATCGAGGCGGCCGTGACGGCCACCGAGCCCGTGGTGCTGGCCGCCGACGAGGCCCGGCTCCACCACCAGTACCGGGTCTTCATGGTGAGTGTGCCGGAGACTCACCAAGCCCCCCCAAAATGTCTTGACTCCAGTAGGCTCTGCAAACAGCCCTTCATCTGGCACAGGAGATCTAACTTGAGAAAATCATGACTCAAGTTACTCAATGATGGTTTGCCAAAAGCTGCCGTGCTCTCTATCCCTATCAATGGAAGAGTGATGAAAGGAGAAACAGTCGCTAATATTCTGACTCCCCCCCCTCCCCTCCCCTTTTCTCGGGCAGAAATTCAAGAGGGAGCTGGAGTCGTCCCAGCCCAAGGTGTCCTCCCTGAAGGAGACAGCCGACCAGCTCCTGGTGGACGTGGACTCGGAGGACTGCAAGGCCACGCGGGACAAGCTGCACCTGATTGCCCGCAAGATCACCGCACTGCTGGCCCGCTGTGAGGACAACTTGGAGCTCCTGGAGACCACCATCGACCCCTCGCAGTTTGAGATTGACAAGGTGAGAGTGCCTCTCTCCCTCTCTCCCCCTTTCCCTCTTCATCTCTCCCTCTCTCCCTTCTATCAATCTCCATATCTGTCCCTCTCCTTTTGATGTTGACACAGTGAGAGTGCCTCTCTCCCTCTTTCCCTCTCTCCATCTCTCCCTCTATCCATCTCTCTCTCCCTCTCCCCATCTCTCCCTTTCTCCCTCTCCCCCTCCCTCTTTCCCTATCCCATTCTCTCCCTCTCCCCTTTCTCCCTCTCCCATTCTCTCCCTCTCCCATTCTCTCCCTCTCCCCTCTCCCCTCTCTCCCTTTCCCCCTCTCTCCCTCCGTCTCCCCCTGTCTCCCTGCTCTCTCCCCCTCTCGCCCTCTCCCCCTCTCCCATTCTCTCCCTCTCCCCTCTCCCCCTCTCCCCTCTCCCCTCTCCCCTCTCTCCCCCTCTTTCCCTCTCTCCCTCTCTCTCCCCATGTCTCCCTGTTTCCCCCCTCTCTCTCCCTCTCTCTGTCTCTCCCCTCGATTTCCTCCTAATCAACTTGGTTGGGGGTGACAGACAAAAGCTACATCTATTCACCTATCTAAGACGGCACAAAGTCACAAAGTTGTCCGTATTCAGCCGTTTGGATAAGCCGTTCAACACTTGTCTTTGCGCAGGCGGAGGAGCAGAGCGAACCTCCCCAGAGGGCGGCCTTCCCCTTGCAGGCCATGGGCGACATGATGGGGGAGTTTGGCAGCACACCTGTGCTCCGCCCCGGCGCCCCCTACGGTGTGTACACCATGAGGCACTTCACCGACGCTGCCACCAACACTGCACCCGAGGATGAAGCAGACGCACCCGCCATTGTGTAAGCACGAAAAATGGGTAGTCAAAATTCAGAGGGCCTGACATTTCTAATCTATCGGAACCTTTCTCTAAAGGCTTTAGAGAAAGGTCCCGCTGTGGTTGAAACAAGAGGCCGTCTAAATTCTTTAGACAAGTGTCATTTTTTGTGTGTGATTTGAGTCAGTTTTCAACATTGCTGGCTTAAAGCCCCTACACAACATTGGTCGAGGTCAAAGAATAGCATCCATATGTTGTCCGATCCAACATATGCATGAAATAGCACACCTTTGAAAATTTAAGCTCAATCCGCCAACCGAGTCTCGAGAAAATCGTGAAAACTGCTTCATTTGTTTCGCGATAATGCAGCATTCATCATTTAGATCTCGGTGAGACGTAAACGGTTTCTTTTACTCTTTTCTCCCAAAGTACAACATTTTAGGCAGAAACATTTTAGTGTGAGGTTTCTACTATAATCATCTTCAAACTGTTAACGTTTCATGTAAATCTGTGAACATTTCTGTTTTTCGTCCTTACCAATGTTGTGTAGTGGCTTTAAGTCAGAGCTGGTTTATATAATGTTAAGTGGAAGGTTTGCAGCAGCACCATGTAACACTTCTCTTTCGAGAATGAGTGTGGCTCTGAAAAAAAGCCGGTAAGTCAACATTTCGGGTAGTGTGTACTCGTCGTTAAGAGACAGTCTACCCAAAACACTACCTGAAACATTGAGTTACCAGCTCTTTTCAGAGCCACACTCCTTCTCAAAGGAGATGTGTTACATGGTGTCACTGCAAACCTTCCACTTAGTATTTCAACCATGCGAACCTTTAAGTCTTATCTGGTTTATGTTGATGTGACAAAGAAATGCGTGGTTCTCAAGAGAGCAACGTTTTGGAACAGTACACTGCGTCAAGAATCTCCGAAGTATACTGTCCCGAAACATTGAGGTCATCAATTGGGTCATCAAAAGGCCTCTTGAGTGAGGTGCGGTTAGAATGGCAGTACCAGGCTTTTCAATATTGTTGAGGTTCATAGCCTTGGAAATTAAAGTCAGTATCAAGCAATTTGCAACATTGTTGGAGGTATTATTCAGTCATACTTTATGTTTGTTTGTCTGTTTACTTGTTTGTTTTCAGAGCGATTGCTGGTGCCCCCGGCATGCGTCGCCGCTCGCCGTTCATCTCTCGAGCACTGCGGGCAGCCCTGCCGCTGCACCTGCTGATGCTGCTGCTGCTGGGCGTGGCCTGTCTCGTGCCCATGACCGAGGAGGACTACAGCTGCTCGCTGACCAACAACTTTGCCCGCTCGCTGCAGCCAATGCTGCGCTTCACCAATGGTCCGCCACCCATCTGAGGGGAGAGGAGGTGGAGGTTGAGGCGAGACGAGGCTGGAGGAGGGAGACGGAGAGAGAGAGAGAGGCCCGGGCGAAATCCTTCCGTTCCATCGCCCAGTGCCGGCTTGACTCAACTGCTGATAGCACTGCGCTGCATTGAACCCGTGCCGTGGCATGCCGTCGTGAATTAAACAGTACTAGCTCTCCGAGCAACGTTAGTTCGGCATCGCAGACTTTCGAAAGCAGAACTGTGCCCCATTCTGATCCATCTCCATGTACATTACTTCCCCCTCCCAACATCCAATGGCCTGCTGTGTCAATGGTGCTGTTCATTGTCCCCCATTCACACACCGGACCTGTGAGCCGGAGAGAGGAGCTGTCCATTCAAAGCGCATGCACTGAACCACACCCTGAGCGACAAAACCAACCGAGACTGTGTGACAGAGCCAACTGGGGACCACTGATGTTGGCTCGGTACCAGTGTCAGGCAATTCATTGCTGTAAGTGGGAGAGCTGAAGCTCGGAAAAGTGCCGTAACTTTGATTGAGACCTGCCGGTTTTTTCAGAGACCCACTCAATGACCACATTCTGAAATGTTTGACTGAAAGTTGTATTCTGATGAAGGGAACGGATTCTTCACATTTCTTTGCCAGGTCTTTCTCTTTGCTTTTGATTTTGTTGTGCTATTTCCTATATTGTTGCTTATTTACTCAACTTACTGACCTGTTTTTATTTGGACGTCAGTCTTTAGTTAAACTCATTCCAGAGGTGTACTAAGGTCCCATTTTGTTTGTTGGTAATCTAACGTATTTATTTGCCATTTTAAATTGTCAAACATTGTGCTACCTAACGATTGATGCATAAAATTGATAGATGATTATCAAGAAGTAATGATTAATGCATTGCATGTACATAGAGTATTGACTGTTGCTTTGGTCAGGGCGATCTTCAATGATGATATTGGAGTTTATAACAAAAGCAACAACACTGCATTTACCTAGATGCTTCAGAACAGCTTACACTTCCCATCAGACCTGCTTGTTCTGACCTCCTTGCTCCGAGAGACCTGCTGATTCCAGGAATGCAGGATTTTCATGTTCTCAAGTACATTTTCTGTTTAGTGCGTGGTTTTCAATACTCCAGCGAAGCCCAAGCTTTTAGCCATAAAGGGCCATTTGAAACGGGTTCCCTGACTATGGGTCTGACTAGACAATGGTTCCGGTATCAGGCACCACGCTGTGAAGCGGTCAAGCAGAGTTTACACTTCATTTGTAGCATACCATGCCAAGTAAACTGAGAGCGGATTACCAGCCACATGCACCATGCGTAATATGCCATTTTGATCGGTACCCTGTTTTTAAAAAAGGGCTTTGAGCAAAGTCCAAAGATTCTAATTTTGTTTAGGTTTTTACTCAATTTTATGCTTCTGCTTTCAATCCTTGGATTGTCAATTTTTGTATACCCTCATTACAATCATGAAGTACAGTTTGTGAATTCCTAGAAAAACCAAAACAGTCCCCTATTTTCAGAAAAAAACAAAATACTTGCCAAAGGATGCAAATGAATAAGTAAATATCAAATTAACATTTTAAGAAAGAAAATCGTGTGAAGTTTTATGAAATTTGAATTGAAAACCAAAATTATGTTTAATCTAATTATATTTTATTGACGTGAAATTTAACTATTTTTGTACAGGACTATGGTTTTATCAATTGTACTAAAATTCATTCACCCTATTACAGTGTATGTTATGTGTACATTTTTGGAGTGTTGTACAGAGTGGTATTCATTTTTGATTGGGAAAGAAAACAACAAATTGAAAATGGCAACTCTTTTTCGCTCTTCTGTTTTTGTTCACATTAAGTGATGGTATTCAAAGTCATTGTGAGTGTGGCCCATTGATTTAAATTGTCGATATTAAGGTAATCGTTTTGAAATGGAGCAGCTTGCTATTTAGGTATTTTTGTATTCTCACCGTATTCCACCCCATACAAATCCTTTGAAAGTGCTGTAAATATTCGAAGATGAATAATCATGTCCTGGCTGCCTGAAACTGTACAGAATGTGTACAGCAAATTAAATTGGTTCATGGTGAAATAAATCGGATTTGTGTCCATATTTGTGTTATTTCTGTGGCAAGCGTATGATGGAATTCCATTCCTGGTTCATGTATGAACGTTAATTCCTATCTCCAGCCTTCCTGAGTCCCTACCTCTCTTCTTCTTTCCTTAGCCCTTGACCTTGAGTGGTTTCGGGCGAATCACTTTTGAAAAGCTGGCTTCCCCTGCACTATAAAGGTCAAACACTAGTTGACTACAAAGGCCGCCATCTAAGGGCTGCATGTCAGATGGTAATAGCGCTGGTATGCAAAACATTTGTTTCTTTACAATGCCCCCCAAAAATGTGGGAAAGTTTGCGACGGACGACGCCACGTCATCTCTTTCCGAAATGAGTACGGCTCTGAGAGGAGCCGGTAACTCAACGTTTAGGATCGTGTGTGTGCTCTGCCTGGCATCAGGAGACTGCTGGATTCCAACCCATGATCAGTGTCCCTGAGATCGCTGAAGCCTGCAGATGACGTGAGCAATGGAGTGTGTCGTGGCTTGGTCCAAACCATTGAATGACTGGTTCTTCTCAGAGCCATACACATTCTCGAAAGAAACGACTTCCATGCCGTCAACCACCTAATTTCCACATTGTGATTCCACCACACAAATGTTCAAGCCTTATCCGACGCACAAAAAAAAAAAAAGAGAGGCAATAACAACAGCCTGTACTTCTATTTGTTTTTTCAATGTGTATGCTTTTATTATAAATATATTTTTTATTATCTTATATTTATTATATTTCAACATGGGTTAAAGACCAAAGTCAGACAGAGCATAATGTGTCTGAAACAATGAGGCCACTGGTTCCTCGTGGCACCACACAAACTAAACAAATTATGGAAAACATGAATTGGTGCACGGTACACTGCTAACTATTATTGACTTGCAGTTGCTACCTTCACCATGAAAAGCCTGTAATCTCATCTATTACTCGTGATGATCCAGTGTAAGATTGCTGATAAACCTCTTCTAACCTCTTCATGGGAAACTCAATCCAAACAATGCCACTCTAAGAGCTTGCATTTCTTTTCATATCTCCTCCTCCTCCGCTTCCTCCTCCACCTCCTCTTTCTCGTCCACCTCCCCTTCCTCCTCTTCCTGCTCTTTCTCATCCTCCTCCTCTTCCTCCTCTTTCTCGTTTTCCTCCCCTTCCTCCTCCTCTTTCTCCTCCTCCTGCTTTTCCTCCTCTTTCTCCTCCTGCTCTTCCTCCTCCAATTCCTCCTCTACCTCCTCCACCTCCTCTTTCTCATCCCCCTTCCCTTCCTCGTCTTCTTCCTCCCCCTCTTTCTCTTCCTCCTGCTCTTCCCCCTCCATTTCCTCCTCTTTCTCCTTCTCCTTCTTCTTCTTCTTCTTCTTCTTCTTCTTCCTTTTCTTCTTGCACCATCTTTCTCTCTTTTCCAGTTCAGATTTTGCCGTCCTCAATCCCAGCCTGACCGACCGTCTGGCGAGTTCGACAAACTTGTCCAGCCTCTTGAGGGACACCTCGTCCTGCTTCTTAGAGAAGAACTTCTTCACCTGCTGGATGAAGGGCAAGCCTGAAAAAAAAAAGAGGGACAGAAAAAAAACCCCACACAACTAAATGTCAAATAAATGAGGGTTTTTCCCTGCCTGGTATTGCAATGAGTTCAGCATGCTCATTGTTCTGCCCGACTGCCTGCTCGGGCCAAAAGACTACAGGCAGCTTGGTGGGGTTCAATTCCATGGTTAATACTTCCTCATTAATTTGCACAATGGTGTCCCGATCAATCGTAGATGAGATTACAATTGCTGCCTGATGAAGGTTAGCAGTACTAGCAACTGAAATGTCGCTACCAGCAACATGACATCGCGTTAACTTTGCTTACTTTTCTCCCTGTCTGTACCACCACGATGAACAACCCTTTCCTTCCTATTCAATTCTAGATGCTTAGTTAAGACTTTGCTTTATTGCGTTGGCTGACTGCTCCCTGGGAAAAACTGAACCATTGTGTTTATGAACAGTGACCAATGGGGGCCCCTATTTACACTCACAGCTGTGGATGCAATGACCCCATTCAGCTTGCACACAATGGGCCATTCAGTGCAGCCATTCAGTCACAGCTGTGGATGCAATGACCCCATTCAGCTTGCACACAATGGGCCATTCAGTGCACCCATTCACAGTCACAGCTGTGGATGCAATGACCCCATTCAGCTTGCACACAATGGGCCATTCAGTGCACCCATTCAGTCATAGCTGTGGATGCAATGACCCTATTCAGCTTGCACACAATGGGCCATTCAGTGCACCCATTCACAGTCACAGCTGTGGATGCAATGACCCTATTCAGCTTGCACACAATGGGTCATTCAGTGCAGCCATTCACAGTCACAGCTGTGGATGCAATGACCCTATTCAGCTTGTACACAATGGGCCATTCAGTGAACCCATTCACAGTCACAGCTGTGGATGCAATGACCCTATTCATCTTGTACACAGTGGGCCATTCACAGTCACAGCTGTGGATGCAATGATCCTATTCAGCTTGTACACATTGGACCATTCAGTGCACCCATTCACAGTCACAGCTGTGGATGCAATGACCCCATTCAGCTTGTACACAGTGGGCCATTCAGTACACCTATTCACAGTCACAGCTGTGGATGGAATGACCCCATTCAGCTTGTACACAATGGGCAATTCAGTGCAGCCATTCACAGTCACAGCTGTGGATGCAATGACCCTTTTCAGCTTGTACACATTGGACCATTCAGTGCACCCATTCACAGTCACAGCTGTGGATGCAATGACCCTATTCATCTTGTACACAATGGGCCATTCAGTGCACCCATTCAATCACAGCTGTGGATGCAATGACCCTATTCAGCTTGTACACAGTGGGCCATTCAGTGCACCCATTCACAGTCACAGCTGTGGATGCAATGACCCTTTTTAGCTTGTACACAGTGGACCATTCAGTGCAGCCATTCACAGTCACAGCTGTGGATGCAATGACCCTATTCAGCTTGTACACAGAGGCCCATTTAGTACACCCATTCAGTCACAGCTGTGGATGCAATGACCCTTTTTAGCTTGTACACAGTGGACCATTCAGTGCAGCCATTCACAGTCACAGCTGTGGATGCAATGACCCTATTCAGCTTGTACACAATGGGTCATTCAGTGCAGCCATTCAGTCACAGCTGTGGATGCAATGACCCAATTCAGCTTGTACACAGTGGACCATTCAGTGCAGCCATTCACAGTCACAGCTGTGGATGCAATGACCCAATTCAGCTTGTACACATTGGGCCATTCAGTGCAGCCATTCACAGTCACAGCTGTGGATGCAATGACCCTATTCAGCTTGCACACAATGGGCCATTCAGTGCAGCCATTCACAGTCACAGCTGTGGATGCAATGACCCTATTCAGCTTGTACACAATGGGTCATTCAGTGCAGCCATTCACAGTCACAGCTGTGGATGCAATGACCCTGTTCAGCTTGTACACAATGGGTCATTCAGTGCAGCCATTCACAGTCACAGCTGTGGATGCAATGACCCTTTTCAGCTTGTACACAGTGGGCCATTCAGTCACAGCTGTGGATGCAATGGTCCTATTCAGCTTGTACACATTGGACCATTCAGTGCAACCATTCACAGTCACAGCTGTGGATGCAATGACCCCATTCAGCTTGTACACAGTGGGCCATTCAGTACACCCATTCACAGTCACAGCTGTGGATGCAATGACCCCATTCAGCGTGTACACAATGGGCCATTCAGTGCACCCATTCACAGTCACAGCTGTGGATGCAAAGACCCCATTCAGCTTGTACACAATGGGCCATTCAGTGCAGCCATTCACATTCACAGCTGTGGATGCAATGACCCTATTCAGCTTGTACACAGTGGACCATTCAGTGCACCAATTCACAGTCACAGCTATGGATGCAATGGCCCTATTCAGCTTGTACACAATGGGTCATTCAGTGCACCCATTCACAGTCACAGCTGTGGATGCAATGACCCCATTTAGCTTGTACACAATGAGCCATTCAGTACACCCATTCAGTCACAGCTGTGGATGCAATGACCCCATTCAGCTTGTACACAATGGGCCATTCAGTGCAGCCATTCACAGTCACAGCTGTGGATGCAATGATCCTATTCAGCTTGTACACAGTGGACCATTCAGTGCAGCCATTCAGAGTCACAGCTGTGGATGCAATGACCCTATTCAGCTTGTACACAATGGGTCATTCAGTGCAGCCATTCACAGTCACAGCTGTGGATGCAATGACCCTGTTCAGCTTGTACACAATGGGTCATTCAGTGCAGCCATTCACAGTCACAGCTGTGGATGCAATGACCCTATTCAGCTTGTACACAGTGGACCATTCAGTGCAGCCATTC
This sequence comes from Luidia sarsii, assembly GCA_949987565.1. NCBI lineage: Eukaryota > Metazoa > Echinodermata > Asteroidea > Paxillosida > Luidiidae > Luidia > Luidia sarsii. The sequence goes on along the minus strand of OX465101.1, from coordinate 24,642,043 downwards.
ACAGTCACAGCTGTGGATGCAATGACCCTATTCAGCTTGTACACATTGGGCCATTCAGTGCAGCCATTCACAGTCACAGCTGTGGATGCAATGACCCTTTTCAGCTTGTACACAGTGGGCCATTCACAGTCACAGCTGTGGATGCAATGACCCTATTCAGCTTGTACACAATGGGTCATTCAGTGCACCCATTCACAGTCACAGCTGTGGATGCAATGACCCTTTTCAGCTTGTACACAGTGGGCCATTCACAGTCACAGCTGTGGATGCAATGACCCTATTCAGCTTGTACACAATGGGTCATTCAGTGCACCCATTCACAGTCACAGCTGTGGATGCAATGACCCTATTCAGCTTGTACACTGTGGGCCATTCAGTGCAGCCATTCACAGGCACAGCTGTGGATGCAATGACCCTATTCAGCTTGTACACATTGGGCCATTCGGCACAAGACAGTGTCGGCCTTCAAACGAATGTGTCCCCAAAACTGGCTGGCCCCCGACTACCAGAAGTGAGAACTTTTTGCGTTTCCACCCCTGTTGGGAAGTAGCCAAGGCAATGGTCGTACCAGTGCTTTCCATCACCATCAAAGTCATGGCTTTGTGCAGGGCCACCTTCTTGCTCTTCCTCATGAGCTGGTCGACGACTGCCTCGTCAAAGTGATAGCCCGCCCACCAGTCTCTCTCACTCCAGCACATCTTAGCAACATCCAAGGCCACACGGTCCTTTCTGTTCCACACAGGCACAAGTCAAAAAGAAAAGTGAAGCAAACATGTTCAACCGTGTTTCTTGAATGCACAGCGCACATGGGCCTACTTTTCTACGGTAGTAAATGGGATTCAAGGGAAAAATTGGATAAGTTGCTTCCGAGACAGAATTAACTTCAAAGGTGAGTCGTGATGCAAACTCACGACTTGACCTTTGTGATTGTGTCTCGGGCTCGAACTCAACCCAGATAACTCGAGACTTGGACTCAGACTCAACCTGGATAACTCGAGACTTGGACTCAGACTCAACCTGGATAACTCGGGACTTGGGCTCGATCTCAACTAGATGACTTGAGACTTGGGCTTGATCTCAACTAGATGACTTCAGACTTGGACTCGATCTCAACTAGATGATTTAAGACTTGGACTCGATCTCAACTAGATGACTTGAGACTTGGATTCGATCTCAACTAGATGACTTCAGACTTGGACTCGATCTCAACTAGATGACTTAAGACTTGGACTTGATCTCAACTAGATGACTTGAGACTTGGACTCGATCTCAACTAGATGACTTAAGACTTGGACTTGATCTCAACTAGATGACTTGAGACTTGGATTCGATCTCAACTAGATGACTTCAGACTTGGACTCGATCTCAACTAGATGACTTAAGACTTGGACTTGATCTCAACTAGATGACTCGAGACTTGGACTCGATCTCAACTAGATGACTTAAGACTTGGACTTGATCTCAACTAGATGACTCGAGACTTGGACTCGATCTCAACTAGATGACTCAAGACTTGGACTCGATCTCAACTAGATGACTCAAGACTTGGACTTGATCTCAACTAGATGACTTGAGACTTGGACTCGATCTCAACTAGATGACTTGAGACTTGGACTCGATCTCAACTAGATGACTCGAGACTTGGACTCGATCTCAACTAGATAACTCGAGACTTGGGCTCAATCTCAACTAGATGACTCAAGACTTGGACTCGATCTGAACTAGATGACTCAAGACTTGGACTCGATCTGAACTAGATGACTCAAGACTTGGACTTGATCTGAACTAGATGACTCAAGACTTGGGCTCGATCTCAACTAGATGACTCAAGACTTGGACTCGATTTCAACTAGATGACTCGGGACTTGGACTTGATCTCAACTAGATGAGTTGAGACTTGGGCTCGATCTCAACTAGATGACTTGAGACTTGGACTCGATTTCAACTAGATAACTCGAGACTTGGACTCGATCTCAATTAGATGACTTGAGACTTGGGCTTGATCTCAACTAGATGACTCAAGACTTGGACTCGATCTCAACTAGATGACTCAAGACTTGGGCTCAATCTCAACTAGATGACTCAAGACTTGGGCTCGATCTCAACTAGATGACTCGAGACTTGGACTCGATTTCAACTAGATAACTCGAGACTTGGACTCGATCTCAATTAGATGACTTGAGACTTGGGCTTGATCTCAACTAGATGACTCAAGACTTGGCCTCGATCTCAACTAGATGACTCAAGACTTGGGCTCAATCTCAACTAGATGACTCAAGACTTGGACTCGATCTCAACTAGATGACTTAAGACTTTGACTCGATCTCAACTAGATGACTCGAGACTTGGACTCGATCTCAACTAGATGACTCGAGACTTGGACTCGATCTCAACTAGATGTCTCAAGACTTGGACTTGATCTCAACTAGATGACTTGAGACTTGGACTCGATCTCAACTAGATGACTTGAGACTTGGACTCGATCTCAACTAGATGACTTGAGACTTGGACTCGATCTCAACTAGATGACTCGAGACTTGGACTCAATCTCAACTAGATGACTCGAGACTTGGACTCGATCTCAACTAGATGACTCAGGACTTGGGCTCGATCTCAACTAGATGACTCGAGACTTGGACTCGATCTCAACTAGATGACTCAAGACTTGGACTCCATCTCAACTAGATGACTCAAGACTTGGACTCCATCTCAATTAGATAACTCGAGACTTGGACTCGATCTCAACTAGATGACTCAAGACTTGGACTCGATCTCAACTAGATGACTCGTGACTTGGACTTGATCTCAACTAGATGACTCAAGACTTGGACTCGATCTCAACTAGATGACTCAAGACTTGGACTCCATCTCAACTAGATGACTCAAGACTTGGACTCCATCTCAACTAGATAACTCGAGACTTGGACTCGATCTCAACTAGATAACTCGAGACTTGGACTCGATCTCAACCCAGATGACCCGAGACTGGTACCCAAACACCAGTGATGCAACTTGGACTAGGGCCACCAGACCTTGGACTTGTGACTCGTCTGACGTATGCAATACAGGACCACCTACCCCTTGACTATTCTCGTCAGGTGGAGGGTGAGCGCCTTCCATGGAGCCAGCCTGTCGTACCAGCAGCGGTGGTCCAGCATGTTGAACAGGGTACCGGTCATCTGAGCCACCGTGGCGCTGTAGTCGGCCGTCTCCTGGCTGGCCGACTGCCTCAAGAGACTGACCAGCTCCAGGGCCAGGCTGTCTGCAGGAACTCTCTGGACGTACTCCTTTGGTGACGGCAAAGGAAAAAGGTAAAGAGGAATTTTGAAAGACAGTTTATGGTTAAGCACTTCTGACTGGCGCACCCTGGGCCCAATTCCATAGAGGTGCTTAACGACCGACTTAAACGGAAAGTAAACACGTGATTTCACCCCCCCAGTAACAAGAACTGGTGTTAATCTTCATATATGACAAGAAAACAAACTTTACACTTTGCCTTAGGCACCCATGTCAAAAAGATTTTTATCGGCGCGACGCGACCCACCGCACAGCGCCGCACTGCGCCGCGGGTCGGTGCGCCCCGTCCGGCCGACATGCGGCGCCGCCGCGAAGATTAAGATTCCTGCATAACAAAAGGTGTGGGATTTGCATAATCTTTCATGGACGACTGCATTCTGGGTACTTGCTCTTGGACTCGGCCCGACGCGGCGCGCCGATGGTAACACTGACACTAGTGGATCTGGCCAGGCGGCCACCATAAAACCACACAGGAGGTGACCGCAAACACAAGATAATAAATACGAGAACAGTACTGTACCACGTTTTACACTCCATCCACGATGTGCTCCGATCCAACTTTTTTATTGTAAGGATGGCGTATGGACTACTTATTTTTTTATTCATATACCATTAACTAAGATTAAAAATGTCGCTGCAACCTCGTTACTACATTTTTCTAGGATGATTGTTTCCTTTTTCTCTTCTTATGAAGGTCGAATCACGAATATAAATGTCGACGAATATTTAATTATTTAATAAAGTTTAACAAATGTTATGCACACCGTACAACCATTTCATTATCGCCTACCTATAGTAAAATGCATTGTTTTCCTCACTCTGGATTGGGAAAAAAATATCCGAGAAAAACGTTTACTGGAATCCAAGATCGACAAAACAGACGACACTGCTTTTCCCAAAGTCGGTTTGAGGCATGAAAAAAATGAACGAGAAAATGACGTCCAAACCAGCCTCCACACGGAACATGGACCGTACCATTCAGGTATGGCCGGGATGTTCTAGTCGGCCTGACGGCAAAAACATGTGAAAATAAATCCCCCGAAAAAAAGTCTCAATAGCCTACGTACATGTTATGTAAAGATGGATTTGCAAGCAGCTAGGTCCACCCTAAACGAGAATATTATCGGAGCTTATCATTGTATATACAGTGGTACATGTACCCCTCTCATGCCTAATGGAATAGTCCATGCTGTCAAGGAATCGTGATGTGGGCCGTGCCAAAAATTTATCATCAAAAATGTGAGAATAACTTGAAAAACGATCACATACGTTCGTAGGCCTACCTGAAAAAAGGAATAAAGAGTGCAACATTTTTGTGCTGTATCGTGTAGTAAGTAGTGCTCCTTTTGCTGTCTGGCTTTCTCCTTTCGGGACCTGGTTAAAAGGCACCCGCCATCGAACAACAAACTTTTGACAGCTCTAGGATTCTACTTTCACACGCAACCCAACCACGTGTTATTGCGCAATCCATATATCGTGCAACGTAAATCACTCCCAACTACCGTTGGTACCCGTTGATTGGTACCGCTAGCGGTGTCCAAGATTCACTGGTACCCACAGACGAAAAGTTTGTTGACATGTCCTGCACGTGCTGTTGTGCACAGAATGCGCAATGTTTAGCTGGCAGTGCGCACGGTACGGTCAAGCTTCCATAATGACTGTGTGCATGCTGGCGCGCTATGCTAAGCTAAGGGCCGCGCTGGCGGCCGGCACTATATATCCCGCATGACCGGGAGCTGAAGTGTTTCGGAAAGACATTTTCGGGGCAGCGTCTGGAAAAATAAAAAATAAATAAACTCTCCGGAAATCGGAATATCAACACCAATAGGCTGATACCGCTTCAGGGCAATTTCTTTTCTGATTGGCAAAACTCTGACTCGTGAATCTACATGTAAAATAATGGATTTACGTGGCGCACTGCGATTTTCTGAGCCTTCCCAAGGCGCAGGTAACTTCATTGGTTTATTACTTTAAAAAGAGTTCCGGTCCGGCCAGTAAAAACGTTCTTTCCCATTTAAGTTCCTGTTCAGTTTTTTTATATATTTTTTAAATTTTAATAAAGAAAAGAAGGGGGGAAATTGTAATCTAAATGAATGGCCTAACTTTCGATCCTAGCAGGACCTTCAAGAGAGACTCAAATATAAAGTTGATAACTCCGACAGTTTGCCTTTCATGTGGAAAGAAAGCTACTAGGAAGACAACACCGCACACCAAAGGGGGGAACTAAATAACGCCCGAACGCGGTTGGTGTTCCACTCTGCTTGTCATTCAGCTTATAGGGGTGCTCATATTTACCCACAACACATCGTTAGTACCAAAAACAAACTGAGAGCAACTTAAATATGTATTGTTTCTTTGAGACCACAATCCACGGTAAAAAGCTGGATTTTTCGAACTAAAAAATGACATCCAAAATACTCAGCTGCTGTATTGAGCACCCCTCCCATTCATAATGGAATAGTCCATGTTGTCCACACACAGCTCGCCGCGGCGGGTTGCAGCGGGCCCTGTGTGTGCCGGGCCAGGGACTTCTCCATATTCATTCGACCATTAACATAACAATCAGAGGGGATCTTTTAATGAGCAAGGGGACCGTCCGGGCTCCGCGCTGCGCCGCGATTTAATCCGGGAGGTGGGACGCGGGGGGACGCGCCGCACTGCGCCGCGGTGGGTCGCGTCGCGCCGATAAAAATCTTTTTGACATGGTGCCTCACACCTCAAAAGAGAATCTTTTGTGGTCTTTAAGCACCAAATTTTGCTTGAGCACAAGATTTCACAGGATCACCTCGCCAACCCAAACTGAACTTGCATTTCATGGGGAGGTGGGGAGGGAGGTGATGGGGAGTAGGTGATGGGGAGCTGGCTGGTCTCCTCTGTCTGTGCAAAACCCACCTTGAGGACTGCGGTCATCTCCTCTCGCCGCCCGTCACTTCGCGCCAGGAACTCGTACAGGTACCTGAAGGCGTTGGGGTTGTTCCCATTCTGACAGCAGTTGTTCTCCAGACACTGGCGGGCCTCGTTAACCTTGCCCTCTGACTCCAGAAGCTGTTGGCCCCGATTGAAAAGAGATACCACCATGACAAAAGTCAAACAAATGAAGGAAAAACTGGTGGGCAGGCGGGGCAGGCAGGGCAGGCAGGCAGGTGGGCAGGCAGGCAGGCAAGCAGGCGGGCGGGCGGGTGGGGGCGGGTGGGCTGGCGGGCAGGCAGGCAGGCAGGCAGGCAGGCTGACAGGCAGGCAGACAGGCAGGCTTGCAGGCAGGTAGGCAGGTAGGCAGGCGGGCGGGCGGGTGGGCTGGCGGGCAGGCAGGCAGGCAGGCAGGCTGACAGGCAGGCAGACAGGCAGGCTTGCAGGCAGGTAGGCAGGTAGGCAGGAAGGCAGGAAGGCAGGAAGGCAGGCGGGCGGGCGGGCGGGCGGGTGGGCGGGTGGGCTGGCGGGCAGGCAGGCAGGCAGGCAGGCTGACAGGCGGGCAGGCAGGCAGGCAGGCAGGGCAGGCAGGGCAGGCAGGCAGGCAGGCGGGCGGGCGGGTGGGCTGGCGGGCAGGCAGGCAGGCAGGCAGGCAGGCAGGCTGACAGGCGGGCAGGCAGGCAGGCAGGCAGGGCAGGCAGGGCAGGCAGGCAGGCAGGCGGGCGGGCGGGCGGGCAGGCGGGCGGGTGGGAGGGCAGGCAGGCAGGCTAGCAGGCAGGCAGGCAGGCAGGCAGGAAGACAGGCAGGAAGGCTTTCTTACCTCCACTTGCTTAGTAATGAAGATATCCCAGATGCCGGGTGCCTGCAGTACGGTGCCCAGACGCTCACAGGCATCCTGCACGGTAAACTCCTCTGCGTCTGAATGAGGCGAGGAGACGGGAGACCATACTATCAAGTAATAGCAAAGCTTCCACTGAACATCTGAACTAAGGCTGGGTCGGTTCGGTCGGTCACACTGGTTCCCGACCGTCCCGATCGGGACCCGGTTCCGGTTTTCCCAAACCGGTGTCCCGATAAAACAATAAAACACATAAGAAAATACGGCGAAGTTGGTTGGATTATTAATGTTAACCAATAGGGTAATTGATAGCGGTGTGCATCAAAGCTATGGTTGCTGGTTTTCCCATAGTAGTTAAAAAAAAAGTCAATCCAAAGAAAAAATAAAACATCGAAAAGTATGTTAAAGTCAAGGTTTTCAAAAGTCCCTCCATCATATAAAATTCAACTGCTCATAAATGTCGTACGAAAGTCGAGGCAACTTTTATTTCCTTTTCGTTCTCAAAATGAATTGTGCATATACGGAAGGTCATGTTGGCTAGCGAGCTGCGCGCGCACTCACCCCAGCGCGGCCTACACGTGCTCCATGGTTGTATGCAGGCAGGGGAGGGCAGGGGAGGGCAGGGGAGGGCAGGGGAGGGCAGGGGAGGGCAGGGGAGGGCAGGGGAGGGCAGGGGAAGGCAGGTAAGGGCAGGGGAGGGCAGGGGAGGGCAGGGGAGGGCAGGGGAGGGCAGGGGAAGGCAGGTACAGTAAGGGCAGGGGAGGGCAGGGGAGGGCAGCGGAGGGCAGAGGAAGGCAGGTAAGGGCAGGGGAGGGCAAGGGGAAGGCAGGTAAGGGCAGGGGAGGGCAGGAGATGGCAGGGCAGGGCAGGGCAGGAGAGGGCATGGGAGGGCATGGGAGGGCAGGGGAGGGCAGGGGAGGGCAGGGGAAGGCAGGTAAGGGCATGGGAGGGCAGGGAGGGCAGGGGAGGGCAGGGCAGGAGAGGGCAGGGAGGGCAGGGGAGGGCAGGGCAGGGCAGGAGAGGGCAGGGCAGGGCAGGGAAGGAAATGGGAGGGAAAGGGAGGGGAGGAGGGCAGGAGAGTTAGAGGGCCATTGAACATCTGAACTAACCGGTAGCAAAATGCCGAAAGCAGTTTGTGTTTGGTGGAACAGGGGAAAGAAATGTCTATTCCTAGCTTGACTAAAATAGGACTAAAACAGGGCCGGGGAGGGCAGGGGAGGACAGAGCAGTCGAGGCAACTTTTATTTCCTTTTCGTTCTCAAAATGAATTGTGCATACGGAAGGTCATGTTGGCTAGCGAGCTGCGTGCGCACTCACCCCAGCGCGGCCTACACGTGCTCCTTGGTTGTATGCAGGCACCGTAGAGCTCTAGGGCAGGCACACAGCGTTGCAGCCACATTTATTTTTTGCCACAATATTTTTTTCTAAACGAACGAACTTTTCGATCCGACCAGGATCGGGAGCGAAACCTTTGGCATGATTGAGTTTGGTTTTGTTCCTCCATATAATAGTATTGCGACGATGGCGCCAAAACAGGGTATGGGAGGGCAGGGGAGGGCATGGGAGGGCATGGGAGGGCATGGGAGGGCAGGGGAGGGCAGGGGAGGGCAGGGGAGGACAGGGCAGGGCAGTGCAGGGCAGTGCAGTGGAAGGCAGGTAAGGGCAGAGGAGGGCATGGGAGGGCAGGGGAGGGCATGGGAGGGCAGGGGAGGGCAGGGGAGAACAGAGCAGGGCAGTGCAGGACAGGGCAGGGGAAGGCAGGGGGAGGGCAGGGGGAGGGCAGGGGGAGGGCAGGGGAGGGCAGGGGAGGGCAGGGGAGGGCAGGGGAGGGCCGGGGAGGGCAGGGGAGGGCAGGGGAGGGCAGGGGAGGGCAGGGGAAGGCAGGTAAGGGCAGGGGAGGGCAGCGGAGGGCAGGGGAAAGCAGGTAAGGGCAGGGGAGGGCAAGGGGAAGGCAGGTAAGGGCAGGGGAGGGCAGGAGATGGCAGGGCAGGGCAGGGCAGGAGAGGGCATGGGAGGGCATGGGAGGGCAGGGGAGGGCAGGGGAGGGCAGGGGAGGACAGGGCAGGGCAGGTAAGGGCAGGGGAGGGCAGGGCAGGAGAGGGCAGGGCAGGGCAGGGCAGGAGAGGGCAGGGCAGGGCAGGGAAGGAAATGGGAGGGAAAGGGAGGGGAGGAGGGCAGGAGAGTTAGAGGGCCATTGAACATCTGAACTAACCGGTAGCAAAATGCCGAAAGCAGTTTGTGTTTGGTGGAACAGGGGAAAGAAATGTCTATTCCTAGCTTGACTAAAAACGGACTAAAACAGGGCCGGGGAGGGCAGGGGAGGGCAGGGGAGGACAGGGCAGGGCAGTGCAGGACAGGGCAGGGGAAGGCAGGTAAGGGCAGGTAAGATCAGGGGAGGGCAGGGGAGGGCAGGGGAGGGCATGGGAACGCAGGTAAGGGCAGGGGAGGGCATGGGAGGGCAGGGGAGGACAGGGCAGGGCAGTGCAGGACAGTGCAGGACAGGGCAGGGCAGGGGAGGGCAGGGTAGGGCAGGGGAGGGCAGGGGAGGGTAGGGGAAGGCAGGTAAGGGCAGGGGAGGGCAGGGGCAGGAACTAAGGGCAGGTAAGGGCAGGGGAGGGCATGGGAGGGCAGGGGAGGGCAGGGGAGGACAGGACAGGGCAGGGCAGGGCAGTGCAGGACAGGGCAGGGCAGGGCAGGGGAGGGCAGGGGAGGGCAGGGGAGGGTAGGGGAAGGCAGGTAAGGGCAGGGAGGGGCAGGGGAAGGCAGGGGAAGGCAGGTAAGGGCAGGGGAGGGAAGGAGATGGCAGGGCAGGGCAGGGCAGGAGAGGGCAGGGCAGGGCAGGGCAGGGCAGGGGAGGACAGGGCAGGGCATGGGAGGGCAGGGGAGGGCAGGGGAGGGCAGGGAGGACAGGGCAGGGCAGTGCAGGACAGGGCAGTGGAAGGCAGGTAAGGGCAAGGGAGGGCAGGGGAGGGCAGGGGAGAACTAAAACAGGGCATGGGAGGGCAGGGGAGGGCATGGGAGGACATGGGAGGGCAGGGGAGGGCAGGGTAGGACAGGGCAGGGCAGTGCAGGACAGGGCAGTGGAAGGCAGGTAAGGGCAGGGGAGGGCAGGGGAGGGCAGGTAAGGGCAGGGGAAGGCAGGTAAGGGCAGGGGAGGGCAGGGTAGAGCAGGGGAGGGCAGGGGAGGGCAGGGGAGGGCAGGGGAGGGCAGGGGAAGGCAGGTAAGGGCAGGGGAGGACAGGGCAGGGCAGGGGAGGGCAGGGGAGGGCAGGGGAGGGCAGGGGAAGGCAGGTAAGGGCAGGGGAGGGCAGGGGAGGGCAGGGGAGGGCAGGGGAGGGCATGGGAGGGCAGGGGAGGGCAGGGGAAGGCAGGGCAGGTAAGGGCATGGGAGGGCAGGGAGGGCAGGGGAAGGCAGGTGAGGGCAGGGGAGGGCATGGGAGGGCATGGGAGGGCAGGGGAGGGCACGGGAGGACAGGGCAGGGCAGGGCAGTGCAGTGCAGGGGAGGGCAGGGGAGGGCAGGGGAGGGCAGGGGAGGGCAGGGGAGGGCAGGGGAGGGCAGGGGAGGGCAGGGGAGGGCAGGGGAGGGCAGGGGAGGGCAGGGGAGGGTAGGGGAAGGCAGGTAAGGGCAGGGGAGGGCAGGGGAAGGCAGGTAAGAGCAGGGGAGGGCAGGAGATGGCAGGGCAGGAGAGGGCATGGGAGGGCATGGGAGGGCATGGGAGGGCATGGGAGGGCATGGGAGGGCAGGGGAGGGCAGGGGAGGACAGGGCAGGGCATGGGAGGGCATGGGAGGGCATGGGAGGGCATGGGAGGGCAGGGGAGGACAGGGCAGGGCAGTGCAGGACAGGGCAGTGCAGGACAGGGCAGTGGAAGGCAGGTAAGGGCAGGGGAGGGCAGGGGAGGGCAGGGGAGAACTAAAACAGGGCATGGGAGGGCAGGGGAGGGCAGGGGAGGGCATGGGAGAGCATGGGAGGGCAGGGGAGGACAGGGGAGGACAGGACAGGGCAGTGCAGGACAGGGCAGGGGAAGGCAGGTAAGGGCAGGGGAGGGCAGGGGAGGGCAGGTAAGGATAGGTAAGGGCAGGGGAGGGCAGGGGAGGGCAGGGGAGGGCAGGAGAGGGCAGGGGAGGGCAGGGCAGGAGAGGGCAGGGTAGGGCAGGGCAGGGCAGGGCAGGGCAGGAGAGGGCAGGGCAGGGCAGGGGAGGGCAGGGGAGGGCAGGGGAGGGCAGGGGAGGGCAGGGGAGGGCAGGGAAGGGCAGGGGAGGGCAGGGGAAGGCAGGTAAGGGCATGGGAGGGCAGGGAGGGCAGGGGAGGGCAGGGCAGGAGAGGGGAGGGCAGGGCAGGGCAGGGCAGGGCAGGGCAGGGCATGAGAGGGCAGGGCAGGGAAGGAAATGGGAGGGAAAGGGAGGGGAGGAGGGCAGGAGAGTTAGAGGGCCATTGAACATTTGAACTAACCGGTAGCAAAATGCCGAAAGCAGTTTGTTTGGTGGAACAGGGGAAAGAAATGTCTATTCCTAGCTTGACTAAAATAGGACTAAAAGAGGGCCGGGGAGGGCAGGGGAGGGCAGGGGAGGACAGGGGAGGGCATGGGACACAGGTAAGGGCAGGGGAGGGCATGGGAGGGCATGGGAGGGCAGGGGAGGACAGGGCAGGGCAGTGCAGGACAGTGCAGGACAGGGCAGGGGAGGGCAGGGGAGGGCAGGGGAGGGCAGGGGAGGGCAGGGGAGGGCAGGGGAGGGCAGGGCAGGAGAGGGCAGGGCAGGGCAGGGCAGGGCAGGGCAGGGCAGGGCAGGAGAGGGCAGGGCAGGGCAGGGCAGGGAAGGAAATGGGAGGGAAAGGGAGGGGATGAGGGCAGGAGAGTTAGAGGGCCATTGAACATCTGAACTAACCGGTAGCAAAATGCCGAAAGCAGTTTGTGCTTGGTGGAACAGGGGAAAGAAATGTCTATTCCTAGCTTGACTAAAATAGGACTAAAACAGGGCCGGGGAGGGCAGGGGAGGACAGGGGAGGGCAGGGGAGGACAGGGCAGGGCAGTGCAGGACAGGGCAGGGGAAGGCAGGTAAGGGCAGGTAAGATCAGGGGAGGGCAGGGGAGGGCAGGGGAGGGCATGGGAACGCAGGTAAGGGCAGGGGAGGGCATGGGAGGGCAGGGGAGGGCAGGGGAGGACAGGGCAGGGCAGTGCAGGACAGTGCAGGACAGGACAGGGGAGGGCAGGGGAGGGCAGGGGGGGGCAGGGGAGGGCAGGGGAGGGTAGGGGAAGGCAGGTAAGGGCAGGGGAGGGCAGGAGAGGGCAGGGCAGGGCAGGGCAGCATTGGGCAGGGCAGGGCAGGGCAGGAGAGGGCAGGGCAGGAGAGGGCAGGGCAGGGCAGGGAAGGAAAAGGGAGGGAAAGGGAGGGGAGGAGGGCAGGAGAGTTAGAGGGCCATAGGTTCCTCACCTCCTTGCTGTTTTTTGTTCCCGAGTTCCGACTGTGACTCGCGGCACTGCACGTACTTGAGCATTCCTGTGTAGGCTCGGGTCACCGTCTTCCAGTGCTCGTCCGACTTCAGGTCACCCTTGCGAACCATGTGTTGGTGGAAGACCTGGGTGGACTGAATCCAGGTGTTGGGGGTGGAAGGTCAGGAGGAGAGAAAGGGCCATTACATCCCGGCCGATGACCACGGTAATGTTCAACTTCAGTCTTTCCAGAATGAGGCTACGGGTAGGCTTGAGTATGCTTTGTGGGCAGAATGGACGTGTAAAGTTGGTGCAGTAATGCTCGCCATGTTTGTCTGATGAGTTGTGCTTGAAAGTGTGCAAGACCCAGGCAGCTTGGACGGGATTCATTGCTCCATGACCTCACCACTGAGCTGGGACGAGAGTGTGTGTGCGGTCTGACAAGAGTTATTGTGGTCAAGCAGAATGCTGGGTACTAGATACGGCGAACGAGCCTTTTCAGCAATTGCCCCTACCCTTTGGAACAAACACACTTTAATATTCATAACACCCATTCCCTTGACCAGTTTAAGATCTTGTTGAAAACACACCTTTTCAATTCATAATTATAATCCACACAAGATCAGCATTCAGTTGTGTGATGGTCGAGTGAGGTGCACACCATCTCATTCCTCGCATGTTTGACAATTCGTTAGCATTGTGTTACATGTATTGAAACAGTCCTGGTTCATATTATTTGCCCAAGTTCTAGTTTGTAATTTGTAGACTGACAATGGTGCACTGTAGAAACAGCCGTATTAACCACTTTGCGCCGGGACCTCCGAATCCGGAGGTCAATTGGATTGCCTTTGCAACGGGGCCCTCCGAATCCGGGCACCACTATTGTCCACATTCTAAACAGACTCTTTTCAGCTTAGAACAAAGCAATATGAATCAGTACAAAGACCCTTTTTGACGCAAGTTGCCACATGAATTGCAAGATTAGCAGTAGTAATTGCGCAATTGTGGGACTTTTACTGTGGAGGATCAAGGGATACCGCGCTGCAGCTGAAAGCACGCGGGGGACATTGTCTTTGCATGCCACACAGCCCAACGGTCGTCGGTCTGGCATTGGAATTCCCCCCACATTCTTTACCGTAATCTGTACGCTCGTTTGTGGCCGACCAACTCGAAGATTTGACTGCCTGGAGTGGAGGCTGGAGTCTGCAGTCAGGGATTGTCAGCAGCGTACACGCACCCACACACACACGTCCGTTACGGTCCATTGACGACGCACAAAGGGCCCTTTTTCGAACGGATAATCTCTTGACAAAGGCCACAACGACGTCCGAATTGTGCCAGCTTTTACTCTCTTGTACCCATAGTATACCCTTATCGATTTATTTCACAGAAATATATTGTTTCGCTTGTTTTAGCGAGATTTTAAAATGATGCATTGTTCAAAAACCCCCGTATGGCGGTCATTGGCGCTGAAAACCCCCCCCGGCGCGAAGTGGTTAAGTGCCTTATAAATGTTATGTATTATTATTATTATTATTATCATTACATGTAAATCTAGAACATGACACCAATTGAGTTTAGCTTTGTCTCAATGATAGGAGTTAGTCAAAGACCCAAGACTATTACATGCGGTGGATTCAACTTTTGCACAGCTGCAGGTGCTGCAGTCGAGCGAAGATGTACCGTTACTCGAGTTGGTTAAGAATGCGATTCAGTCTGACTTTTTGCCCTTCTTCAAGTAGGCGCTCAGGCAAAGCACCCGAGCATACGCAGTATGGACTCCTAGTCAAGAGCACACTCTCTGAGACAAGGGGGGCATGGTACAATGCAGCGGTTTCAGACTTTCCATCTTCCAGCCTACCTCTGCTGCCACCTGTGCCTCCTTGGTCTGGCCTCGGCCCAGCATGTAGAAGGCCTTCTCCATGCGCTTCCATCTCCGCTGGCAGTAGATTCCCTCCACATTGCTGGAGTCCCATCGAGAGAAAGAAAGAGACAAGGGCCCTTTTTTTTACAAAACCCAGCTTAGGCTCAAGCTCTGTCTGTCTGTCTTTTATTAATTCATTCATTCTAAAGTACGAGGCATGGAAATGGGAGGCCTTTGGCTTTTATTTTTTTTGTTTAATGTTACACTGCGTATTGAAAAAGAATCCAAAGCTTCAACTTCAACCCAAAAAACTCCAACCTGTGTTTTCAACTTTTGGATGACAGAGACGAAGCTGGAGCCGAAGCCAAAGGTGGCTTTTGGAAAAGGGCCAAGACTTGCCATCGCGTCACAAAATATGAGTCCTGAGACCCGAGTCCAAGTCTGAGTCACATCTTTTTTTGTTAGTCCCGAGTCGTCCAGCACGAGCCCCGAATCATGAATCGTAACGGTCAAGTCTACAGCCAGACTCACAAGCCGTATCACTGTATTCGAGCATCATTTGTCAATTGTTGGCAATTTTCTCGATGCATGCCAGCACACTGTCTTCCGTAGCAGCACGCAGTCCCTCGATCATCCACAATGAAGTCCCATAATAGCGCAATTGTTACCTCTAATCTGGCAATTCATGTTGCAACTGATGTCAAAACAGGTGTTGTGTGTTCTTACCTGAAGAAGTGCTCCACCGTGGCAGGGTCTGTGTCAGGGTGATTGTACAGGATCTCCAGACCGCACTGGAGAGGGGGAGCAGAGAAGGAGGAGAGCCAAGTGAACTTAAGACGCGACCAAACCACTGCAGGTCGGAGCTCAGGCTTCGGTGCTGAATGGCTCTTTAAGTTTTTTTTTTTTACCTTCCAGATGACGTCCTGGTCGATGTGCTTGGGGTAGAGACAGATAAGCTCCATGACCTGACTGGCCTCGGGCCAGCGCTGGGTCAGCAGGCACTCCTGCAGACAGGCCTGCAGCAGTTTGTAGCCGGAGTGCTCGCTGCAGCCAGGACGCTTCTTCACGCACCCTGCGGGGGGGGGGGGGGGGTATAGCAGTTGATCGTTACAGCAGTTGTGTGGCCACATATTTTGTACACAAGAATATTGTGTATGTCTTATCATGACTGGTTTGATGATGAGGATTTAAAAAATAATAATATTAATAATGATAAATGTGACCCGCTCCAGGAGAAGGTGATATAAGACGCGCTATGCATTTGCACGCAATGGCCCACTCAATATTGAGAGGTTGGAATTTTCCGTCAAATTTAGATTTTTTTTCCTTCTGAAATCATATCTTCAATGCTTAAATACCTTCAGGTTTTACTCACAAAAATGGCGATTTTAATAAATAAAATGTGTAAAATAACTCTTTCAACAAGCACACTTCTGTTCCTCACAGCCGAGTCACATTTTTCCAAGCCTGTTTTCTCGCCTTTTGTAATTTGAACTCCATGCATGGACATAATTAATATGCAGATATGTCATAACTTCAGACAGGACATGCAGGAAGGGGGTATAGAGCTCTGCTATATACCAAAAGAAAGCTTACAATGTGGGCTTTCCAGTCAGGTATATCATTTGTTTTTTTATTGTCTGCAACTTATGTCACCTTTTCTTTTGAGCGGGTCACAAATATTCCCACTTCTAGCCAACACATTTGGTTGTAGACTGGAACTCACTGTTCAGGTAGCGGCTCAGCCCTGGCAGTGACTCACACTCGTACAGGGGAGCCGGCTTTTCCGAGTCACTCCTGCTCTTCGAGTCTGAGTCCATGTCCATGTCCTCGTCCTCCTCGTCTGATGCAGTGCCATGCTCATCGGCTTGGGCCTCGTCCGAGGATCGGTCATTGCGATTGGCCGACTCAGAATGGCCGTGGGAAATGCCCGAAGACATTTGTTCGGAGTCAATGGTCTCCTTTTTTTATGGGAAAAAAAAACACAACCAAATAACATTAACCACTTCGCGCCGGGTGGTTTTACAGCGCCGATGACCGCCATACGGGTTTTTGTGAACAATGCATCATTTTCCAATCTCGCTATTACAATCGGAACAATATATTTCTGAGAAACAAATTGATAAGGGTATACTATGGGTACATGTGAGTAAAACCTGGCTCAATTCGAACGTCGTTGTGGCTTTTATCAAGAAATTATCTGTTCGAAAAAGGGCCCATTGTGCGTCATCAATGGAGCGTAACGGACGTGTGTGTGTGTGTACGGTGCTGACAATCCCTGACCGCAGACTAGCCTCCACTCCAGGCAGTCAAATCTTTGAATTGGTCGGCAACAACAGAGCGTACAGATTGCGGTAAAGAATGTGGGGGGAATTTCAATGCCTGTCCAATGACTGTTAGGCTGTGTGGCATGCAAACACAATGTGCCCCGCGTGCTTTCAGCCGCAGTGCGGTATCCCTCGATCCGCCACATTAAAAGTCCCACAATCTACTTCCATGGCTGAATCACAATTAGCTTGGAAGCAGATTCTTTTTTCTTTGCCCTTTTGGTGGGGTTGTATTTTTTATCTGGTTGACGTCTTCTTCTGTGACGTTTAAAAAAACTCCACAATCCTCTTTCTCACTGCTTCTTCAGTTATGACCTTTCCCGATGTCACTCAAGAGACACAATTCCTCCTTCTTGGTACTTTCTCTAGCTGCCCTTTATTTTTTTTCATTTTTTTATAAACGCAGTGGCTATTGTTACGGCAGCCGTAACGCAACTTCCATTTTCTATAGTTACGGCACTGCAACTGCGCAAGCGTGAGGACAGGCACAAGAAACATGGCAAATTATCTGGCTGTAGACGCTCTTGCACGGTGAGATTGGGAAAAAAACGTGTCCCTAACAAAGTCGTCAGCGATGCACTGTACTATACTGTACATGTAATGACTTAGCGTGCGTGCTGTGGCGGCAGAAAATACGAGAAGTCATTCGATTGTAGGGAGGTTTAAAAGACCACTATACAAATTATAAAACTACTATACCTAGGCTATAAATCAACATTGTAATTTTCTGTAATCAAACAGTGGCAATAAATAATGACGAATGTATCATGCAAATGCAACTAATCAAGGTCAAGCACGACGGCCGGACGACAGCGTCGCCAGCTAACATCGCGCTTCCAAAGTCAGTGTACACGTTACGGACGGCGGGCCAGAAGCACTAGCTTCGTGGTTCGATCTGGCATGTGTCCTCGCGCTTGCGCAATTGCAGTGCCGTAACTATAGAAAATGGAAGTTGCGTTACGGCTGCTGTAACAATAGCCACTGCGTTTTATAAAAGCCTATAAGGCCATGTTACTTTATGCCTTTAAATAATGGTAAAAAAATAACAAAATTATATAAGCGAGACGCCCTTTAGCCTTAGGAGCCTCCATAGTTTTTACCCAGAACGGGCTGCCTCAAGTTGTGTGATATTTTTGTTTTCTACGTATGTTGGGGTTTGTTATGGTACACTCAGATTTGTTTACGACCAACAATAAAGAAAACTGGAGCTACGAAGCAACTGCCAATTTTGTACCTAGGAAAATAGACACCAAAAGAGCAACTTTTTGAATCACATGAGTTTGGCCTACTGGAAGAGCCTTAACTTTCCAAATTCTCGGTGACGGACAAAGAGCAGGAAACAAACCGGAAGATACGAAGTCTGAGATCGTTATACGGAGTTGTTTTCATCGTGCGATTTGAGTTAGAAGGCCAAGCGTCGAAAACGCGTACCGTCGAAAACTGGGCCTCCCACGATACAGGCAGCTACAGTCGCCCGACCCCTCAAAATTTCAAAAAAGGGCGAGTTGTGGTCCAAGTTACTCGGACGGACTAGACACTAGACAGGAAACAAGTTATTGCAAATGACGTTTACATATCTTGATAAACGGATCTCAAGCCCGATCCCCGCATTCAAGAATATATTATTATTAGGCCTACCTCATCATTCCCATCGCTGCCTGTATCACTCCCGCCTCCTCCTAGCATTTCTAAATCTTCTTGTGGAGTTGTGGTTCTGACCGCACATGGCATGATAGTGTGGTAGTACCATGGAGGAATACTACATGTACATCAGACTGAACCTGGCCCTAAATTTGGGACCAGACTGAACTATTGATGCGGTTTGAAGAGCGCCACCACGCGGCGACAAATTTTCGGCTCAACCACCGCCGCGCGATGGCAACCTACTCGCCCTCCAACCGAAGGCTCAATAACAAGCCAAAGTTTGCCCTGTCTCACTATACGCCCCTCACCATCGACAGAGACCTAACCCATGGAAGTTTTAGTGGGATTATGGTTCACATTTTAGTTATTAGATAGTTAAGTGCCTAGTGGTTAATGTGAGAGGAAAAGACAGAAGAATCAGAATTAAAAGAGAAGGAAAGGGAAGAGTGTTAAGAATTAATGCCAAAGAGGCATGGTATGAAGTCCCAGCACCTTGCAAGTTGATGTGACATCTGTATACCCGTGTAACATCTTCCTAAACTAATAATCATATAACTACATAAAAAATACATCACATGGAACGACCGTCAATTTTTAGATCAAGGGCTCCTTCAGGCCATTAAAACAATACAGGGTCGCTATCAAATAATTTATTATGAAAAGCACATTAACCAAAAGATTTAATTATTTCATAAACCAACTATGAGTCAGCGTACACATTTCACTTTATCTTGTCGTGTCCTCAATTTGTAAGGCAAAGTATCCCAAATCTGTAGCACTGGATGGTGTCCTGATGATGATGATGATGATGATGATGATAGACATGGAGTCACTCTCTGTAGCTGTAGTCTAGGCATGGTTGATTGATCAAAGCCTTCTCTAGTAGTGCAGCACTCTGATATTATACATCACACATAAGCAAACACTGGTAGGTGGCTTCTTAGAAGACAACTGCTCCCAACACAAAAGTCCTTCATCCTCTTGCCCGTCCAAGATTGCTGATTGTGCTCCATCGCACCCTCATCTCCAATAGCTCTTCTCATCTAAAACATACCACAAGGCAACAGAAGAAAACTGAAAACCCAACGCAGAGACAGCAGTCATCCGTCCAAAAGGCATCATCAGCTTTTGACTCATCTGCAGCACATCCTGGTCATCGGGGCATCCTTTGATTTTCAAGTTTACTGATGTATCTTCAAACATAAGAAGGCTTGAAAGTCCAATTGTAGCCAACTTTTACATTACTGAAAAGCACAATTATTTATTTAAATTTTTATTGGATAACCATTATTAAACATCAAACATTATTATTTTTGACAAAACAATTCTTTTAACTAAAATGTACAACTCATCTCGAGAGATCAAAAATCCAAGTTGTTGTATCTTCCAAAAATGTGAAGAATATTATTCTGAAACTTTAAAGCAAAGGAAATTATCATTTTGACAAGACCAGGACTTGTACTCAAGACATTATGTCTATCCATCATCTGTCTGAGATTTTTGTTTAATTTTCCATACCATTTTCATTTCATGAATTGTTTAAGGGTCCAATATCTACCATTATCTACTATAATTCTTATTTCAATGGTTTAGTTTTGAAGTTTCTCTCAAATTTCGAGGCTAGGCAGAAAAAAAGACTTTCCTTCCCAAAATGGTACCTTCTCATCCTATTCATCCCACCCCATAAACCTCCTTAGCCTATTTTGTTTACCCCATAAACCTCCTTAGCCTATACACCTTACCCCATAAACATAATCCTAACATTCAAAGCATGCTTTGACCTTCTTATAGCCTAGCCCCTCAAATCTTTTAAACCAAATCTAACACCTGAATCTCACTCCTCCTCCTCCTCATCTGCCTCCTCCTCCTCGTCTGCCTCCTCCTCCTCCTCTTCCGCCTGCTCCTCCAGACAGCATCTGAAATGATACAAGAATAAACAATAATCAGTGTTCGTCTTTAACACAATGGAGGTGGCATGACGGGCAGAAATATCAAAATATTGTGCTTTCCGGTGGTTGAGAGAAAACAAGGATTTAAACTTGGAGTGAAGTTAGAGCAGCCTTGCAGGAGAAATTCTGTGGAAGGGACTATCTCAGCTAAGGAGGGAACATGATGCAGCAGAGATGCATGTACAATGTAGGTTGGGAAACAGCAGAACTGCCAGAGAGGCTAGTGTTGGGTTGTTTGCCCAGGCGTGCCACTGGTGAGTGCACCATGCGAGAGCCAGCAGCCAGACTAGTGCCAAGGGTACAGATCCCATAGGTGAGCCGAGTGAGGGGAATTAAGGATGGGAGAGGGTGAGCAGTCCATGGTATGGATGACAGCCTAGGACTGGATCTGGAAGACTGTCTGCCAGGTTATCACCCATGAAGGCAGTTTGAGCCTTGGGGAACTGCACTGTGTTGGTAGATCTCCTTGAGCTCACAGACAGGTCAAGCAAACCACTGATCCATGGTGGATGATGATATCTGCTTGCTGCCAATTGACAGTGTGAAACCTCAGCACAGGTGTGCTCTACAACTAAAAAGGGAAGAGGATTACAGAGGAAACATTCAGGCAAACTTTCAATATCCTTTGCTCGACCCTGAAACAAGGAACCTCTTGACAGGAACACTGACAAAAGTGGGGGTAATGAATACCAAAAATGAATCAAAGAGATGTATAGGCAGACAGATGTGAAAGTAAGTGTAGATTTGTGTTTCAGTATTTGACTGACCAACTATGTGACTCGGCACAACAGCCCATGCAAGACCATCATGCAAGGAACCATCGAGGGTGGGCGCAAGCGTGGTCGTCAACGCAAATCTTGGTCAGACCAAAGTGAAGACCTGGACTGACCTGACTATGCCTGAGCTCCTCACAGCAGTGCTCGACAGACCCGCCTGGCAAAAGATGTCAGCCTCTTGTGCTCAGATCCCCCCGACGACTATCCAGTCAAGGGAATGATGATGATGATGATTTGACTGTGTGCTGAATTGCTGTGACTGATTGTGGTTTGAATCCCTGCTTCTTGCATACAGGTACATGTACTTGCTTGTTTGTTTTCTGTTTGTTTGTTAGATTGTATATTGGTTCCATTATATTCATTATAACTTAGCTATTCCATTGTAAATGAAATTATCAAATTATATTTATTTATTTATACAATTATATCTCCCTGTAACTGGCATTTTTTGCTATTGGATGAGATTAATAAATATAAATAAGAATAAGAATAAGATTGGACTCTAAGAAAACAAGACACTGGCAAGAAGCTGTGCTTGATCCTGAAACCAGGATTAAAATCTCTTCACAGGACCAACTAGCAAAGATGGGGGTCACAGGGCTAGCCGGAAATAAACACTTCCCTTCCCCCAATGATGCCTGGCAAGGCAGGACAAGAATAAAGATAGGAATCAGCAACAACATGGTTGGTGAATTGAGAGGAAGCAAGAGAGGAAAAAAGCTCAAGCAGCACAGTTGGCCCAGCTAGATTATCTCCCATTCCACTGGCTGTGAGACTTCACCAGGTTTTGTACTGACCATGTCTGGGATGATAGAATTCTTGAAAGGTCAGGATGCTTTGAGACTGACAGAAAACCCAGATGTCTCAAGTACAAGTGTGAGACATGTTAAGCAAATCCAGATGGTGGAAACAAATAAATTCCCACAAAGAACAGGGAAAATTAAATTGGCAGTCAAGGAAGAGCAAATGAAATTTAGTAGCTCCTCAGAGAATTCTTGACAGAAGATGCCAACAACAGGCTTAGAAAAGACACTGCTCAGCCCCTTGGAGTAATCTGTAAAAGGTATTTGCCCATACTTTCAGAAATTCAGGCAGGCAGACTGGCTATACCCTTTGCTTCATCTGTGGAAGGGGAAGAAAGTCTTGATATCAGCCAAAAACATCTTCATTGTGGTATTCCTCCTAACATAGGAGCATCAACATTCTGATTTGATGTGTCTAGTTTGCATTTGAAAACGACACTTTGGGGAATTTCTCACCAAAGACTCCCCTTCCCCACCCAAAAAAATATAAAATAAATAATAATAATAATGATGATAATAAAAACAGTTTGTCTTCTGTTTGTAAGAATTACAAAGCAGATTTTTATAGGTACTTTCATAGATCAAAGAAACAAAATACGTCAAAACAAACCAGTGTTATTTGTACTTCATAGGATTGTAACAAACACAAAAACAACACCATAATTGTGCTATGGGATATTTTGGGGAAGTATGTTGAGCAGTCTTTGCATACTGATACAGCCAGTGACTTCACCTTCAGTGGACTTATCTTTTTCATCTTTCAACTTCATAAAACCTACATCTTTGGGAAGGGTTTCTTTCACCCTCAAGTAACACGTCATGCAGGGGCCATTTTTTGTTCTTGATGATCCAGCCACAGCTTAATTCAGTGATGAAATATAGATCTATTAGATAACCAGACAGGGCCCCTGATTGGTACACAAACTATGGGAATGAGCCCTTGTCCCTTGACTACATGGCCTCGGCAAACCAGCATCAATCTTCCTGCATCACAGGCACACCATGCTGATTTTGATTTGATACACATTATACAATAGGAAGGCCAGCTCTTGTCCTTTGACTACATGACCTCATCAGCAAACCAGCATCAATCTTCCTGCATCACAGGAAAACCTATATGCTGATTTTAGTCACATATATACTATAGGAAGGCCAGCCATAGTCCCTTGATGCCATATACCTCAGCTAACCGGCATCAATCTTCCTGCATCACAGGAAGACCTATGCTGATTTGAGTCACATGGACAATAGGAAGGCCAGCCCTTGTTCTTAGACTACATGGCCTCAGCGAACCAGCATCAATCTTCCTGCATCACAGGAAGACCTATGCTGATTTGAGTCACATATGTATACTATAGGAAGGCCAGCCATAGTACTTTGATGCCATATAATGACCTTGGCTAACCAGCATCAATCTTCCTGCATCACAGGAAGACCTATGCTGATTTGAGTCACATGGACAATAGGAAGGCCAGCCCTTGTCCTTAGACTACATGGCCTCAGCAAACCAGCATCAATCTTCCTGCATCACAGGAAGACCTATGCTGATTTGAGTCACATATACTATAGGAAGGCCAGCCATAGTCCCTTGACGCCATAATAATATTATGACCTCAGCTAACCAGCACCATTCTTCCTGCGTCAAAGGCAGACCTATGCTGATTTTGTTTTGAGGCCAACAGATTTTGGGGACATCCTTGTTGCACAGCCAGACCAGCGTTTACATCTTCAGACAATAATGAAGTTGTCTATGCATGCTATCCAAACTGGCACAAGCCTTGTGTGTTCCAATTTCAAAAAGCAGGGCCCTGTGAGGTAGGCCTACATTAAGTTAAGGTCAGTCAGCTCCAGACCCCCAACTACAAGATCTCAGCTCAAAAGAGGCTTTATCAGAGAGCTAAACAAGAAATGATATGGTTATGAATTTTGTGAACCTTTTTAGGAGATTTGGGATGGTCCACTGCAATATGGCCTGGGTTAGGGTTAAGGCCAACTTACCACCAAGTGGAGCTGGTCTGCACTTCCTATTAAGATCAAGTGCTCATCAGTGTCATTTACTTGCCATAATTAAGATATGTATGTTATACTGAATACATACTGAAGTTATACACTCATCAATTACACCATGGTCTTCATGTGACAGTGTATGACACACATTTTCCACTGGCTATGCTCATGATCATTGCCAAAAGGCTGCAATATTGTATTCACACATCCTCTTAGAAAAAACCAAAGTCTTTACGATTTAAACAAGATACCGGTAGTTACTAAAGTGTTTAAAAGTGGTAAAAAAAATGGTTGAAAAAAAAATCAACAAGAAACAGGAATGATGACGCTATTTAGTTCAAAGGAATACCAAAATGAAGAATCCTATTTGCCTTCTGCAGGATTCTGCAGGATTCAGGGCACATGAGAGTTGACACATTGTAGGATTCTGCAGGATTGAGGGCACATGAGAGTTGACACATTGCAGGATTGTGCAGGATACAGGCTAGTGGGCTACTACTATCAAAGTGCTGGAGAAGGATTTTGCAGGATTGAGGGCACATGAGAGTTGACACACTGTAGGAATGTGCAGGATTCAGGGCATAAGGCGATTTTGTCAGTAGGAAAATGCAGGATGCTGGTAACAATTCGGACGTCGTTGTGGCTTTTGTCAAGAGATTATCCGTTCGAAAAAGGGCCCATTGTTCTAAGCTGAAAATAGTCTTTGTTTAGAATGTGGACTAAAACTACATAAACTCAGTGCAGGATTTGGCAGGATTCAGGTCACATGGAGCTTTGAACAAGGTAGGATAGCAGGATTTTGCAGGATTCAGGTTATATCCTACAAACAATTGGTAGGGGGTTAGGGTTTTTAGATGGCAGTACATTTAACAGCACAATCAACCCATCTCAGAAGCATTGCATTAAGAAGCCACTCACGATGTACCAAAATCAAATGAAGAAGGTAATGCTTGTCGATCTGCACAGACCTAATTATATCATCCTGAAAACTAGGCCAAACCTTTTCACAGGACCATACCAGGGCTGGGCGGGCTATACTAGGCTTGAAAGGAGTCAAATGAAAGTTTCTAACACCCAAGAAGCCAGCCATAGCAAAGAGACAGGAATAAGAAAGAGTCAGACCTCAGAGAAAAAATTGTGCCAACAAATTGGAAGTTAGATAGAAAAGAAAATAGCATTTTCCCATCTCTGGATAATTGCAACACATTATCAATGCATAAATTCCTACAGCGATGCACAAAACAAACTGGAAGGATTGACAAGGTAGCTCTGAGTGTATGAGGAAGCAATGTTGCAAAAGTGGCCAGAAATGTGTTCATTTTAGTAAAACAAAAGCAGTGTTTTTGGAGGAGTCAGATTTAACTTGAAAGGAAAGAGGAGAATAGATGATGATGACAGGGTTCCCTGTGAGGTAAAGAGAGTAAGGTTGCCATCAAACCCCCTTCATAGATACCTCCATCTGAAGACAATAAACACACTGTACAAACAAGACCCACACCATCAACTGGAAAGCAGGTACAATGTAGATATCACCACCAACATGGACAAGTGGAAAGCCCAACCACCCTGATTTCATGAAACGCTGGGGCATCACATGGGCTAGCACACATGGGCATCAATAGGCAGGGGTGGGGGGGGGTAGGGTGTTGCGGGGAGGGGGCTTGGCAGGAGGACATGTCCCGCCACTAACTTTTAAAATTGTGTGAGGGGGGACATCATAATTATAATTTGTCTCCCCCAAAGAAAAACCCTTTTTGGTGATCATAAGTATCACAGAAAAGCACTCATTTTTATAGTTCACATACTTTTTCTTACTCATGAACTGCCTTTGAAGCTATTTTGAAGCTAAAGTGTTTTCTATCCCTACACCACCAAAGTGGCCAGTCAAGGTGGAGGCATTCTTTCAA
This sequence comes from Luidia sarsii, assembly GCA_949987565.1. Lineage (NCBI taxonomy): Eukaryota > Metazoa > Echinodermata > Asteroidea > Paxillosida > Luidiidae > Luidia > Luidia sarsii. The sequence goes on along the minus strand of OX465101.1, from coordinate 24,616,293 downwards.
ATTTTTGGGGGGCTTTTTACATTTTGTTTTTTTTAAGGAGTGTTTTGTACCACTACACCACCCAGAAGTGGCAATTTTTTTTTCTTGTTGTACTTATTATTTTGTCTGTTATACGTCTTTAGGGTATTTTTTCACCCAACTAAGTAGGTTGGCAGTCAAAGTAGATTCTTGTTTACCTATTTATTCATTTTGTTTTGTATGTTATCATTAGGAATGTCTCAGAGCAGACAAACAACTTTCATCTGGCCAAAAATGTAAATCATCAGGAAATACTTGTTTTTTAGTACATCAATTTTAGCAGCCATGTCACCAACCAAAAACACAGCACAATGGCAATCCTGGTCACCAAAACAAGGGTTTGTTACCAGAAGTGAAATGATGTAAGACATGACTGGTTCCACACATTGAATGCTCTGAATCAAGAATTTTGAAATTAATCGATGCCCATAAGCATCACCATCAATAGTGATAACTTATATGCCTCTATCTGTTATATGCCTCAGTCATAGCAAGAATGAAGTCACATTCAAACTGCTAACAGGAGAAACGTACATGCCACACTACCCCATTATGATGCATCCCATGGCCAGGGGTTCATGAAATCAGGGGGGTGTGCCTGCAAGCCCAGTGAGATCTACCAAACACACCACAGTCCCACCACGACATCAAGCTCCTCCACAGGTGATTCCCTGGCAAGGTAAGTCTTCCAGATACAGTCCTCCTGTCATCTATAGCCAAGGACCATCCACCCTGCACACCACCCTCAGTCTCCCCCAATTAGCCCACCCATGGGTACACTCTGTACCATTGGCACCATCCTGGCTCCTAGCCTTCGCACAGTGCACATACCAGTGACATACCTGAGTGAGCATCCCAACACCATCTTCTCCAACAGTGCCACAGTCCCCAACCTATATGCATCATCAGTGCACCAGGCCCCTTCCTAAGCTGAGAGAGCCACCTTCACCAGAATTCTCCCCTACAGGACCACCACAACCCCCTCCAGGTCAAAACCCAGCACTTTCTCCCAAAGACCAAGAAAGCAATGTCTAGATAATTTTAAAAAAAATCTCAAAAGTTAGAGGGCCTGACATTTCGATCCTAGCACGATCTTTCTCAAAGACAAACAAATAAAAAAGCTAATAAACAGAAGTTCACTTATCCATTTTACAGCTTGCTCTTGTTCTTGCTCCATGTGTATAGTGTCGCTTCAACAAACCTGAACAAAAACATAAGACAAGACAAATTGAATACTACAAAAACATTGTGATGGAAGCACAATAATTACATTTTTCTCAAACTTTTAGGTTTTAGGACGAATGCACTCATTAAATTCATGAAATTGAAATTTAAAACCTCCAAATTTAGTGGACCTGACATTTTGATCCTAGCTGGATCTTTCTTTAAGGCAGGGACAAATTGAATACTACAAAAACATTGTGATGGAAGCACAAAAATTACATTTTTCTCAAACTTTTAGGTTTTAGGACGAATGCACTCATTAAATTCATGAAATTGAAATTTAAAACCTCCAAATTTAGTGGACCTGACATTTTGATCCTAGCTGGATCTTTCTATAAGGCAGGGACAAATTGAATACTACATAAACATTGTGATGGAAGCACAATAATTAAATTTTTCTCAAACTTTTAGGTTTTAGGGCGAATGCACTCAATAAATTCATGAAATTGAAATTTAAAACCTCCAAATTTAGTGGGCCTGACATTTTGATCCTAGCAGGACCTTTCGATAAGGCATGGTTACCAGGACAAAACAGATACATGCATAAGAAGGGAGGGGTAGAGAGTGAATAGGACACTGATAATAAACAAAGGACAAAGACGAAAGCTGGTAGGGATTAATGAGAAGAGGGGGAAAGATCAAAGAGAGAAGTGTGGAGGAACGTACACAAAAGAAGGATTATCAGTGAACATACAAGGTGTTAGGCATTACCCTCCTAGATGTTGAAGCCATGTGGTTGAGTAGTCCGAAGATGCTTCATCCACATTTTCTCATGGCTAAGACAGATGGCATCACTACGGTGACCAAGTGATTCTATGCCCAGAACACTCATATCTGATATCGAATGACCAGGGAGAATGAAGTGATACACAACAGGGGTATCAATTTTACCGGTTTTGATTGTAAACCTATGAACATAGATACGTTTTTTGAGGGTGCTTTTGGTCTTACCAACATATCGAACATTACAAACTCTACAGGAGATGAGGTATGTAATGTTCGAGGTGGTGCATGTTACAGAGGCATGGGTCACGTGGGTTGTTCCAGAAGAATTTCCATTGAAAGCGTCTATTTCCTAGACATGTGTCTTGCAAACAGTGTATTTCAAGGTACACTTAAATGTACCAAATTAGGTGGGATGTGAAGTGTCCAAAGGGGGAGCCTCTACTCTGAGGCCTTGAACAATAAGTCACACAGGTTACGGTGCCCGAGGTTCCCTTGGTTACTTCCTACCACCCTTGTCTTCCTCCTCTCAGAAAGATAACTAAGGAAAACCACCACATTCTCCATACTTCAGTTCGTCTGGCCAGTGCCATTCAAAATTCATCTATTTTGACTTTCAGGCGCCCCCATAACCCGTGTGACTTAATTGTCCGAGGCCTCAGAGCAGAGGTTACCCGTTTGGACACTTCACCTCCCACTAAATTTGGTACATCTAATAAGTGTACCTTAAAATGCACTGTATGTAAGACACATGTCCAGGAAACAGTGTCTTTCAATGGAAATTCTTCTGGTACAACCCACATGACCTATGGCTCCGTTACATGCGCCACCTCAAACATTATACCTCATCTGCGGTAGAATTTGTAATGTTCGATATATTGGCGAGTCCAAAAACACCCTCAAAAAATGTATCTATGGCCATAGGTTTACAATCAAAACCAGTAAAATTAACACCCCTGTGTGGTATCACTTCAATCTCCCTGATCATTCGATATCAGATATATGAGTGTTCTAGGCGTAGAATCACTTGGTCACCGTAGTGATGCCGTCCGTCTTAGCCGTGAGAAAATGTGGATGAAGCATCTTTGGACCATTCAACCACATGGTCTCAACATCCCAGAGGGGAATGACTAACACCTTGCACGTTCACTGATAATCCTTCTTTTGTGTTCGTTCCTCCACACTTCTCTCTTTGATCTTTCCCCCTCTTCTCACTAATCCTTACCCTACCCCAGGCCCTTCCCATTGATCTTACCATACAGCTTTCCTCTTTGTCCTCTGTTAGTCATCCATGTCCTAATAATTTTCTACCCCCTTCCTTCTCATGCATGTATCTGTTTTGTCCTTGTCACTCTGCCTTTGAGAAAGATCCTGCTAGGATCATAAGTCCTCCAAAAAAAAGGAGTTCACTTATCAATTATACAGCTTGCTCTTGCTTGTTCCATGTATCATCAGTACTGTCACTTAAACCTGAAAACAAAAAATCAGGTGAGACAAATTGAATACCCCAAAATAAACTAAATTCAAATATAGTCATCAATAATCACTGTGATGGAAGTATTACATTTTTCAAAGTTTCAGGTTTTGGATTGTATGCACCAGTACTCAAATTCATGAGAAACCATGCTTGGTATGGGATGATTTAAATACAGGAGATAACAGGTTATTTATGATACTTTAAGAGATAAAGTAAATTGGAATCTTAAATGTAAAAGAATTAAGCACCTTCGTCTTCCAACTGTCAGAATTGGTTTGTTGTGATCAAGGAAATGGTTCTTTTGGAAAAAAGTGCAGAAGCCCTTGTTTTAGTTTTATATTTCATAATATTAGGCCAAACGATGGATCGTAACTCAACTCACGATGGATAAACCATCGTTAGTTGTCATACACCGTATGGTTTCTGCGCATCGCTCATCGTCTTGAGTAAGTTACGATGGGTTTGGTGAAATCGACTTCAGATTTCCAAAAATAATTTCAAGTTATAACAAAGTTATACAAATAATTTGGCAATCGAAGCTACGCCTGGGAGCAAGCGAGCCTTGCTTTAGTAATCGTGAATAAGCCTACCCCTCATCAACATCTGCTCTGCATAAAATAGGCCGGTACGTGATCGCAATACGTAATAACTTTCGTACATTTTGTATGCTAACATAGTATCTCAAAATGCCCAACAATTAAGAGAACGACCAGTTTCTCTGCATGTGGTAGTCGCCCGGTCATGAACGGCATGGACCGTGCGTGTCGTGAATTCATCGGCCGGTCCTAGCCAGCCAGCGCATGACGCGGGAGAAATTCGAGATCACGGCAACGTTAGCCTACATATTGTTAGACGGTTTTCTATCAGCTGAACCCTATGATTTTTCAGTCAACTTGGGGAAAAAAACAACCACAAAATGTCTACTCACCTCTAATTCTCATCAGCTCTACTGTGTAATAAGATCTTGACTAATCCCAGTCTAATAAAACTCCCACGACGGGCAGAAGGGTGCATCTGTTTCCCGCACTGGGCTACAGTATACGCAAACCTTGCTCACTGTTCATTGTCGACACGGCGCGAATCTATTCAAAGCTTGCACCTGTAATATACCACGCAGGGCTTGTTGATGTTATGCAATAGTTGGAATGTTGGTGATAGTCTTTGATCAAGTCGCTCTTGGCCCGTCACCGGTCTCTCAAGTGGGGCCTTGTCAATATTAAGTGGCTACGGCTCCAATGTGTACATGGGTCTTGCAGCAATCGTCAATTTCAATTAATGCGTACGTGTGTTTTTCAGCCGCAGCCAAACCTTCTTGCGGTAATCCTGGTCGAGCCCATTACGCCATTCCCGCTCACTTGGGATAAGACGACCGGAATAAAGGCTATCATTCATGCAGCGGTGCTGGATATTACCGCTGTCCTCATGAAACGGGGTGGGGGGGGGGGGGGGTTACCACAGAGCTCAATGTACCCGCGGTCAATCAGAAACCGAGTATTCAAAAACCCACCTGTTGTTTTGTGCAATAGTATTCGTTACGGCTATACATCTGTAATGATAAAATCAAAAGTTCTGTGACGTTCACAGGCACTGTTACAAGCATAGAGGTACCGCTAAAATGTTCTGGGAAAATTGACTCCTACAAATTAATGACCCTTCTTTCACATAGGGTACTCTAATCAAAAATATTTGTAGGAATTATATATAAACCTATACTATAGTTTGTCCTCCAAGTTCAGCTCTTGGCTGTTAGGCTATGCGTATAATTCAAAGTTACCAAAAAATACACACGAGAAGACATACGACTTAAAAAAGTCCATCGCCTCCGCTGCAACATATATATATAATTATTGGCCCCACGCAAAATTCCCAATAATAACCGTCCCTTAAAACTTGGTGTATGAAAGGTGTGTGACACAATCGTTTGGTCCAACACTTGGTCTTGTTCAGTTTGGGGAGTATATACCGGTATCCGACAGGATATAATGGCGCTAGACTGAGGTGTTAATAGGCAATTTTTGGTCAACTAAATTGTTGGACACGGCGCCCGAATTTCCTTGGATTGAAAATGACATGCTACTCGCGAGTATAAACTTGCATGATTGACACATCAGTTACATAATTTAACGATTGAATAATTTAAATATGTTCGGTTGAGGGACCGGGTACGAATTAGAACATTTTTTATTTTTAAACTAGCAAAAACTCAATTCAAATATTGTGTGTCAATCATAGGACATCGTAGCGCTTTACGCGCATGCCAGCCGAAATTCAGGCCCAAATTTAGGGCCAGGTTCAGTCTGGTTACATGTACTGTACATGTAAACAAACGGGTGCAGCACACAAAATCCATCCAAGATGGCCCCGCCGAGCTGATTATCATAAAGTGTGTACCCACAACTTTTTTTTAATAAGGGGTCTTTGGAGGCTAATTAACTGATACATTGTAGAACAAGTGAAGCTTAAGACAACCTGGGGGTTCACTCTTCAATTTGGTATGTAATTTGGACCATATCTGGCTTTAAATGTGGCCCTATTTGGCTGTGGAAGTGGAGGGGTCCATCCCAAAAACCTTGCAGAAATTTGGCTTGGACGGCTACACATTTTGGGGGTGTTTTGTTCTGAGGGTAATTAGCAAAAAATCTAATCGGCTAAGAGCACTAAAATTGAAAAGAATCTGAGAGATGAAGGTCCAAACTACAATTTTAAGTATAGCTACAAGAACTGAGAGACTTTTGGGCATGGGATAATTGACTTTGAAAGTGAGTGTTTTTGTACAGTGTTCGATGGGAGCTCTATTATTTTAGTGTTCTGCACCCAAACACTCAAAATCCTTCCGAGCTGGCGCCCTCTGCTGTCACTGTCGGGCGACAAAACTGCCAACAGAGGGCGCCCTCGTCTCAAACCACCATCGGGTTGCAGAACAATAAATCGAGGTCCCATTGAATTACTGTACAAAAAACGCTCACTTTGAAAGCCAATTTTTCCACACCCAAAAGTTTCTCAGTTCTTGTAGCTATACTGAAAATTGTAGTTTGGACCTTCATCTGCCAGATTCTTTGAAATTTTTGTCCCCTTAGCGGAGTATATTTTTGGCTATAGTTACCCCCATAATAAACACCCCCAAAATGCGTAGCCATCCAAGCCGAATTTTTGCAAGGATTTTGGGATGGACCCCTCCACTTCTACAGTCATTAATAGAGCAACATTTAGATCCAGAAATGTTCCATATTACACACGAAATTGATGAATGAACCCCCAGGTTGTCTTAAGCTTCACTTATTCTACAATACATCACTTAATTAGCCTCTTAAAAGCCCCTTATTAAAAAAAGAAGAGTTGTAATCAGCTCGGCGGAGCCATCTTGCATGGAACTAGTGTGCGGCACCCACAGAGCTGTTTATTCACAGGACTCTATGAAAACTACAATGCTTGGTTTCAATGGCTCTATATGGCCCTTCACGAATCCAGGCTCGGGCTCATGCAGGCTTCATCCCTGTCCGACCGAAACCGGAAAAGCCAGGTTGTGATTGATCGCCGAATTTGAATATGTGACCCGGCACAGCTACATGAGGAATATCCCACCAAAACACTTTTCGAGTAAACGCCTAAAGTCAAAGTATCTTCTCAATTCGATTAAAAATCAATTTTATTTTATTTTTGTATTTTCGGAAAGTTAATGTATTGGAGGAATTTTTTATATCATTTGAAAGCTAATAGTACACTTTTTCACATCATTAGAAAATCTCAAAATCTCAAAAGTGGGGGTTATTTCTCATTATGATGTGCCGGGTCACATATTTGTTTTTTGGTTTGATGATAAGTAGCCTAGGCTTATTCACCAAGAAACTGGGACCAAATGCTTGTTTCTAGACGTCTCAGGAATATGAGCTCGAAATATGACCGAAACCTGCGCCCGAGCCTGTGAGCCTTCATTTTAAAAAGCTGTTATACTATAGGTCAACTGGTATTTTTTTTTAATCCTGATAATCCTGAATCCCGATAATCCCAGATCAAAATGATTGTTTTTTGTCTGTTTCAGGACTTATTAGAAGCTTTTGTAATTCATTAAAATTATTCCCGTAGTTATTGAGGGCGCTGTTCTTTGCGTCACGGAGTGAACGAAGAATCTTCAACAATTAGGGGACTATAGGGTTTTTGGTGAATAACTTTACTTAGGTTTGAATCTGTAACTCCACGAAAAGCACGAGCTGATTTAGTCCATTTCAAGTAATTTTTTTTTGGTTTGGGGCGTTACAAGGGTGGTCTGGCGGAGGTACTCCACCACCAAAAATGGCTACAATAATTATAGTAGGGTGAACAATCCACAGGTTCGAATCTGTAACCGGCCACGAGCTGATCAAGACTATATCTACCCCCCCCCCCCACATTAATTAATGTCTGGCGAGCCATTATCATGTACCGACTGGTGTCAAGTGGTAACTTGTTGGGATGATCTAGCTCAATTCTGTGCTACCAATTCTGCCCCCCTCATTGCCACGACCACCAGGAGGAACCCGGTAGATGTCTAAATCCCTTTTACTAAAGGCCGCCGCACACGAGATGCTGTCTGCTGAGCAAACATTCTCTCGAGGTCGTTAGCTCAGCACGTAGCTCACCGCGTGCGCTGAGCTTTTAGTGAGATTTCTGCCTCAAGAGGCCGTGAGACCAATATCTATCCTGTTTGATTTAGTTCGTCTCTCGTGGATGAAAACTCATCGTGTGCGGCGACTTGAGCTACGTGCTGAGCCCCCAAAAAATAGAAACTGGAAAATGAAAACGCACGCTCTGTTCACGTGATGGCTTCCAAAAAATATGTTTTGCTCAGCACGTACGTAGCTCAAGTTGCCGCACACGATGAGTTTTCATCCACGAGAGGCGAACTAAATCAAACAGGAGAGATAACGGTCTCACGGCCTCTTGAGGCAGAAATCTCACTAAAAGTTCAGCGCACACGGTGAGCTACGTGCTGAGCTAACGACCTCGAGAGACTTTTTGCTCAGCAGATAGCTCTCGTGTGAGGCGACCATTAGGAATATGCCAGACACTATACGCTGTACTACCCATGGATATTGGTAACCTCAGCAAGGCTGATACCCCTGGCTCCTGCTCTAATAGCCTATATGGGATGAAATAAAGTTCAACAGTCCATAATATTCTAATACACCTTTAATCCCTGCACCGCAATTTTACAGAAATCACAAAAAGTTTACATTCCAGATAATACACATCTAATCACTGCACCAAAAATTTACAAAAATCACAAAATGTTCACATTCCAGGTAATACACCTTTAATCACTGCACCAAAAATGTATACATATATCTGAAAATGTTTACATTCCAGGTGAATGAGTTTATTTCTAAGTACTTATGCCTTTTGGTATTGTTTCATCTATGACCGATACATCAGGCACTTTAAGTATGAAAATAGTGTACACTCATCAATTATTCTGACTCTGTTGAAAGGTTAAACCCTTGAGTCACAAAAGCAACTACACTAAATCAATAATCATTGTTTCATATCGCTATACAGCCACTCTGTATCCTCTGTATCAATCATTTTGTGCAACACTGTCAAACAGTTCTTCCTCAAGTAAAGATCGAGCTGATAATTATACACATGGATAACATAATATTCAAAGTCACGATCAAGGGTTTGCGCTGCTCGACGAAATAAGCACTGAGTGCTCAGTGCTTTTGGTTGATGAAAACATGTCGGGCGCAGCTCCGGCAGGAATCGAACCCACAACTTCTGCTTTCTGCACACAAATTTAGACAAAGTTCGATTAGGCAGCCTACAAATGACTATTTTTCAAAAGTAAAACCTTTTGAAATGTTTGTATTCATTTTATCACTTCCCTCATCAATGCACTATGCTTACAATATTATACATGAAGCTACATAACAATTGCCTGTTACATTCCTATGGTTACTGTGTTGTTTACATCTATATACTCTTAAGCTACTTGCATACAAGTCTGTGTACTATGTAGTGGTAATATATTTCTTCCTGAAACAATGCCGGAATATGCTAAAGAGTGGGCTCTTCAAGAAAATCCCTAAAGGAAAATCTTTAGAAATTATACATTAGAAAAAAATGAGTGACAAAATAAACTGACCAAACTAATTATCAAAATAAGAAATACAATTTATACTGGGCATGTTGCTCTTTAAAAGTACAACCAACAAAATTAGGTAATCCCAAACTTGACTAATTATCACTATGAACATCTAAAAGGTGAAAATGGGGTGAAAATGTCATTTAGCCGTGAAAAGAAAATTCACCGTGTTTTCACCCCTATTACATAGCACACAGTTAGCCAAGGCATTTTCACGGTGTTTTCACCAGTGGTCTCTAAGGCCAAATTCCTGGTGGTAAATGGCTAAAGGCAATTTAGAAGTATCTGGGAGTGACAGTTACAAGGACACCATACAGTACCTCTATAGGGGCTGGTGGTCCCTACTGGTAATTGAATTAGCCACCCCCAAGGCTGGAGCTTGCCACCCTAGATATTCACAGTTTTTTGGTCTCTTTAGTGACCTGAAGATGTCCATATCAGGTCAGAGAAGCGATTATTTTCACGGTGAAGTCACGGCGAACTGACATGTTCAACCCATTTTCACGGTTTAGATGTTCATAGTGTGATGTCACCACAAGCCACCCTTGACTTGCTACCTCCAACATGAACGGATTGAAATTTCGTCTTCTCTGGACGAAGCCACCTTCCTGGCCACTTGACGCTGGGTGTCATTCAGCTCCAGCCAGCACAGGCACTCCGTGCATGACGTCACCGGCGGTGCCGATGCCCATTGGTGCATGGCGCGCCTCAAGAATAATTACATTTCCCGCGTTTCGAAGAATAGCGGGAAATAATTGTCTTAGGAATTCTGCAACTCATTGCAGGCTACAAGGTTACGTAATAGGGCGTCAGTATAGGTTTAAATAGGGGAAGAAAGGAGTATTCAGATCAGTTCTAGCAAGCACTCCACACGAGACGCACGCATTTCAATTTTGGTGATTTGCATCGTAAACAATTGAGGACAACTTGAGTTCTTGTACGATATTATGCACAGGGCGAAGTCCAACGCCCTCGCGGAGGAGAATGCTGACTGTTTGGGGGGCACAGGCTTTTCCAAAAAAAATAAAAAATTATTCTGTTTTTTTGCCTGGGCGTCGTTTTCTCCGATGAAGCGGTTAAGTACAGCAATGACATGCTGGATTGTTACATGAAAGTTCCTGGTGATTGTCACGAATTATTTTGTATAATAATTTATGTAATTCCTGCAGTTTCAATAAAGGGGGATCAATAATGTCTCCTGTGCTTTGCTATCGCCAATCCAAGAAAGGTTGTTTAGCTGTTTATTGTATGTAGAAGTGGAAGTAAAGATAAGACTTCAGAATCACAATGAGCGTGCGCGGACTGCACTGCATGCGCTGCCGGGCCTTAGATCGGGCCTCGATTCGCAATTGGTAACTGACACGGCGGCTCCTTGGGTCGTGACGTCAGGACCTCATGATGTTGCACCGATTTCATGCTTCTGTACATAGGCCTACTTCTGAGAGAAACTAATCAAAGATTGAGTAAGGGTGCGCCTAGTGGTGCGCTACCCTGGTGTAGCTTGTGAGGGTGCAATAAAGCCTGATGGTGAGATGTGTATCCCGATGACAGTCAATTCAAGACGAACAATAACACTATAGGTCACACCGAAATTGCAGCTCCCGTAATTGGATTTGTTGTTGTTGTTGTTGTTGATGTATGCGTTCAGCACGCTCTCTCCGCCAGCCACTCCAAGGCAGCTTCCTCACAATTGTGTAAGGCTTCTACTCCTCCGTCTAGTCTGGTTTGGTTAATTCAATTGATCATAATTATGATGTCACTTGAACTTTTACAGCAAATCCCTACTCATTAACCGTACATTCACATATTATGGTATACATTGAAACGAGAAATCTCCAACATAGTGTAAATGTAACATGATGTATCGATAGGCAAGCTATTGCGTACGGTGACGATTTGATGATAATTATCTCCCTGTAACTCGCATTTTGTTTGCTGTTGGATGAGATTCATAAATAAGAATAAGAATAAGGATACGTCAAAAAAAACTGAAAAACAATGAGGATAGGCCTAGAGGGTTAAAACAAGTAGGAAGATCCTGTCAGGAGTAGAAAGGAAAATAGATGTGGAGAGTTCGTGGAAACATTCTTCTCTGCAGTGCTCCCACAACGACCGAGGGCTCGATGGAAATGACAACGAGTTCGAAAAAGATAATGTATTAGTCAAGAGGCGATTCCAAACCATGTCTCCTAACGGCCTCCGTAGACGCTGTCTTGAATATCAATTTGCATTGCCCGTTTGATTTTGAGTCGAGGTCGGTCATTGGTGGATTTTGGATTTGTATGGAGGCGGGGGCATGACCCGAATTTCTTTTCAGTTCCGGGTCAGATCAGATTTAAAAAAATTACGCAGCCATTTCAGGCACTCTTCGGGCTTCGGGCATGGTTTTGTTTCAGCTGGTGGATGGCCGTGACGATTGCTATCGGCCGTTTCAGAAAACATTCCCTGCTGCTGGAGATAATCGGCTTCCGATAATCCTGTGTGTAATTTGAAGCCGTAGGCCTATATTTCTAGCTTATAGCTGTGGCCTGGGGCTCAAAGTTTGACTTAATTCCCAAACGCACACAGAGTTTTCGTCTAGATACCAACAACAAATATTTTTTGTTGGAACGTTGGGTGGGTAGTTTCGGAGAAATCAGTGGAGATTCCCTTGGTGACTGGATGGCAAACGTGGTGCATTATAGCGGCGCGCTGTGCATGCATGCATTGTGATTGTTCCTTACTTTCCGCCGCGCGTTTGCTGTCCAGTACGTCACCACCTCTGAAACTACCCACTCTACGTTCCGATATAAACATATTTTGTTGCTGGTATCTAGACGAAAACTCTGTGTGAGTTTCGTTTCTGAACTCAATCTGGGTTTTGGAGAACAGAATCAAACAATTCACGAAGTTACGTAGGGCCTACTTCGCCGTAGAGTTGTGCGATAAAAATACGGCCAGATTGTCATCTATACCCATGATGCTTTGCGAACGTCGAAAGTGTTTATTTAAAAAAAAAAATAGGGTTAGTGTTGCGGTACTTTGGATCCAACCCCAAGATTACACAGCCATTCTGCCACCTGAAGACGGACGGAGCAGACTGTCCGAAACGTCGGATGAAACCCTCCGGTTCTCTTCAGAACCACACTCACTCACAAAAGAGATTCTCGTACATGGTGTCACCGCAAAACCTACCCTTTGCTAGTGACCAACATGCGTGACCTTATCAAGCTCGGTATGGCCCTTATCCTCCCACAGGAAAAACCATGTGTGGATAATATTGTGGTTTCAATGCCGGTTAGGGTTAATACTTTTCTGGAAATGGGAAAACCGTGTGGCGACCAATTGCACGACAGGAAATGGGGCCGTCAAAGTGCAAGTAGAACTGATGTGGACTTTACATTGACGTTGTGATGTGGTGGAAAAAGCAATGTCAACGTGAGAAGCCTTGGACTTGAACCCGCCGGAACCCCTGATTTTACGGACCAGTGCTTTTATCTCCTTAGCAATTCTGCCATGAGGTCGATCCCATAAGGCGGCCTACCTGAATAAAAAAAAATCCCTTTTAAAGCTCGGGTGGATTGTCATCCAGAAGCATTTACCCATTATGTTAACGGCCGTATTATTATCTCCAGGGACCACACAAAAACAATGGCCTATAACGATCGACACAATCCCGCCACGGCATAACGTACAGCTGAAGTACATCACATAAAGGGTGCATAGTGGTTTGTATGTGTGACTTTTCTGAGTGGCATCTAATTGGTAACGCATCTAAATTTGAGCTCAAAACTGGTACCCGTCTCGTCACACATCTCCTTCTATCATGGACGATAAAAGAGCAGAAGAAAACTGAGTAAATACAATAATTGCCATGAAACATTTGGGTCGTCGTGTATTATTAGCTGCACTTCTCATTATTCTGTCCATGAAAGTACCAATAATTGTGTTCCCCTCCCCTCCTCCTGGCTCTAATTTGAGCTCAAACTGGCACCCGTCTTGTGATCCGTCTCCTTCTCTCAAGGACGATAAGAGAGCAGGGAAAAAACCGAGAATTAATTTGCATGAAACATTTTGGGTCGTCGTGTCTTATCAGCTGCACTTCTCCTTATTATGTCAATGGAAGTAGCAATTAGCGTGTTCTCCTCGCATCACCTATCTCGTCTTTTTAAAGACAAAAATATCCAAAATAATACCAAGGTCGATGGCATAGACGAGCCTAAAGGACACTAATGGAACAATTGTGTAGAGGAGCACGACTACTAAATTCGAAGAAGGCGAGCATTTCATCTGCCTCCACGAATTGCAGTGGCAGTGTACAGAAAAAACGTAGCTCGCCAAATTATTGAAGTTGGCAATTTCCAGTGAAATTGTGCGAGGTCACGTGAGTATAATAAGTATAATTATTACGATTGGCCGCTGCGATCAAGAGCCAGTGGAGAGACAGAGAGACGACAGTAAAACGGGTAAAACGGGTAAAACAAACCCGATTACCAAAGGACGCCACGCAGTCACGAAGGAACAGCGCACTGACTCACACGCCAGGCCCTGAAGACCTTCCACCTAAAGGCACCCTAAGGGACAGCTCCGTCTGCTGTCGTTGCCGGCATGGCAACCGCCCGTCTGGTCCTGATCGTGTGTCTGATGATCGGACGCACTTCTGGTCAGGGCGAGAAGTGTACGGCCTCAATTCCAGGTGTGAGCCACGAGTGCCCTTCTACTTGGATCCAGTGGGGAGGAAACTGCTACAAAGCCACTGGTCAAGCCTTGAATTGGGCCCAGGCAAGGGAGGAGTGTGTTCAGATGGGAGGCACGATGGTCGTACCCCAGTCTGAGAGCGAGAACCAATTTCTGGTAGAAATTGTCCCCGCAACTGCGAGATGGATCTGGATCGACTGCAACGATATCAGTGTGTCTGGTAAGCCAGCCCTTCTCATTCTTAACCTCTCTATTCCCTTTAAACTCAGATTTTGAATCTGCTGCTGTCAAAGATTGTCAGTGGCTCTTGGAGAAAAAATGTGGGCAACTAAGAATAGATAGCCATTGTCTTTCGCTTGTAACAATCCCACTTCCCCATTTCTCGTGAAAATTACCCCATTATTTTTACGTTGATTTGGGATCCTCTGGTCTGTCTTTTCTTAGCGTTTTCCATGCAAGGAATCAAATCAAATTTAGGGCCAGGCTCAAGCTGGTAAAATGTGTCCTGGAAATTTTTTTGGATAAAAAACCCGATAAATAACAGTAAAGTAGTGTGTGCTGGTTTGGGTAACTTGAAGTTCTTTCATATTATTTTGCATTCCCAGGTCAGTGGGAGTGTAAGGAGGGGGAGACTGAGGTCACCTTCACTGAGATGCCTTGGCAGACAGGGGAACCCAATGACTACGATGGTCCCCAGTCCGAAAACTGCGGAGCGGTCAGTGTACAGAGAGAACCCGTCGGTCGTTGGAACGACTGCAGATGTGTGAGTGAGTATGCGGCCGTCTGCAAGCGACCCATGCTGGTGATGATGCTCCCGAAATTGCATTTGTAAGCAAATATATACCTTGGACTGGGGCCAGGCGTAAATATGATCTCTTTCCCCGTGCACGGGGCCCTTATAAACTAGCCTTAATACTGATCACTAAGGGCCAGTCAGTCCTGCCAATAACCGACAGCAACTTTGACATTTGCATTTGAATGTAATGTTTGTGATATTGGTGAATAGTGCTTTTAAAAAGTGGTTTATTTTCAGATTCAAGATTCGATGTAATATGTGTTGTAGTATTATCTTGGTGGACATCTGAGGACTTTTGAAAAATGCCAGATATTAAAGTAATCGTTTCTAGTTATTTTTTTGGAATCAGTGATGCAAAGTAAGACTCCTCACGTGTAGAAACAATACACTAAGGATCTATACCTCGTACAATATCTCCTGAGTATCAATGCCAGGAGTACAATGCACGTTGTCAGAAAAACTGCAAGGCATTTACTCTCTCCATCTTTCTTTCGTTCTCTCTCCATCTCTCTTCCTTTCCCTCTCTCCCTGGACCTTTCTCTTTCTCTCTCTCTACACCCCTCTTTCTTTCCGTCTCCTCTTCTGTTTCTTTCTTTTTCTGTCTTCTCTCTATCTACCCCGCTCTCTCTGCTCCTTTCTCTTTCTCAATCCCTCTCTCTCAACATATCTTTCTCTCTCCATCTCTTTCTTTGTTACTCTCTTTTATGTTTTTCTATATATACCTATATATCTCCTTTCCTCAGTCTGTCTCTATATCTCTCCTATCTGTCACTGTCTATTCCTTCCCATTCCACATCTGCCTTTACTTTTTCTATATTATACTTAGCGACTGTATAAATTAAGCTTTGAAAGATTTAGCTTTGATGGAATAAAATGATCCTTGGTTCAGCTTAACTTCTTCACTTCGTCAAGGACTCAATTTTACTCCCCGTTTCCTTAAAGCAGTCCACTGTTTTTCTTGGGGAAAGACTCCGTTCTGTTCGAGTCGTCATCAGTAAGGATGTCAACCTATAAGATTAAGCCTACTCCAGTAACAAACTCGAGAAATTCGCTAGAAATCCACAAGTTCCATTCAAACACCCTATAACGAAATACGTGTATCAGATATTTACCTGTCCACCATGGTAAAAAACAACTCTAATCAACATACCCGTCAGAGGGCAAGTATACACATTTTCTGGTTCTGGAAGAAAAATTGTCAATTTCCCCGTAAATCATTCACACCAGATTTTAACCTTTGTTAAATTAAAGGTGAAGGTGAATCAGAAATTCAAAACGCAAATCTGTGTCCCTTTTGAAATGGCCTCGTGGTTAAGATGGCGTCACCGTAAGCCACCTCCGATGATTCTCTGGCCGTTTACGAAGGCTTGGTCCTTGTTTTCTGTCAGATGGAGACGAAGCCCGAGCCTGATCCATGAATTCGTATTGAGCCCATGCAATCAATGCAAACCCGCCATTATATGACGCACAGCAGTACCTCGCATGTAACGTGGTCGTGTATGACTTATTGAGTGACATCTAATATCGGTAATGCATCTTATTTGAGCTCAAACTGGTACCCGTCTCGTCAACCTTCTCCTTCAGTCATGGATGCTAAGAGAGCACGAAAAAACCAGTAAACACAATTGCCACGTTATGAAACCCTTGGGTCTATTGTCGTATCTTATTAGCTGCACTCCTCATAATGCTATTATTTGTGGAGTACGGTGCTGTAATTGGTAACATGCTCTCATTGCCTCCACCTGGCTCGTCTTTTGAAGACAATACCAAGGTCGAATGGCAAAATGGCCCCTGTGTGTATAGAAGTACGACAATTGAAATGGAAGATGGCGAGCCTTTAATCTGCCTTCACGCATGTCAGTAGCAGCTTACTAAACCAACAAGTCTCTAATTGAAGGCGGGGCTAAACAAATCCTCCTATCTGCCGTCACTTGATGATTTTATTAAGGTTGTCAATTGCGATACAGAGCCAGTGGAGAGACAGAGAGACGACAGTAGGCCTCGCCTGACGTGTAAAACAAACCCGATTACCAAAGGACGCCACGCAGTCACGAAGGAACAGCGCACTGACTCACACGCCAGGCCCTGAAGACTTTCCACCCAAAGGCACCCTAAGGGACAGCTCCGTCCGCTGTCGTTGCCGGCATGGCATCCTCACGTCTGGTCCTGATCGTGTGTCTGATGATCGGACGTACTTCTGGTCAGGAGGAGAAGTGTACGGCCTCAATTCCAGGTGTGAGTAAAATACAAGGGGAGTGCCCTTCTACTTGGATCCAGTGGGGAGGAAACTGCTACAAAGCCACTGGTCAAGAGTTGATTTGGGCCCAGGCAAGGGAGGAGTGTGTTCAGATGGGAGGCACGATGGTCGTACCCCAGTCTGAGAGCGAGACCCAATTTCTGCTTGACGATGTTATTTCTTCAACGACCAGCAAGATCTGGATAAACTGCAATGACATCCAAATTGAAGGTAAGTCTGACACATTACCAGTATTAGTGAGGTTTGCATGCCTACGAACACGCTTACGTACACGGATGTCTTGAGTTCCTTGATGAAATATCGGTGGCTGGCACGGTGAGACGTAAAATGTCCTTAGCAACAAGAATTAATGCCATTAAACCATCGGTGACTGTCAACAAGACTCGGTACCAGATATTTTTATGAACACAATAGTTGGGATTAAGCTTTAAGGAGATCCGAGAAAATCGTTGCAGTAGTCCCATTCGGAAAGAAACATAAACCAAAATAATGTTAAATTCAAAGTATTGCTATCAAATGATATCCAATTTCAAAAAATAATATCAAAAGTAATATCAAAATCCTCAGGAGTATTTTGTATTGACGTGTACAAGCCATTGCAGCGTCGTGTGATTTTTGGAAAATGCGATTGTTGACAAAAATTATCTTTTGGGATTGCTGACTGGGAACACCATTCATTTTTTTTTGGGTGGGGGTGATACTTTTCTAAATAAAGTCGATTGGTATCAAATTTTACCCGTTTGGATACAATTCCTTTGATAAAAGGGCGACTATTATGTATTAATATTGCGCATCCTTCATGGGCCGGGGAACACTGACGTTTTTCGTGCAGTGAAATATAGGGCAATGCTTAATCTGGTAGGATTAAGGGTCCTACACCTAGTGACGATTTCACAAAGACTTACGATGCATCATAACTCAGCTTATGACGGATATCCCGTCGTAAGTTGAGACAGACCGTATGGAATCCGTGAATCACTCAGCGCCTTGCTAGTGATCGTAAGTTACAATGAGTTTGATGAAAACGGCCACTGGAATAAACACAAATCTCATGTATTAGGCTGTGTAGAGGCAGTACGTTGAGTGCTGCTTTGGAGACATCAGGAACTTAAAGGGTTTTTCTTTCATAATTGGATCCTCAGGTCAGTGGGAGTGTGAGGAGGGGGAGACTGAGGTCACCTTCACTGAGATGCCGTGGAGAGATGGGCAACCCGATCACAATTTTAGTGCTGTATCTGAAAACTGTGTAGCATCCACCAGACACGTCGACCCACCTGGTAAATGGCATGATGTCCCATGTGATTGGGAATACTACACAGTGTGCAAGCAGCCCCTGCAGGTGGTTTCACCCAAGCTGCACTTGTAATGATTCTGGAGGTCATAGCTGAGGACTGTGCAGTCAAGTGCCTGCACAGATCCATCCAGTCAAATGCAACCATAACTCACCACATGAGCAGTTGCAATATGAACACAATATCAAACAGCCTATCAAGGTGGCTTCAGTCAAGTTGGAACTGATGGCAATCATTCTGGAGGACCTCCAGAGCCATTCATAGTGCAATGAACCTGAAATCATTTCAGATGAGTAAGGGCCAGTCAGTCCTGCTACTAAATGATAAATGATACTTCATAAACCAATTTCTGTGATGTAAAGTGTATGTAATTATATTAACTAAATGCATTTTTGCAATTGATCAATATTTGGTGTTACATTGTAAACTAGTATTAATGGTGAAAAATGCTCAATTTATTCGATGTTCATGATTTGGTATCTTCTGTATTGCAATGAGAAACTACCATTAATCTTGTATTAAATGCACCTAAAATATATTCACGTGACTGAGATTATCCTTCAATTAGCCTTCAATTATCAAGAAAAATTTAACCGATGTAAAATTGTTTGAAAAAGTGAAATTCTAAACTTTGACATTTGAATTTGAATGTAATATTTGTGATACTGGTGAATAGTACTTTAAAAAGTGATTTATTTCCAGATTCAAGATTTGATGTAATGCAGTGTTGTATTATTATCTTGCTGGACATCCGAGGACTTTTGAAAAATGCCAGACATTCAAATAATCGTTTCTATTTTTTATTTTTTTAATCAGTGATGCAAATTAAGACTCCTCAAGTGCAGAAACAATACACTAAGGATCAATACCTCGTACAATATCTCCTGAGTCTCAATGCCAGGAGTACAACAAGGAAATATCTACAGGCCTGAAGCACTCTGGTAATTTCAATTGAAATAAAAACAAGGGGATGGAAATAATGCTCGAGAATTACCAAAAGCTGAGCAGGCACAAATGCACCAATAAACGAAGTTGCAGAATGTTCACGGTGCTCCTACGGGCTACAATCTCTTATATGAATGTGTGGCTCTGAGAATAGCTGGTAAATCAAAAGTTCAGGTAACTGTGCACAATGCACGTTGTCAGAAAAACTGCAAGGCATTTACTCTCTCCATATTTCTTCCTTTCTCTTCCTCTCCCTCTCTCCCTGCTCCATTCTTTCTCTCTTCACCCCTTTTCTTTCCGTCTCCTCTTCTCTTTCTTTCTGTTTCTGTCTTCTCTCTGTCTACCCCTTTCTCTCTGCCCCTGTCTCTTTCTCTGTCCCTCTCTCTCAACATATTTCTCTCTCCATCTCTCTGTCTTTGATTCTTTCTTTCATTATCTCCCTCCCTTCCTCTGTCTGTCTCCATGTCTCTCCTGTCTGTCACTGTCTCTGCCTTCCCCTTCCACATCTGCCTTTACTTTTTATATAATATACTTAGCGACTGTATAAATGAAGCTTTGAAACATTTAGCTTTGATGGAATAAAATGATCCTTGGTTCAGCTTAACTTCTTCACTTCGTCAAGGACTCAATTTTACTGTCGAAGTCGTCTGTAAGGATGTCAACCTATAAGATTAAGCCTACTCCAGTAACAAACTCCAGAAATTCCCCAGAATTCCACAAGTTCATTCAAACCCCTATAACGAAATACATGTATAAGGTATTTGCCTGCCAAACGTTAAAAAAACCCTAATACCTGTCAAAGGGCCTGTATATAAATTGTCTGGTTCTAAAAGAAAATGTATGTCATTTTCCCCATAAATCATTCACACCGGATTTTAACCTTTGTTAAATTAAAGGTGAAGGTGAATCAGAAATTCAAAACGCAAATCTGTGTCCCTCTTGAAATGGCCTCGTGGTTAAGATGGCGTCACCGTAAGCCACCTCCGATGATTCTCTGGCCGTTTACGAAGGCTTGCACTTGGGCTTAGGGTTCGGTCATATTTCTCTTACCCGTTTTAAGGTCACAGACATGTAGCAACAATCCTTTGGCACCAGTTTCTTGGTGAATACTCTGTACCTTACACGCCAACGAAGCTACACATTCGGTGATAAGACACAACCCGTCCTTGTTTTCTGTCAGACGGAGACGAAGCCTGAGCCCGAGCCTGATCCATGGATTTGTATGAGCCTATGCAATCAATGCAAACCCGCTATTATATGACGCACAGCAGTACCTCGCATGTAACGTGGTCGTGTGTGACATATTGAGTGACATCTAATATCGGTAATGCATCTAATTTGAGCTCAAACTGGTACCCGTCTCGGCAACCTTCTCCTTCAGTCATGGACGTTAAGAGAGCACGAAAAAACCCAGTCAACACAATTGCCACGTTAAGAAACCCGTGGGTCTATTTTCGAGTCTTATTAGCTGCACTCCTTATTATGCTGTCAGTGGAGTACGGTGCAGTAATTAGTAACAGGCTCTTCTTTTGAAGACAATACCAAGGTCGAATGGCAAAATGGCCCCCTGTGTGTATAGAAGCACGACTATTAAAATGGTAGATGCGAGCCTTTAATCTGCCTTCACGCATGTCAGTAGCAGCTTACTAAACCAACAAGTCTCTAATTGAAGGCGTGGCTAAAAATCTCTCCTATCTGCCGTCACTTGATGATTATATTATGGTTGGCTATTGTGATCAAGAGCCAGTGGAGAGACAGAGAGACGACAGTAGGCCTCGCCCGACGGGTAAAACAAACCCGATTACCAAAGGACGCCACGCAGTCACGAAGAAACAGCGCACCGACTCACACGCCAGGCCCTGAAGACTTTCCACCTAAAGGCACCCTAAGGGACAGCTCCGTCCGCTGTCGTTGCCGGCATGGCAACCGCCCGTCTGGTCCTGATCGTGGGTCTGATGATCGGACGCACTTCTGGTCAGGGCGAGAAGTGTGTGGCCTCAATTCCAGGTGTGAGCCACGAGTGCCCTTCTACTTGGATCCAGTGGGGAGGAAACTGCTACAAAGCCACTGGTCAAGCCTTGAATTGGGCCCAGGCAAGGGAGGAGTGTGTTCAGATGGGAGGCACGATGGTCGTACCCCAGTCTGAGAGCGAGAACCAATTTCTGCTTGACGATGTTATTCCGTCAACGGCAAACAACATCTGGATCAACTGCAATGACATCCAAGTGAATGGTAAGTCTCACACATTACCAGTGTTAGCGAGGTTTGCATGCCTAAGAATACGCTTAAGTGCGTGGATGTCTTGAGTTCCTTGTAGAAATATCGGTGATTGACACCGTGATACTCTGTGAAATGTCCTTAAAGATTAATGCCCTTAAACCATTGGTGACTGTCAACAATTCTCGGCACCAGATATTTCTACAAACACAATCGTTGGGATTGACTTTAAGATGATCCGAGAAAATCGTTGCAGTAGTCCTATGAGGCACGAATCATCAACCAAAACAATGATGAATACATTAATATACAAATTATTGCTATGAAATGATATCAAAATTGACCAGTTTTAGTGAAATTCATGGGAGTATTTTGTTTTGACGTGTGCAGTGTACAAACCATTGCAGGACCGTGTGATTTTTGAACCCCTAAAATAGGTGTGATTATTGACAAAGTTTAATTTGTTGGGCTGGATGACTTGTAACACCAAACATTTGGATCGCTAATAATGTATGTTCTAGATGAAGCTAATTGGTATAAAATTGGACCAGTTTGGTTCAAAGCCCTGGTGTACTGATCTTTAAAAAGGGCGACTATTTTGTATCAATATTGCGCATCTTTCATGGGCAGGTGAACAAGAGCGTTTTTTGTGCAAGGAAATATGACCATGTTCAATCTGGTATCCTGTAAAAAATGTCATGTATGTATAGACAGTACAGTGAATGCTGCTTTGGAGACATCACTTAAAGTTGTTTTTTCTTTCATATTTGGATCCTCAGGTCAGTGGGAGTGTGAGGAGGGGGAGATTGAGGTCACCTTCACTGAGATGCCATGGCATGTTGGAGAACCAAATGACATTTTGGGTCCTGCATCTGAAAACTGTGCATTACTGAGTGTGACGAGAACCCTAGCAGGTAAATGGAATGATGTCCAATGTGATGAGGAATGCTACACAGTGTGCAAGCAGCCCCTGCAGGTGGTTTCACCCAAGCTGCACTTGTAATGATTCTGGAGGTCATAGCTGAGGACTCTGCAGTCAAGTGCCTGCACAGATCCATCCTGTCAAATGCAACCATAACTCACCACATGAGCAGTTGCAATATGAACACAATATCAAAGCAGCCTATCAAGGTGGCTTCAGTCAAGTTGGAACTGATGGCAATCATTCTGGAGGACCTCCAGAGCCATTCATAGTGCAATGAACCTGAAATCATTTCAGATGAGTAAGGGCCAGTCAGTCCTGCTACTAACCGACATAAGCATAAATAATGCTTCATAAAAACATATTTCTCTGATGTAAAGTGTATGTAATGATATAAACTAAATGCAATCTTTGCAATTGATCAATATTTGGTGTTACATTGTAAACTAGTATTAATGGTGAAAAATGCTCAATTTATTCGATGTTCATGATTTGGTATCTTCTGTATTGCAATGAGAAACTACCATTAATCTTTTATTAAATGCACCTAAAATATATTCACGTGACTGAGAGCCGATGAGCCTTCAATAATCAAGACAAATTTAAACGATGTAAAATTGTTTGAAAAAGTGAAATTCTAAACTTTGACATTTGAATTTGAATGTAATATTTGTGATACTGGTGAATAGTACTTTAAAAAGTCATTTATTTTCAGATTCAAGATTCGATGTAATACAGTGTTGTAGTATTATCTTGGTGGACATCTGAGGACTTTGGAAAAATGCCAGACATTAAAATAATCGTTTCTAGTTATTTATTTTTGAATCAGTGATGCAAAGTAAGACTCCTCACGTGTAGAAACAATACACTAAGGATCAATACCTCGTACAATATCTGCTCAGTATCAATGCCAGGAGCACAATAAGGAAATATCTACAGGCCTGAAGCACTCTGGTCATTTCAATTGAAATAAAAACAAGGGGCTGGAAATAATGCTCGAGAATTACCAAAAGCTGAGCAGGCACAAATGCATCAATAAAAAAGGTTGCAGAATGTTCACGGTGCTCCTACGGGCTACAAATCTCTTACATGAATGTGTGTGGCTCTGAGAAGAGCCGTTAATCAACAGTTTAGGTAACCTTGCACATTGCACGTTGTCAGAAAATCTGCAAGGCATTTACTCTCTCCATCTTTCTTCCTTTCTCTCCTCATCTCTCTTTCTCTTCCTTTCCCACTCTCCCGGCACCTTTCTCTTCCTTTCCGTCTCTCCCTGCACCTTTCTCTTCCTCTCTACACGTCTCTTTCTTTACGCCTCCTCTTCTCTTTCTTTCTTTTTCTGTCCCCTTTCTGTCTACCTCTCTGTCCATTTTTCTTTCTCCCTCCCTTCCTCTCAACCTCTCTTTCTCTCCCCACCCTGCTTTCTTTCTCCTTTTTTCCTGGCTCACTATCTCTCCTATGTCAGACACTGTCTATGCCTTTCCCTTGCATATCTGTCTTGACATTTTATATAGTATACTTATAAGCGACTGTATGGATTTACCATTGAAACATTTAGCTTTGATGGAATAAAATGATCCTTGCTTGAGCTTAACTTCTGAACTTTGTCAAGGACTCGATTTTATTTCCCGTGTCCTTCAAGCAGTCCATTTTTTTCTTGGAGACACACTCCGTTCTGTCGTCACCAAGGATGTCCACCAATATGGCTGCTCCAGCACCAAACTCGAGAAAATCTCCACAAATCCACAAGCTTTAATTAAACACCTTCAACGAGATATGGCTTATATCCATCATGGGCTGGCTTGTTACTGTTCATGTTCTATTCCCCAACTTAAAGCCAAAAAAACAAAAAACAATATTGAATTAAATAAAACAGTAAAATATCATTCACAAAACGATCTGGGAAGAGCTGACCATACTTCGTGCGACCTACATTTTTGTTTAAATCAGGTACGGCCCTGCCATCAATTTGGTATGACCCTTTTGGCAGTTAAAAACTGAATTGCAGCCTTCACCGATTGCATTGACCTACGCACACCCGTGTGTGACGACAATCGAGTTCACAGTCAAATCGAGACGTGGAAACATCTGGAGCGAGCAGAACTATTTAAATGCACTTTCCTCCAACAGCTCCACACCACAGGAACCGCCTCGAGGTGAAAAAGCGGATTCAAACTTGCACCAGGCTATGTTGGCTTGGCAATCCGATGTGTATCGGGTACTATAGGAGTCAATGTTGTGTGAACGACGGATTATTAGATATTCCTCTCCGCCTTAATTCTAGGCTGATTTTCATACCAAAGCTGGCATTTTCATCTCTCTCTCTCTTTCACTCTCTATCTCCTCTCTCTGCCTCTCTGTCTCTTTCTCTCTTCCTCCTCTCTCCCTCTTTGTATCCCTCTCATTGAAAGCAGTAGTCATAGGCAACAAAAAAGCAAGCAGATGAATACATAAGGCATTATTAATTGGAAATAGCGAAAATGAAATTGGCTGTAATTTCTGGCTGTCAAGGCATAAATCAGGCAGTAGCGATCGACGGGGAATATGGTAATGACATTCTAGTGATATAATTGCTTTCGCAGTGAAGCCAATTTTCAATCATTCATGCATATTGACGGTAAGTGGTGGGAGAGAGGTACAATTGCCTGAAAATGAAATGTCAAATGCAGCCATTACAAGTCTATCAATCTAATTCCACCATAAGAATGATTCACTAATGAGGCGCATCTCCTGCAAATTTACAAAGGCAGTGTTTTTACTGCCAAGACCTCAGCCACAGCAGTTGTTTGCGCCACGTCATAAAAAAACTGATGGATGGAGTGAAAGCAATTGAGGTCTTGTTGTCAGTACTGGCCTGGTGTAGGCTGCGTGGCAGATGTGCCTTCGTTATCCAAGCAAGGTGTGGCAAGGCAGACACAGAATACATACAGCATCACACCGTGGCCAAGTTGACTTCAAATCTAGCCTGCATACCTGAGGTCTATGAGGACTGTGGATTGTCATCCAGAAGCATTTACCCATTGTTAACGGCCGTATTATTATCTCCAGGGACCACACAAAAACAATGGCCTTTATTCTGTCCATGAAAGTACCAATAATTGTGTTCCCCTCCCCTCCCCCTGGCTCTAATTTGAGCTCAAACTGGCACCCGTCCTGTGATACGTCTCCTTCTCTCAAGGGCGATAAGAGAGCAGGGAAAAAACCGAGAATTAATTTGCATGAAACATTTTGGGTCGTCGTGTCTTATCAGCTGGAAGTAGCAATTAGCGTGTTCTCCTCGCCTCTACCTATCTCGTCTTTTTAAAGACAGAAATATCCAAAATAATACCAAGGTCGATGGCATAGACGAGCCTAAAGGACACTAATGGAACCACTGTGTAGAGGAGCACGACTACTAAATTCGAAGAAGGCGAGCATTTCATCTGCCTCCACGAATTGCAGTGGCAGTGTACAAAAAAAAACATAGCTCGCCAAATTATTGAAGTTGGCAATTTCCAGTGAAATTGTGCGAGGTCGAATGGCAAAATGGCCCCTGTGTGTATAGAAGCACGACTATTAAAATGGTAGATGGGAGCCTTTAATCTGCCTTCACGCATGTCAGTAGCAGCTTACTAAACCAACAAGTCTCTAATTGAAGGCGGGGCTAAACAAATCCTCCTATCTGCCGTCACTTGATGATTTTATTAAGGTTGTCAATTGCGATACAGAGCCAGTGGAGAGACAGAGAGACGACAGTAGGCCTCGCCCGACGGGTAAAACAAACCCGATTACCAAAGGACGCCACGCAGTCACGAAGGAACAGCGCACTGACTCACACGCCAGGCCCTGAAGACCTTCCACCTAAAGGCACCCTAAGGGACAGCTCCGTCCGCTGTCGTTGCCGGCATGGCAACCGCCCGTCTGGTCCTGATCGTGTGTCTGATGATCGGACGCACTTCTGGTCAGGGCGAGAAGTGTACGGCCTCAATTCCAGGTGTGAGCCACGAGTGCCCTTCTACTTGGATCCAGTGGGGAGGAAACTGCTACAAAGCCACTGGTCAAGCCTTGAATTGGGCCCAGGCAAGGGAGGAGTGTGTTCAGATGGGAGGCACGATGGTCGTACCCCAGTCTGAGAGCGAGAACCAATTTCTGGTAGAAATTGTCCCCGCAACTGCGAGATGGATCTGGATCGGCTGCAACGATATCAGTGTGTCTGGTAAGCCAGCCCTTCTCATTCTTAACTTCTCTATTCCCTTTAAACTCAGATTTTGAATCTGCTGCTGTCAAAGATTGTCAGTGGCTCTTGGAGAAAAAATGTGGGCAACTAGGAATAGATAGCCATTGTCTTTCGCTTGTAACAATCCCACTTCCCCATTTCTCGTGAAAATTACCCCATTATTTTTACGTTGATTTGGGATCCTCTGGTCTGTCTTTTCTTAGCGTTTTCCATGCAAGGAATCAAATCAAATTTAGGGCCAGGCTCAAGCTGGTAAAATGTGTCCTGGAAATTTTGTTGGATAAAAAAACCGATAAATAACAGTCAAATAGTGTGTGCTGGTTTGGGTACACAACTTGAAGTTCTTTCATATTATTTTGCATTCCCAGGTCAGTGGGAGTGTAAGGAGGGGGAGACTGAGGTCACCTTCACTGAGATGCCTTGGCAGACAGGGGAACCCAATGACTACTATGGTCCCCAGTCCGAAAACTGCGGAGCGGTCAGTGTACAGAGAGAACCCGTCGGTCGTTGGAACGACTGCAGATGTGTGAGTGAGTATGCGGCCGTCTGCAAGCGACCCATGCTGGTGATGATGCTCCCGAAATTGCATTTGTAAGCAAATATATACCTTGGACTGGGGCCAGGCGTAAATATGATCTCTTTCCCCGTGCACGGGGCCCTTATAAACTAGCCTTAATACTGATCACTAAGGGCCAGTCAGTCCTGCCAATAACCGACAGCAACTTTGACATTTGCATTTGAATGTAATGTTTGTGATATTGTTGAATAGTGCTTTTAAAAAGTGGTTTATTTTCAGATTCAAGATTCGATGTAATCGGTGTTGTAGTATTATCTTGGTGGACATCTGAGGACTTTTGAAAAATGCCAGACATTAAAATAATCGTTTCTAGTTATTTTTTTGGAATCAGTGATGCAAAGTAAGACTCCTCACGTGTAGAAACAATACACTAAGGATCTATACCTCGTACAATATCTCCTGAGTATCAATGCCAGGAGTACAATGCACGTTGTCAGAAAAACTGCAAGGCATTTACTCTCTCCATCTTTCTTTCGTTCTCTCTCCATCTCTCTTCCTTTCCCTCTCTCCCTGGACCTTTCTCTTTCTCTCTCTCTACACCCCTCTTTCTTTCCGTCTCCTCTTCTGTTTCTTTCTTTTTCTGTCTTCTCTCTATCTACCCCGCTCTCTCTGCTCCTTTCTCTTTCTCAATCCCTCTCTCTCAACATATCTTTCTCTCTCCATCTCTTTCTTTGTTACTTTCTTTTATGTTTTTCTATATATACCTATATATATCTCCTTTCCTCAGTCTGTCTCTAGCTCAAGCTGGTAAAATGTGTCCTGGAAATTTTGTTGGATAAAAAAACCGATAAATAACAGTCAAATAGTGTGTGCTGGTTTGGGTACACAACTTGAAGTTCTTTCATATTATTTTGCATTCCCAGGTCAGTGGGAGTGTAAGGAGGGGGAGACTGAGGTCACCTTCACTGAGATGCCTTGGCAGACAGGGGAACCCAATGACTACTATGGTCCCCAGTCCGAAAACTGCGGAGCGGTCAGTGTACAGAGAGAACCCGTCGGTCGTTGGAACGACTGCAGATGTGTGAGTGAGTATGCGGCCGTCTGCAAGCGACCCATGCTGGTGATGATGCTCCCGAAATTGCATTTGTAAGCAAATATATACCTTGGACTGGGGCCAGGCGTAAATATGATCTCTTTCCCCGTGCACGGGGCCCTTATAAACTAGCCTTAATACTGATCACTAAGGGCCAGTCAGTCCTGCCAATAACCGACAGCAACTTTGACATTTGCATTTGAATGTAATGTTTGTGATATTGTTGAATAGTGCTTTTAAAAAGTGGTTTATTTTCAGATTCAAGATTCGATGTAATCGGTGTTGTAGTATTATCTTGGTGGACATCTGAGGACTTTTGAAAAATGCCAGACATTAAAATAATCGTTTCTAGTTATTTTTTTGGAATCAGTGATGCAAAGTAAGACTCCTCACGTGTAGAAACAATACACTAAGGATCTATACCTCGTACAATATCTCCTGAGTATCAATGCCAGGAGTACAATGCACGTTGTCAGAAAAACTGCAAGGCATTTACTCTCTCCATCTTTCTTTCGTTCTCTCTCCATCTCTCTTCCTTTCCCTCTCTCCCTGGACCTTTCTCTTTCTCTCTCTCTACACCCCTCTTTCTTTCCGTCTCCTCTTCTGTTTCTTTCTTTTTCTGTCTTCTCTCTATCTACCCCGCTCTCTCTGCTCCTTTCTCTTTCTCAATCCCTCTCTCTCAACATATCTTTCTCTCTCCATCTCTTTCTTTGTTACTTTCTTTTATGTTTTTCTATATATACCTATATATATCTCCTTTCCTCAGTCTGTCTCTATATCTCTCCTGTCTGTCACTGTCTATTCCTTCCCATTCCACATCTGCCTTTACTTTTTCTATATTATACTTAGCGACTGTATAAATTAAGCTTTGAAAGATTTAGCTTTGATGGAATAAAATGATCCTTGGTTCAGCTTAACTTCTTCACTTCGTCAAGGACTCAATTTTACTCCCCGTTTCCTTAAAGCAGTCCACTGTTTTTCTTGGGGAAAGACTCCGTTCTGTTGGAGTCGTCATCAGTAAGGATGTCAACCTATAAGATTAAGCCTACTCCAGTAACAAACTCGAGAAATTCGCTAGAAATCCACAAGTTCCATTCAAACACCCTATAACGAAATACGTGTATCAGATATTTACCTGTCCACCATGGTAAAAAACAACTCTAATCAACATACCCGTCAGAGGGCAAGTATACACATTTTCTGGTTCTGGAAGAAAAATTGTCAATTTCCCCGTAAATCATTCACACCAGATTTTAACCTTTGTTAAATTAAAGGTGAAGGTGAATCAGAAATTCAAAACGCAAATCTGTGTCCCTTTTGAAATGGCCTCGTGGTTAAGATGGCGTCACCGTAAGCCACCTCCGATGATTCTCTGGCCGTTTACGAAGGCTTGGACTTGGGCTTAGGATTCGGTCATATTTCTCTTACCCGTTTTAAGGTCGCAGACATGTAGCAACAATCCTTTGGCACCAGTTTCTTGGTGAATACTCTGTACCTAACAAGCCAACGAAGCTACACATTCGGTGATAAGACACAACCCGTCCTTGTTTATGTCAGAATGAGACGAAGCCTGAGCCCGAGCCTGATCCATGGATCTGTATGAGCCCATGCAATCAATGCAAACCCGCTATTATATGACGCACAGCAGTACCTCGCATGTAACGTGGTCGTGTATGACTTATTGAGTGACATCTAATATCGGTAATGCATCTAATTTGAGCTCAAACTGGTACCCGTCTCGTCAACCTTATCCTTCAGTCATGGATGCTAAGAGTGCACGAAAAAAACCCATTAAACACAATTGTCACGTTATGAAACCCGTGGGTCTATTGTCGAGTCTTATTAGCTGCACTCCTTATTATGCTGTCAGTGGAGTACGGTGCAGTAATTGGTAACAGGCTCTTCTTTTGAAGACAATACCAAGGTCGAATGGCAAAATGGCCCCCTGTGTGTATAGAAGCACGACTATTAAAATGGTAGATGCGAGCCTTTAATCTGCCTTCACGCATGTCAGTAGCAGCTTACTAAACCAACAAGTCTCTAATTGAAGGCGGGGCTAAACATCTCTCCTATCTGCCGTCACTTGATGATTATATTATGGTTGGCTATTGTGATCAAGAGCCAGTGGAGAGACAGAGAGACGACAGTAGGCCTCGCCCGACGGGTAAAACAAACCCGATTACCAAAGGACGCCACGCAGTCACGAAGGAACAGCGCACCGACTCACACGCCAGGCCCTGAAGACTTTCCACCTAAAGGCACCCTAAGGGACAGCTTCGTCCGCTGTCGTTGCCGGCATGGCAACCGCCCGTCTGGTCCTGATCGTGTGTCTGATGATCGGACGCACTTCTGGTCAGGGCGAGAAGTGTGTGGCCTCAATTCCAGGTGTGAGCCACGAGTGCCCTTCTACTTGGATCCAGTGGGGAGGAAACTGCTACAAAGCCACTGGTCAAGCCTTGAATTGGGCCCAGGCAAGGGAGGAGTGTGTTCAGATGGGAGGCACGATGGTCGTACCCCAGTCTGAGAGCGAGAACCAATTTCTGCTTGACGATGTTATTCCGTCAACGGCAAACAACATCTGGATCAACTGCAATGACATCCAAGTGAATGGTAAGTCTCACACATTACCAGTGTTAGCGAGGTTTGCATGCCTACGAATACGCTTAAGTGCGTGGATGTCTTGAGTTCCTTGTAGAAATATCGGTGATTGACACCGTGATACTCTGTGAAATGTCCTTAAAGATTAATGCCCTTAAACCATTGGTGACTGTCAACAATACTCGGCACCAGATATTTCTACAAACACAATCGTTGGGATTGACTTTAAGATAATCCGAGAAAATCGTTGCAGTAGTCCTATGAGGCACGAATCATCAACCAAAACAATGATGAATACATTAATATAAAAATTATTGCTATCAAATGATATCAAAATTGACCAGTTTTAGTGAAATTCATGGGAGTATTTTGTTTTGACGTGTGCAGTGTACAAACCATTGCAGGACCGTGTGATTTTTGAACCCCTAAAATAGGTGTGATTATTGACAAAGTTTAATTTGTTGGGCTGGATGACTTGTAACACCAAACATTTGGATCGCTAATAATGTATGTTCTAGATGAAGCTAATTAGTATAAAATTGGACCAGTTTGGTTCAAAGCCCTGGTGTACTGATCTTTAAAAAGGGCGACTATTTTGTATCAATATTGCGCATCTTTCATGGGCAGGTGAACAAGAGCGTTTTTTGTGCAAGGAAATATGACCATGTTCAATCTGGTATCCTGTAAAAAATGTCATGTATGTATAGACAGTACAGTGAATGCTGCTTTGGAGACATGACTTAAAGTTGCTTTTTCTTTCATATTTGGATCCTCAGGTCAGTGGGAGTGTGAGGAGGGGGAGATTGAGGTCACCTTCACTGAGATGCCATGGCATGTTGGAGAACCAAATGACATTTTGGGTCCTGCATCTGAAAACTGTGCATTACTGAGTGTGACGAGAACCCAAGCAGGTAAATGGAATGATGTCCAATGTGATGAGGAATGCTACACAGTGTGCAAGCAGCCCCTGCAGGTGGTTTCACCCAAGCTGCACTTGTAATGATTCTGGAGGTCATAGCTGAGGACTGTGCAGTCAAGTGCCTGCACAGATCCATCCAGTCAAATGCAACCATAACTCACCACATGAGCAGTTGCAATATGAACACAATATCAAAGCAGCCTATCAAGGTGGCTTCTGTCAAGTTGGAACTGATGACAATCATTCTTCTGAGCCATTTATAGTGCAATGAACCTGAAATCATTTCAGATGAGTAAGGGCCAGTCAGTCCTGCTACTAAATGATAAATGATACTTCATAAAAAATATTTCTGTGATATAAAGTGTGTATAATTATATTAACTAAATGCATTTTTGCAATTGATCAATTTTTGGTGTTACATTGTAAACTAGTATTAATGGTGAAAAATGCTCAATTTATTCGATGTTCATGATTTGGTATCTTCTGTATTGCAATGAGAAACAAACATTAATCTTTTATTAAATGCACCTAAAATATATTCACGTGACTGAGAGCCGATGGGCCTTCAATTATCAAGAAAAATTTAAACGATGTAAAATTGTTTGAAAAAGTGAAATTCTAAGCTTTGACATTTGAATTTGAATGTAATATTTGTGATATTGGTGAATAGTACTTTAAAAAGTGATTTATTTTCAGATTCAAGATTCGATGTAATACAGTGTTGTAGTATTATCTTGGTGGACATCTGAGGACTTTGGAAAAATGCCAGACATTAAAATAATCGTTTCTAGTTATTCTTTTTTAATCAGTGATTCAAAGTAAGACTCATCACGTGCAGAAACAATACACTAAGGATCAATACCTCGTACAATATCTCCTGAGTATCAATGGCAGGAGTACAATAAGGAAATATCTACAGGCCTGAAGCACTCTGGTCATTTCAATTGAAATAAAAACAAGGGGCTGGAAATAATGCTCGAGAATTACCAAAAGCTGAGCAGGCACAAATGCACCAATAAAAAAGGTTGCAGAATGTTCACGGTGCTCCTACGGGCTACAATCTCTTATATGAATGTGTGTGGCTCTGAGAATAGCTGGTAAATCAAAAGTCCAGGTAACTGTGCACAATGCACGTTGTCAGAAAAACTGCAAGGCATTTACTCTCTCCATATTTCTTCCTTTCTCTTCCTCTCCCTCTCTCCCTGCTGCATTCTTTCTCTCTTCACCCCTCTTTCTTTCCGTCTCCTCTTCTCTTTCTTTCTGTTTCTGTCTTCTCTCTGTATACCCCTTTCTCTCTGCTCCTTTCTCTTTCTCTCTCCCTCACTCTCAACATATTTCTCTCTCCATCTCTCTTTCTTTGATTCTTTCTTTCATTATCTCCCTCCCTTCCTCTGTCTGTCTCCATGTCTCTCCTGTCTTTCACTGTCTCTGCCTTCCCCTTCCACATCTGCCTTTACTTTTTCTATAATATACTTAACGACTGTATAAATTAAGCTTTGAAACATTTAGCTTTGATGGAATAAAATGATCCTTGGTTCAGCTTAACTTCTTCACTTCGTCAAGGACTCAATTGTACTGTCCGAGTCGTCTGTAAGGATGTCAACCTATAAGATTAAGCCTACTCCAGCACCAAACTCCAGAAATTCTCCAGAATTCCACAAGTTCACCTATAACGAAATACATGTATAAGGTATTTGCCTGCCCACCATTAAAAAAAATAATACATGTCAAAGGGCCAGTATATAAATTGTCTGGTTCTTAAAGAAAATGTATGTCATCTTCCCCATAATCATTCACACCGGATTTTAACCTTTGTTAAATTAAAGGCGAAGGTGAATCAGAAATTCATGACGCAAATCTGTGTCCCTTTTGAAATGGCCTCGTGGTTAAGATGGCGTCACCGTAAGCCACCTCCGATGATTCTCTGGCCGTTTACGAAGGCTTGGACTTGGGCTTAGGATTCGGTCATATTTCTCTAACCCGTTTTAAGGTCACAGACATGTAGGAACAATCCTTTGGCACCAGTTTCTTGGTAAATACTCTGTACCTTACAAGCCAACAAATCTCTACAAATTCGGTGATAAGACACAACCCGTCCTTGTTTATGTCAGACGGAGACGAAGCCTGAGCCCGAGCCTGATCCATGGATTTGTATGAGCCTATGCAATCAATGCAAACCCGCTATTATATGACGCACAGCAGTACCTCGCATGCAACGTGGTCGTGTATGACTTATTGAGTGACATCTAATATCGGTAATGCATCTAATTTGAGCTCAAACTGGTACCCGTCTCGTCAACCTTCTCCTTCAGTCATGGACGTTAAGAGAGCACGAAAAAAACCCAGTAAACACAATTGCCACGTTATGAAACCCGTGGGTCTATTGTCGAGTCTTATTAGCTGCACTCCTTATTATGCTGTCAGTGGAGTACGGTGCAGTAATTAGTAACAGGCTCTCATTGCCTCCACCTGGCTCGTCTTTTGAAGACAATACCAAGGTCGAATGGCAAAATGGCCCCCTGTGTGTATAGAAGCACGACTATTAAAATGGAAGATGGCGAGCCTTTAATCTGCCTCCACGCATGTCAGTAGCAGCTTACTAAACCAACAAGTCTCTAATTGAAGGCGGGGCTAAATATAAACTCCTATCTGCCGTCACTTGATGATTATATTAAGGTTGGCTATTGCAATCCAGAGCACGAAAAAAAACCCAGTAAACACAATTGCCACGTTATGAAACCCTTGGGTCTATTGTCGTATCTTATAAGCTGCACTCCTCATAATGCTATTATTTGTGGAGTACGGTGCAGTAATTGGTAACATGCTCTCATCGCCTCCACCTGGCTCGTCTTTTGAAGACAATACCAAGGTCGAATGACAAAATGGCCCCTGTGTGTATAGAAGCACGACTATTGAAATGGAAGATGGCGAGCCTTTAATCTGCCTCCATGAATATCAGTACGTAGCAGCTTACTAACCCAACAAATCTATAATTGAAGGCGGGGCTAACAAAACCTCCTATGCCGTCACTTGATGGATCCAGAGCCAGTGGAGAGACAGAGAGACGACAGTAGGCCTCGCCCAACGGGTAAAACAAACCCGATTACCAAAGGACGCCACGCAGTCACGAAGGAACAGCGCACCGACTCACACGCCAGGCCCTGAAGACCTTCCACCTAAAGGCACCCTAAGGGACAGCTCCGTCCGCTGTCGTTGCCGGCATGGCAACCGCCCGTCTGGTCCTGATCGTGTGCCTGATGATCGGACGCACTTCTGGTCAGGGCGCGAGGTGTGCGGCCTCAATTCCAGGTGTGAGCCAAGAGTGCCCTTCTACTTGGATCCAGTGGGGAGGAAACTGCTACAAAGCCACTGGTCAAGTATTGAATTGGGCCCAGGCAAGGGAGGAGTGTGTTCAGATGGGAGGCACGATGGTCGTACCCCAGTCTGAGAGCGAGACCCAATTTCTGCTTGACGATGTTATTTCTTCAAAGACAAGCAAGATCTGGATAAACTGCAATGACATCCAAATTGAAGGTAAGTCTGACACATTACCAGTACTAGTGAGGTTTGCATGCCTACGAACACGCTTACGTACACGGATGTCTTGAGTTCCTTGATGAAATATCGGTGGCTGGCACCGTGATACGTAAAATGTCCTTAGCTACAAGAATTAATGCCCTTAAACCATCGGTGACTGTCAACAAGACTCGGCACCAGATATTTTTTATGAACACAATAGTTGGGATTAAGCTTTAAGGAGATCAGAGAAAATCGTTGCTGTAGTCCCATTCGGAACGAAACATAAACCAAAATAATGTTAAATACAAAGGTTGCTATCAAATGATATCAAATTTGACCAGTTTGGGTGAAATCCTCAGGAGTATTTTGTATTGACGTGTACAAGCCATTGCAGCGTCGTGTGATTTTTGGAAAATGCGATTGTTGACAAAAATTATCTTTTGGGATTGCTGACTGGGAACACCAATCTTTTTTTTTTTTTTTTGGGGGGGGTGATACTTTTCTAAATGAAGTCGATTGGTATCAAATTTTACCCGTTTGGATACAATTCCTTTGAGAAATGGGCGACTATTATGTATTAATATTGCGCATCCTTCATGGGCCGGGGAACACTGACGTTTTTCGTGCAATGAAATATAGGGCAATGCTTAATCTGGTAGGATTAAGGGTCCTACTCCTAGTGACGATTTCACAAAGACTTACGATGCATCATAACTCAGCTTATGACGGATATCCCGTCGTAAGTTGAGACAGACCGTATGGAATCCGTGAATCACTCAGCGCCTTGCTAGTGATCGTAAGTTACGATGAGTTTGATGAAAACGGCCACTGGAATAAACACAAATCTCATGTATTAGGCTGTGTAGAGGCAGTACGTTGAGTGCTGCTTTGGAAACATCAAGTAACTTAAAGGGTTTTTCTTTCATAATTGGATCCTCAGGTCAGTGGGAGTGTGAGGAGGGGGAGACTGAGGTCACCTTTACTGAGATGCCGTGGAGAGATGGGCAACCCAATCACATTACTACATCTGAAGACTGTGGAGCAGCCACCAGAGACGTCGACCCACCTGGTAAATGGCATGACATCCCATGTGATTGGGAATACTACACAGTGTGCAAGCAGCCTCTGCAGGTGGTTTCACCCAAGCTGCACTTGTAATGATTCTGGAGGTCATAGCTGAGGACTGTGCAGTCAAGTGCCTGCACAGATCCATCCAGTCAAATGCAACCATAACTCACCATCTTCTGTATTGCAATAAGAAACTAATATTAATCTTGTATTAAATGCACCTAAAATATATTCACGTGACTGAGAGCCGATGAGCCTTCAATTATCAAGAAAAATTTAAACGATGTAAAATTGTTTGAAAAAGTGATATTCTAAACTTTGACATTTGAATTTGAATGTAATATTTGTGATATTGGTGAATAGTACTTTAAAAAGTGATTTATTTTCTGATTCAAGATTCGATGTAATACAGTGTTGTAGTATTATCTTGGTGGACATCTGAGGACTTTGGAAAAATGCCAGACATTAAAATAATCGTTTCTAGTTATTTATTTTTGAATCAGTGATGCAAAGTAAGACTCCTCACGTGTAGAAACAATACACTAAGGATCAATACCTCGTACAATATCTGCTCAGTATCAATGCCAGGAGCACAATAAGGAAATATCTACAGGCCTGAAGCACTCTGGTCATTTCAATTGAAATAAAAACAAGGGGCTGGAAATAATGCTCGAGAATTACCAAAAGCTGAGCAGGCACAAATGCATCAATAAAAAAGGTTGCAGAATGTTCACGGTGCTCCTACGGGCTACAAATCTCTTACATGAATGTGTGTGGCTCTGAGAAGAGCCGTTAATCAACAGTTTAGGTAACCTTGCACATTGCACGTTGTCAGAAAATCTGCAAGGCATTTACTCTCTCCATCTTTCTTCCTTTCTCTCCTCATCTCTCTTTCTCTTCCTTTCCCACTCTCCCGGCACCTTTCTCTTCCTTTCCGTCTCTCCCTGCACCTTTCTCTTCCTCTCTACACGTCTCTTTCTTTACGCCTCCTCTTCTCTTTCTTTCTTTTTCTGTCCCCTTTCTGTCTACCTCTCTGTCCATTTTTCTTTCTCCCTCCCTTCCTCTCAACCTCTCTTTCTCTCCCCACCCTGCTTTCTTTCTCCTTTTTTTCCTGGCTCACTATCTCTCCTATGTCAGACACTGTCTATGCCTTTCCCTTGCATATCTGTCTTGACATTTTATATAGTATACTTATAAGCGACTGTATGGATTTACCATTGAAACATTTAGCTTTGATGGAATAAAATGATCCTTGCTTGAGCTTAACTTCTGAACTTTGTCAAGGACTCGATTTTATTTCCCGTGTCCTTCAAGCAGTCCATTTTTTTCTTGGAGACACACTCCGTTCTGTCGTCACCAAGGATGTCCACCAATATGGCTGCTCCAGCACCAAACTCGAGAAAATCTCCACAAATCCACAAGCTTTAATTAAACACCTTCAACGAGATATGGCTTATATCCATCATGGGCTGGCTTGTTACTGTTCATGTTCTATTCCCCAACTTAAAGCCAAAAAACCAAAAAACAATATTGAATTAAATAAAACAGTAAAATATCATTCACAAAACGATCTGGGAAGAGCTGACCATACTTCGTGCGACCTACATTTTTGTTTAAATCAGGTACGGCCCTGCCATCAATTTGGTATGACCCTTTTGGCAGTTAAAAACTGAATTGCAGCCTTCACCGATTGCATTGACCTACGCACACCCGTGTGTGACGACAATCGAGTTCACAGTCAAATCGAGACGTGGAAACATCTGGAGCGAGCAGAACTATTTAAATGCACTTTCCTCCAACAGCTCCACACCACAGGAACCGCCTCGAGGTGAAAAAGCGGATTCAAACTTGCACCAGGCTATGTTGGCTTGGCAATCCGATGTGTATCGGGTACTATAGGAGTCAATGTTGTGTGAACGACGGATTATTAGATATTCCTCTCCGCCTTAATTCTAGGCTGATTTTCATACCAAAGCTGGCATTTTCATCTCTCTCTCTCTTTCACTCTCTATCCCCTCTCTCTGCCTCTCTGTCTCTTTCTCTCTTCCTCCTCTCTCCCTCTTTGTATCCCTCTCATTGAAAGCAGTAGTCATAGGCAACAAAAAAGCAAGCAGATGAATACATAAGGCATTATTAATTGGAAATAGCGAAAATGAAATTGGCTGTAATTTCTGGCTGTCAAGGCATAAATCAGGCAGTAGCGATCGACGGGGAATATGGTAATGACATTCTAGTGATATAATTGCTTTCGCAGTGAAGCCAATTTTCAATCATTCATGCATATTGACGGTAAGTGGTGGGAGAGAGGTACAATTGCCTGAAAATGAAATGTCAAATGCAGCCATTACAAGTCTATCAATCTAATTCCACCATAAGAATGATTCACTAATGAGGCGCATCTCCTGCAAATTTACAAAGGCAGTGTTTTTACTGCCAAGACCTCAGCCACAGCAGTTGTTTGCGCCACGTCATAAAAAAACTGATGGATGGAGTGAAAGCAATTGAGGTCTTGTTGTCAGTACTGGCCTGGTGTAGGCTGCGTGGCAGATGTGCCTTCGTTATCCAAGCAAGGTGTGGCAAGGCAGACACAGAATACATACAGCATCACACCGTGGCCAAGTTGACTTCAAATCTAGCCTGCATACCTGAGGTCTATGAGGACTGTGGATTGTCATCCAGAAGCATTTACCCATTGTTAACGGCCGTATTATTATCTCCAGGGACCACACAAAAACAATGGCCTTTATTCTGTCCATGAAAGTACCAATAATTGTGTTCCCCTCCCCTCCCCCTGGCTCTAATTTGAGCTCAAACTGGCACCCGTCCTGTGATACGTCTCCTTCTCTCAAGGGCGATAAGAGAGCAGGGAAAAAACCGAGAATTAATTTGCATGAAACATTTTGGGTCGTCGTGTCTTATCAGCTGGAAGTAGCAATTAGCGTGTTCTCCTCGCCTCTACCTATCTCGTCTTTTTAAAGACAGAAATATCCAAAATAATACCAAGGTCGATGGCATAGACGAGCCTAAAGGACACTAATGGAACCACTGTGTAGAGGAGCACGACTACTAAATTCGAAGAAGGCGAGCATTTCATCTGCCTCCACGAATTGCAGTGGCAGTGTACAAAAAAAAACATAGCTCGCCAAATTATTGAAGTTGGCAATTTCCAGTGAAATTGTGCGAGGTCGAATGGCAAAATGGCCCCTGTGTGTATAGAAGCACGACTATTAAAATGGTAGATGGGAGCCTTTAATCTGCCTTCACGCATGTCAGTAGCAGCTTACTAAACCAACAAGTCTCTAATTGAAGGCGGGGCTAAACAAATCCTCCTATCTGCCGTCACTTGATGATTTTATTAAGGTTGTCAATTGCGATACAGAGCCAGTGGAGAGACAGAGAGACGACAGTAGGCCTCGCCCGACGGGTAAAACAAACCCGATTACCAAAGGACGCCACGCAGTCACGAAGGAACAGCGCACTGACTCACACGCCAGGCCCTGAAGACCTTCCACCTAAAGGCACCCTAAGGGACAGCTCCGTCCGCTGTCGTTGCCGGCATGGCAACCGCCCGTCTGGTCCTGATCGTGTGTCTGATGATCGGACGCACTTCTGGTCAGGGCGAGAAGTGTACGGCCTCAATTCCAGGTGTGAGCCACGAGTGCCCTTCTACTTGGATCCAGTGGGGAGGAAACTGCTACAAAGCCACTGGTCAAGCCTTGAATTGGGCCCAGGCAAGGGAGGAGTGTGTTCAGATGGGAGGCACGATGGTCGTACCCCAGTCTGAGAGCGAGAACCAATTTCTGGTAGAAATTGTCCCCGCAACTGCGAGATGGATCTGGATCGGCTGCAACGATATCAGTGTGTCTGGTAAGCCAGCCCTTCTCATTCTTAACTTCTCTATTCCCTTTAAACTCAGATTTTGAATCTGCTGCTGTCAAAGATTGTCAGTGGCTCTTGGAGAAAAAATGTGGGCAACTAGGAATAGATAGCCATTGTCTTTCGCTTGTAACAATCCCACTTCCCCATTTCTCGTGAAAATTACCCCATTATTTTTACGTTGATTTGGGATCCTCTGGTCTGTCTTTTCTTAGCGTTTTCCATGCAAGGAATCAAATCAAATTTAGGGCCAGGCTCAAGCTGGTAAAATGTGTCCTGGAAATTTTGTTGGATAAAAAAACCGATAAATAACAGTCAAATAGTGTGTGCTGGTTTGGGTACACAACTTGAAGTTCTTTCATATTATTTTGCATTCCCAGGTCAGTGGGAGTGTAAGGAGGGG
This sequence comes from Luidia sarsii, assembly GCA_949987565.1. NCBI lineage: Eukaryota > Metazoa > Echinodermata > Asteroidea > Paxillosida > Luidiidae > Luidia > Luidia sarsii. The sequence continues at coordinate 24,575,421 of OX465101.1, read as the reverse complement.
GAGACTGAGGTCACCTTCACTGAGATGCCTTGGCAGACAGGGGAACCCAATGACTACTATGGTCCCCAGTCCGAAAACTGCGGAGCGGTCAGTGTACAGAGAGAACCCGTCGGTCGTTGGAACGACTGCAGATGTGTGAGTGAGTATGCGGCCGTCTGCAAGCGACCCATGCTGGTGATGATGCTCCCGAAATTGCATTTGTAAGCAAATATATACCTTGGACTGGGGCCAGGCGTAAATATGATCTCTTTCCCCGTGCACGGGGCCCTTATAAACTAGCCTTAATACTGATCACTAAGGGCCAGTCAGTCCTGCCAATAACCGACAGCAACTTTGACATTTGCATTTGAATGTAATGTTTGTGATATTGTTGAATAGTGCTTTTAAAAAGTGGTTTATTTTCAGATTCAAGATTCGATGTAATCGGTGTTGTAGTATTATCTTGGTGGACATCTGAGGACTTTTGAAAAATGCCAGACATTAAAATAATCGTTTCTAGTTATTTTTTTGGAATCAGTGATGCAAAGTAAGACTCCTCACGTGTAGAAACAATACACTAAGGATCTATACCTCGTACAATATCTCCTGAGTATCAATGCCAGGAGTACAATGCACGTTGTCAGAAAAACTGCAAGGCATTTACTCTCTCCATCTTTCTTTCGTTCTCTCTCCATCTCTCTTCCTTTCCCTCTCTCCCTGGACCTTTCTCTTTCTCTCTCTCTACACCCCTCTTTCTTTCCGTCTCCTCTTCTGTTTCTTTCTTTTTCTGTCTTCTCTCTATCTACCCCGCTCTCTCTGCTCCTTTCTCTTTCTCAATCCCTCTCTCTCAACATATCTTTCTCTCTCCATCTCTTTCTTTGTTACTTTCTTTTATGTTTTTCTATATATACCTATATATATCTCCTTTCCTCAGTCTGTCTCTATATCTCTCCTGTCTGTCACTGTCTATTCCTTCCCATTCCACATCTGCCTTTACTTTTTCTATATTATACTTAGCGACTGTATAAATTAAGCTTTGAAAGATTTAGCTTTGATGGAATAAAATGATCCTTGGTTCAGCTTAACTTCTTCACTTCGTCAAGGACTCAATTTTACTCCCCGTTTCCTTAAAGCAGTCCACTGTTTTTCTTGGGGAAAGACTCCGTTCTGTTGGAGTCGTCATCAGTAAGGATGTCAACCTATAAGATTAAGCCTACTCCAGTAACAAACTCGAGAAATTCGCTAGAAATCCACAAGTTCCATTCAAACACCCTATAACGAAATACGTGTATCAGATATTTACCTGTCCACCATGGTAAAAAACAACTCTAATCAACATACCCGTCAGAGGGCAAGTATACACATTTTCTGGTTCTGGAAGAAAAATTGTCAATTTCCCCGTAAATCATTCACACCAGATTTTAACCTTTGTTAAATTAAAGGTGAAGGTGAATCAGAAATTCAAAACGCAAATCTGTGTCCCTTTTGAAATGGCCTCGTGGTTAAGATGGCGTCACCGTAAGCCACCTCCGATGATTCTCTAGCCGTTTACGAAGGCTTGGACTTGGGCTTAGGATTCGGTCATATTTCTCTTACCCGTTTTAAGGTCGCAGACATGTAGCAACAATCCTTTGGCACCAGTTTCTTGGTGAATACTCTGTACCTAACAAGCCAACGAAGCTACACATTTGGTGATAAGACACAACCCGTCCTTGTTTATGTCAGAATGAGACGAAGCCTGAGCCCGAGCCTGATCCATGGATCTGTATGAGCCCATGCAATCAATGCAAACCCGCTATTATATGACGCACAGCAGTACCTCGCATGTAACGTGGTCGTGTATGACTTATTGAGTGACATCTAATATCGGTAATGCATCTAATTTGAGCTCAAACTGGTACCCGTCTCGTCAACCTTATCCTTCAGTCATGGATGCTAAGAGTGCACGAAAAAAACCCATTAAACACAATTGTCACGTTATGAAACCCGTGGGTCTATTGTCGAGTCTTATTAGCTGCACTCCTTATTATGCTGTCAGTGGAGTACGGTGCAGTAATTGGTAACAGGCTCTTCTTTTGAAGACAATACCAAGGTCGAATGGCAAAATGGCCCCCTGTGTGTATAGAAGCACGACTATTAAAATGGTAGATGCGAGCCTTTAATCTGCCTTCACGCATGTCAGTAGCAGCTTACTAAACCAACAAGTCTCTAATTGAAGGCGGGGCTAAACATCTCTCCTATCTGCCGTCACTTGATGATTATATTATGGTTGGCTATTGTGATCAAGAGCCAGTGGAGAGACAGAGAGACGACAGTAGGCCTCGCCCGACGGGTAAAACAAACCCGATTACCAAAGGACGCCACGCAGTCACGAAGGAACAGCGCACCGACTCACACGCCAGGCCCTGAAGACTTTCCACCTAAAGGCACCCTAAGGGACAGCTTCGTCCGCTGTCGTTGCCGGCATGGCAACCGCCCGTCTGGTCCTGATCGTGTGTCTGATGATCGGACGCACTTCTGGTCAGGGCGAGAAGTGTACGGCCTCAATTCCAGGTGTGAGCCACGAGTGCCCTTCTACTTGGATCCAGTGGGAAGGAAACTGCTACAAAGCCACTGGTCAAGCCTTGAATTGGGCCCAGGCAAGGGAGGAGTGTGTTCAGATGGGAGGCACGATGGTCGTACCCCAGTCTGAGAGCGAGAACCAATTTCTGCTTGACGATGTTATTCCGTCAACGGCAAACAACATCTGGATCAACTGCAATGACATCCAAGTGAATGGTAAGTCTCACACATTACCAGTGTTAGCGAGGTTTGCATGCCTACGAATACGCTTAAGTGCGTGGATGTCTTGAGTTCCTTGTAGAAATATCGGTGATTGACACCGTGATACTCTGTGAAATGTCCTTAAAGATTAATGCCCTTAAACCATTGGTGACTGTCAACAATACTCGGCACCAGATATTTCTACAAACACAATCGTTGGGATTGACTTTAAGATGATCCGAGAAAATCGTTGCAGTAGTCCTATGAGGCACGAATCATCAACCAAAACAATGATGAATACATTAATATACAAATTATTGCTATCAAATGATATCAAAATTGACCAGTTTTAGTGAAATTCATGGGAGTATTTTGTTTTGACGTGTGCAGTGTACAAACCATTGCAGGACCGTGTGATTTTTGAACCCCTAAAATAGGTGTGATTATTGACAAAGTTTAATTTGTTGGGCTGGATGACTTGTAACACCAAACATTTGGATCGCTAATAATGTATGTTCTAGATGAAGCTAATTAGTATAAAATTGGACCAGTTTGGTTCAAAGCCCTGGTGTACTGATCTTTAAAAAGGGCGACTATTTTGTATCAATATTGCGCATCTTTCATGGGCAGGTGAACAAGAGCGTTTTTTGTGCAAGGAAATATGACCATGTTCAATCTGGTATCCTGTAAAAAATGTCATGTATGTATAGACAGTACAGTGAATGCTGCTTTGGAGACATGACTTAAAGTTGCTTTTTCTTTCATATTTGGATCCTCAGGTCAGTGGGAGTGTGAGGAGGGGGAGATTGAGGTCACCTTCACTGAGATGCCATGGCATGTTGGAGAACCAAATGACATTTTGGGTCCTGCATCTGAAAACTGTGCATTACTGAGTGTGACGAGAACCCAAGCAGGTAAATGGAATGATGTCCAATGTGATGAGGAATGCTACACAGTGTGCAAGCAGCCCCTGCAGGTGGTTTCACCCAAGCTGCACTTGTAATGATTCTGGAGGTCATAGCTGAGGACTGTGCAGTCAAGTGCCTGCACAGATCCATCCAGTCAAATGCAACCATAACTCACCACATGAGCAGTTGCAATATGAACACAATATCAAAGCAGCCTATCAAGGTGGCTTCTGTCAAGTTGGAACTGATGACAATCATTCTTCTGAGCCATTTATAGTGCAATGAACCTGAAATCATTTCAGATGAGTAAGGGCCAGTCAGTCCTGCTACTAAATGATAAATGATACTTCATAAAAAATATTTCTGTGATATAAAGTGTGTATAATTATATTAACTAAATGCATTTTTGCAATTGATCAATTTTTGGTGTTACATTGTAAACTAGTATTAATGGTGAAAAATGCTCAATTTATTCGATGTTCATGATTTGGTATCTTCTGTATTGCAATGAGAAACAAACATTAATCTTTTATTAAATGCACCTAAAATATATTCACGTGACTGAGAGCCGATGGGCCTTCAATTATCAAGAAAAATTTAAACGATGTAAAATTGTTTGAAAAAGTGAAATTCTAAGCTTTGACATTTGAATTTGAATGTAATATTTGTGATATTGGTGAATAGTACTTTAAAAAGTGATTTATTTTCAGATTCAAGATTCGATGTAATACAGTGTTGTAGTATTATCTTGGTGGACATCTGAGGACTTTGGAAAAATGCCAGACATTAAAATAATCGTTTCTAGTTATTCTTTTTTAATCAGTGATTCAAAGTAAGACTCCTCACGTGCAGAAACAATACACTAAGGATCAATACCTCGTACAATATCTCCTGAGTATCAATGGCAGGAGTACAATAAGGAAATATCTACAGGCCTGAAGCACTCTGGTCATTTCAATTGAAATAAAAACAAGGGGCTGGAAATAATGCTCGAGAATTACCAAAAGCTGAGCAGGCACAAATGCACCAATAAAAAAGGTTGCAGAATGTTCACGGTGCTCCTACGGGCTACAATCTCTTATATGAATGTGTGTGGCTCTGAGAATAGCTGGTAAATCAAAAGTCCAGGTAACTGTGCACAATGCACGTTGTCAGAAAAACTGCAAGGCATTTACTCTCTCCATATTTCTTCCTTTCTCTTCCTCTCCCTCTCTCCCTGCTGCATTCTTTCTCTCTTCACCCCTCTTTCTTTCCGTCTCCTCTTCTCTTTCTTTCTGTTTCTGTCTTCTCTCTGTATACCCCTTTCTCTCTGCTCCTTTCTCTTTCTCTCTCCCTCACTCTCAACATATTTCTCTCTCCATCTCTCTTTCTTTGATTCTTTCTTTCATTATCTCCCTCCCTTCCTCTGTCTGTCTCCATGTCTCTCCTGTCTTTCACTGTCTCTGCCTTCCCCTTCCACATCTGCCTTTACTTTTTCTATAATATACTTAACGACTGTATAAATTAAGCTTTGAAACATTTAGCTTTGATGGAATAAAATGATCCTTGGTTCAGCTTAACTTCTTCACTTCGTCAAGGACTCAATTGTACTGTCCGAGTCGTCTGTAAGGATGTCAACCTATAAGATTAAGCCTACTCCAGCACCAAACTCCAGAAATTCTCCAGAATTCCACAAGTTCACCTATAACGAAATACATGTATAAGGTATTTGCCTGCCCACCATTAAAAAAAATAATACATGTCAAAGGGCCAGTATATAAATTGTCTGGTTCTTAAAGAAAATGTATGTCATCTTCCCCATAATCATTCACACCGGATTTTAACCTTTGTTAAATTAAAGGCGAAGGTGAATCAGAAATTCATGACGCAAATCTGTGTCCCTTTTGAAATGGCCTCGTGGTTAAGATGGCGTCACCGTAAGCCACCTCCGATGATTCTCTGGCCGTTTACGAAGGCTTGGACTTGGGCTTAGGATTCGGTCATATTTCTCTAACCCGTTTTAAGGTCACAGACATGTAGGAACAATCCTTTGGCACCAGTTTCTTGGTAAATACTCTGTACCTTACAAGCCAACAAATCTCTACAAATTCGGTGATAAGACACAACCCGTCCTTGTTTATGTCAGACGGAGACGAAGCCTGAGCCCGAGCCTGATCCATGGATTTGTATGAGCCTATGCAATCAATGCAAACCCGCTATTATATGACGCACAGCAGTACCTCGCATGCAACGTGGTCGTGTATGACTTATTGAGTGACATCTAATATCGGTAATGCATCTAATTTGAGCTCAAACTGGTACCCGTCTCGTCAACCTTCTCCTTCAGTCATGGACGTTAAGAGAGCACGAAAAAAACCCAGTAAACACAATTGCCACGTTATGAAACCCGTGGGTCTATTGTCGAGTCTTATTAGCTGCACTCCTTATTATGCTGTCAGTGGAGTACGGTGCAGTAATTAGTAACAGGCTCTCATTGCCTCCACCTGGCTCGTCTTTTGAAGACAATACCAAGGTCGAATGGCAAAATGGCCCCCTGTGTGTATAGAAGCACGACAATTAAAATGGAAGATGGCGAGCCTTTAATCTGCCTCCACGCATGTCAGTAGCAGCTTACTAAACCAACAAGTCTCTAATTGAAGGCGGGGCTAAATATAAACTCCTATCTGCCGTCACTTGATGATTATATTAAGGTTGGCTATTGCAATCCAGAGCACGAAAAAAAACCCAGTAAACACAATTGCCACGTTATGAAACCCTTGGGTCTATTGTCGTATCTTATAAGCTGCACTCCTCATAATGCTATTATTTGTGGAGTACGGTGCAGTAATTGGTAACATGCTCTCATCGCCTCCACCTGGCTCGTCTTTTGAAGACAATACCAAGGTCGAATGACAAAATGGCCCCTGTGTGTATAGAAGCACGACTATTGAAATGGAAGATGGCGAGCCTTTAATCTGCCTCCATGAATATCAGTACGTAGCAGCTTACTAACCCAACAAATCTATAATTGAAGGCGGGGCTAACAAAACCTCCTATGCCGTCACTTGATGGATCCAGAGCCAGTGGAGAGACAGAGAGACGACAGTAGGCCTCGCCCAACGGGTAAAACAAACCCGATTACCAAAGGACGCCACGCAGTCACGAAGGAACAGCGCACCGACTCACACGCCAGGCCCTGAAGACCTTCCACCTAAAGGCACCCTAAGGGACAGCTCCGTCCGCTGTCGTTGCCGGCATGGCAACCGCCCGTCTGGTCCTGATCGTGTGCCTGATGATCGGACGCACTTCTGGTCAGGGCGCGAGGTGTGCGGCCTCAATTCCAGGTGTGAGCCAAGAGTGCCCTTCTACTTGGATCCAGTGGGGAGGGAACAGCTACAAAGCCACTGGTCAAGTATTGAATTGGGCCCAGGCAAGGGAGGAGTGTGTTCAGATGGGAGGCACGATGGTCGTACCCCAGTCGGAGAGCGAGACCCAATTTCTGCTTGACGATGTTATTTCTTCAAAGACAAGCAAGATCTGGATAAACTGCAATGACATCCAAATTGAAGGTAAGTCTGACACATTCCCAGTACTAGTGAGGTTTGCATGCCTACGAACACGCTTACGTACACGGATGTCTTGAGTTCCTTGATGAAATATCGGTGGCTGGCACGGTGAGACGTAAAATGTCCTTAGCAACAAGAATTAATGCCCTTAAACCATCGGTGACTGTCAACAAGACTCGGCACCAGATATTTTTATGAACACAATAGTTGGGATTAAGCTTTAAGGAGATCAGAGAAAATCGTTGCTGTAGTCCCATTCGGAACGAAACATAAACCAAAATAATGTTAAATACAAAGGTTGCTATCAAATGATATCAAATTTGACCAGTTTGGGTAAAATCCTCAGGAGTATTTTTTATTGACGTGTACAAGCCATTGCAGCGTCGTGTGATTTTTGGAAAATGCGATTGTTGACAAAAATTATCTTTTGGGATTGCTGACTGGGAACACCAATCTTTTTTTTTTGGGGGGGGGTTGATACTTTTCTAAATGAAGTCGATTGGTATCAAATTTTACCCGTTTGGATACAATTCCTTTGAGAAAAGGGCGACTATTATGTATTAATATTGCGCATCCTTCATGGGCCGGGGAACACTGACGTTTTTCGTGCAATGAAATATAGGGCAATGCTTAATCTGGTAGGATTAAGGGTCCTACTCCTAGTGACGATTTCACAAAGACTTACGATGCATCATAACTCAGCTTATGACGGATATCCCGTCGTAAGTTGAGACAGACCGTATGGAATCCGTGAATCACTCAGCGCCTTGCTAGTGATCGTAAGTTACGATGAGTTTGATGAAAACGGCCACTGGAATAAACACAAATCTCATGTATTAGGCTGTGTAGAGGCAGTACGTTGAGTGCTGCTTTGGAAACATCAAGTAACTTATTGGGTTTTTCTTTCATAATTGGATCCTCAGGTCAGTGGGAGTGTGAGGAGGGGGAGACTGAGGTCACCTTTACTGAGATGCCGTGGAGAGATGGGCAACCCAATCACATTACTACATCTGAAGACTGTGGAGCAGCCACCAGAGACGTCGACCCACCTGGTAAATGGCATGACATCCCATGTGATCGGGAATACTACACAGTGTGCAAGCAGCCCCTGCAGGTGGTTTCACCCAAGCTGCACTTGTAATGATTCTGGAGGTCATAGCTGAGGACTGTGCAGTCAAGTGCCTGCACAGATCCATCCAGTCAAATGCAACCATAACTCACCACATGAGCAGTTGCAATATGAACACAATATCAAAGCAGCCTATCAAGGTGGCTTCAGTCAAGTTGGAACTGATGGCAATCATTCTGGAGGACCTCCAGAGCCATTCATAGTGCAATGAACCTGAAATCATTTCAGATCAGTAAGGGCCAGTCAGTCCTGCTACTAAATGATAAATGATACCTCATAAACCAATTTCTGTGATGTAAAGTGTATGTATAATGATATTAACTAAATTGAATCTTTGCAATTGATCAATTTTTGGTGTTAACTCGTATTAATGGTGAAAAATGTTAAGTTTATTCGATGATTTGGTATCTTCTGTATTGCTATAAGACACAAATATTAATCTTGTACTAAATTTACCTAAAATATGTTCACGTGAGTTAGAGCCGATGAGACTTCAATTATCAACACAAATTTAAATGATGTAAAAAGTGAAATTCTAAACTTTGACATTTGAATTTGAACGTATTATTTGTGATATTGGTGAATAGTGCTTACAGTGATTAATTTTTAGATTCAAGATTCTATGTAATACAGTGTTGTAATATTATCTTGCTGGGCAATCAAGGTCTATGAAGAAATGCCAGACATGAAAATAATCGTTTCTAGTTATTTTTTTGAATCAGTGATGCAAAGTAAGACTCCTCAAGTGCAGAAACAATACACTAAGGATCTATACCTCGTACAATATCTCCTGAGTATCAATGCCAGGAGTACAATAAGGAAATATCTACAGGCCTGAAGCACTCTGGTCATTTCAATTGAAATAAAAACAAGGGGATGGAAATAATGCTCGAGAATTACCAAAAGCTGAGCAGGCACAAATGCACCAATAAAAAAGGTTGCAGAATGTTCACGGTGCTCCTACGGGCTACAATCTCTTATATGAATGTGTGTGGCTCTGAGAATAGCTGGTAAATCAAAAGTTCAGGTAACTGTGCACAATGCACGTTGTCAGAAAAACTGCAAGGCATTTACTCTCTCCATATTTCTTCCTTTCTCTTCCTCTCTCCCTGCTCCATTCTTTCTCTCTTCACCCCTTTTCTTTCCGTCTCCTCTTCTCTTTTTTTCTGTTTCTGTCTTCTCTCTGTCTACCCCTTTCTCTCTGCTCCTTTCTCTTTCTCTCTCCCCCTCTCTCAACATATTTCTCTCTCCATCTCCCTGTCTTTGATTCTTTCTTTCATTATCTCCCTCCCTTCCTCTGTCTGTCTCCATGTCTCTCCTGTCTGTCACTGTCTCTGCCTTCCCCTTCCACATCTGCCTTTACTTTTTCTATAATATACTTAGCGACTGTATAAATTAAGCTTTGAAACATTTAGCTTTGATGGAATAAAATGATCCTTGGTTCAGCTTAACTTCTTCACTTCGTCAAGGACTCAATTGTACTGTCCGAGTCGTCTGTAAGGATGTCAACCTATAAGATTAAGCCTACTCCAGCACCAAACTCCAAAAATTCTCCAGAATTCCACAAGTTCATTCAAACACCTATAACGAAATACATGTATAAGGTATTTGCCTGCCCACCATTAAAAAAAATAATACCTGTCAAAGGGCCAGTATATAAATTGTCTGGTTCTTAAAGAAAATGTATGTCATCTTCCCCATAATCATTCACACCGGATTTTAACCTTTGTTAAATTAAAGGTGAAGGTGAATCAGAAATTCATGACGCAAATCTGTGTCCCTCTTGAAATGGCCTCGTGGTTAAGATGGCGTCACCGTAAGCCACCTCCGATGATTCTCTGGCCGTTTACGAAGGCTTGGACTTGGGCTTAGGGTTCGGTCATATTTCTCTAACCCGTTTTAAGGTCGCAGACATGTAGCAACAATCCTTTGGCACCAGTTTCTTGGTGAATACTCTGTACCTTACATGCCAACGAAGCTACACATTCGGTGATAAGACACAACCCGTCCTTGTTTTTGTCAGACGGAGACGAAGCCTGAGCCCGAGCCTGATCCATGGATTTGTATGAGCCTATGCAATCAATGCAAACCCGCTATTATATGACGCACAGCAGTACCTCGCATGTAACGTGGTCGTGTATGACTTATTGAGTGACATCTAATATCGGTAATGCATCTAATTTGAGCTCAAACTGGTACCCGTCTCGTCAACCTTCTCCTTCAGTCATGGACGTTAAGAGAGCACGAAAAAAACCCAGTAAACACAATTGCCACGTTAAGAAACCCGTGGGTCTATTGTCGAGTCTTGAACCATAAACCTTACGCTATAATCCTACTGCTTCCTGTAGTGACAGATGCCATCCACAGCGAATGTAGAAAGTCTGAAGTTCCGATCCTACCACGACCTTTCCTGGGGGCAGAATCATTCTGTCTAACATATAGGAGAGTTTAAGGTGACACCATGTATAAGGCCTCTTGAAGAAGAGGTGTGGTTCTGAAAAGAGTAACAGCTCGACGTTACGGCCAGTATGCTCTGGCCGTCATCTTGATAATGGGCATTCTCTTGATGATGGCCACTGGTCGGAACGTCGAGTTACCACTCATCAGATTCTTTTCAGAACCACACCTCTTCTTTAAGAGACCTTATATATGGTGTCACTGCAAACCCTCCTATATTGTTTCACCCACCATGCAAAGCCTTTAAGTCTTAATAATTCTGTCTAAAAAACCACCCAAAGGTCCTGCAAGGATCGAAACTTCAGGCCCTCTACGTTGTTTGGCTGTCATAGCTTTGGTTTCTATGATATTGTGCCATCTTCAAAACTCACTAAATAATTGGGAGGAATAGATATCTGTGAAGTAATACACTATTGAGTCAAACACGGCGTGTTACGATATGCCGCGTGGTTTCAGTGCATCACGCATTGTCTTGCGATTGGTCTTCTGATCGGAAATCGAACCTTGTGATCACAGCCATACTTGTTTAGGGTTGGGATCCAGTTACTGAGCAGAGGAGGGTGTGGGCATACTGGCGTTTTCCCTCGGCGAGATGTAAACCTGGCAACCATCCTTCGGCTTCAGGGTGGCCTCAAGGACAAACTTCAGAGACTGGTCAGGGACCAGACTGAAATTGAAGTTCTGCAGGAGCTTGGCCAGGAGCACACGAGCCTCGATCTAGAGCAAGGGAGAGGGAGGAGAAGGAGACAGAGAAAGAGAATTAGGAGGGGAAGGAGAGACAGACAGAGAGAGAGAGAGAGAGAGAGAGAGAGAGAGAGAGAGAGAGAGAGAGAGAGAGAGAGAGAGAGAGAGAGAAAGAGGAGACAGAGAACGAGGAGAATGAGAAAGAGAAAGAGAATGAAGAGATTTATGGAGGAGACAGAGAAAGAGAAGAAGGGGAGAGGAGACAGATAGAAAGAGGAGGTGAGAGAGAAACAGAAGGAGGGGAGGGAGAGAGAGAGGAGACAGAGAACGAGGAGAAGGAGACAGGGGAAGAGAAGGAAGATAATTACGAAAGAGATCAGAGAAAGAGAAGGATGAGAATTACGAAGGAGATCAGAGAAAGAGAAGGAAAAGGAAACGGAGCAAGGGGATGGGAAGAAAGAGGAGAAGGAGGAGACAGGAAAAGAGAAGGAGGAGACAGAGAAGGAAAAGGACACAGAGAAAGGAGGGGAAGGAGAGAGGGGGAGAAGGAGAAAGAGAAAGAGAAGGAGAAGGAGAAGGAGACAGAAAAATAAGACACAGAAAGAGAAGGAGGAAGAAGAGAAGGATTAGGAAACGGAGGAAGGAGGGGAAGGATCGGAGAAAGAGAAAGAGAAGGATAAGGAGACAGAAAAAGAAGTACAGGAGGAGGAGACAGAGAAAGAGAAGGAGGAGGAAGAGAAGGAAAAGGAAACAGAAAAAGGATGAGGATGGAGAAAGAGAAGGAGAAGTTGGAGACAGATAGAGAAAGAGAAGAAAGATAAGAAAAAGGAGGAAGGAGAAAGAGAATTAGGAGACAGAGAAGGAGAAGGAGAATTAGGAGACAGAGAAAGAGGAGGAGGAGGAGACAGAGAAAGAGAAGGACACAGAGAAAGGAGGGGAAGGAGAGAGGGGGAGAAGGAGAAAGAGAAAGAGAAGGAGAAGGAGAAGGAGAAGGAGACAGAAAAATAAGACACAGAAAGAGAAGGAGGAAGAAGAGAAGGATTAGGAAACGGAGGAAGGAGGGGAAGGATCGGAGAAAGAGAAAGAGAAGGATAAGGAGACAGAAAAAGAAGTACAGGAGGAGGAGACAGAGAAAGAGAAGGAGGAGAAAGAGAAGGAGGAGGAAGAGAAGGAAAGGGAAACAGATAAAAGAAAGGAAGGATAACAAGATGGACAGGACAATGAGAAGAAGGGGAAGGAGAAGGATAAGGAGAGGGAAAAGAAAGAGGGGGAAGGTGAAGAGGAAAGAGAAAGGGATTCAAAAAGTGAAGGAGGGGAAAGCGGAAGGGAGGGAAGATAGCGAGAAAGAGAGAGAGGGAGAAAAAGAGAGGAGGGAGAGAGAGATGGATAGAGAGAGAGGAGGGAGGCAGAGAGAGATGGAGAGAGAGAGGGAGAGAAAGAGCAGGGAGAGAGATATAGATAGAGGGGAGGGAGAGAAAGAGAGAGGAGAGAGATACAGTATAATATATATATATATCGAGAGAGTGAAATAGAGAGAGGAGAGAGGGAGAGAGAGAGAGAAGGGGAGAGAGAGAGAAGGGGAGAGGGAGGGAGGGAGAGGGGAGGGAGAGAGAGGAGAGAAAGAGGAGAGAAAGAGGAGAATGAGAAAGAGGAGAATGAGAAAGAGAAAGAGAATGAAGAGATTTATGAAGGAGACAGAGAAAGAGAAGAAGGGGAGGGGAGACAGAGAGAAAGGGGAGGACAGAGAGAAATAGAAGGAGGGGGAGGGAGAGAGAGAGAGAGGAGACAGAGAACGAGGAGAAGGAGACAGAGGAAGAGAAGGAAGAGAATTACGAAGGAGATCAGAGAAAGAGAAGGAATAGGAAACGGAGCAAGGGGAGAAAGAGGAGAAGGAGGAGACAGGAAAAGAGAAGGAGGAGACAGAGAAGGAAAAGGACACAGAGAAAGGAGGGGAAGGAGAGAGGGGGAAGGAGAAAGAGAAAGAGAAGGAGAAGGAGAAGGAGAAGGAGAAGGAGAAGGAGAAGGAGAAGGAGAAGGAGAAGGAGAAGGAGAAGGAGAAGGAGAAGGAGAAGGAGAAGGAGAAGGAGAAGGAGAAGGAGAAGGAGACAAAAAAATAAGGAGAGAGAGAAGGGGAGAGAGAGAGAAGGGGAGAGGGAGGGAGAGAGAGTGGGGAGGGAGAGGGAGGGAGGGAGAGAGAGATGGGAGAGAGAGATAGAGGGGGAGAGAGGGAGAGAGAGAGAGGGGAGGGAGAGAGATGGAGAGAGATGGAGAAAGAGAGGAGAGAGAGAAAGAGATGGAGAGAGAGGAGATGGAGAAAGAGAGGAGAGAGGGAGAGAGAGAGGGAGAGAGAGAGGGAGAGAGAGAGGGAGAGAGAGAGGGGAGGGAGAGGGAGATGGAGAGAGGAGAGAGAGATGGGGAGGGAGGGAGGGAGTGAGAGATGGGGAGGGAGAGAGGGAGAGAGGAGGGAGGGAGGGAGGGAGGAGAGAGGGAGGAGGGAGAGAGGGAGAGAGGGAGAGAGGGAGAGAGGGAGAGAGGGAGAGAGGGAGAGAGGGAGAGAGGGAGAGAGGGAGAGAGGGAGAGAGGGAGAGAGGGAGAGAGGGAGAGAGGGAGAGAGGAGAGAGGGAGAGAGGGAGAGAGGGAGAGAGGGAGAGAGGGAGAGAGGGAGAGAGAAAGAGAGGGAGAGAGGGAGAGAGGGAGAGAGGGAGAGAGGGAGAGAGGGAGAGAGGGAGAGAGGGAGAGAGGGAGAGAGGGAGAGAGGGAGAGAGGGAGAGAGAGAGAGAAAGAGAGAGAGAGAGAGAGAGAGAGAGAGAGAGAGGGAGAGAGAGAGAGAGAGAGAGAGAGAGGGAGGGGAGGGAGGGAGATGGAGAGAGAGAAAGGGAGGTATTTATTTGAGGAAGCCTGACCTTGCAGGGGCTTCAAAACCACCCAATGCCATTTTCAAATCTTGACATTAAAAAAATCAAAGCTTTATTTCAAACAAATACGAAACCTCAGAAAAAGACTGTCTACAATTCATTACAAAGAAGTGGATATTCCATTAAAATCAATGATTGTGTACTGGACACAGCATCAGCAGAATAAAATGGAAAGGAGTAAAGGACTCATACTGCTAGCACTCACCAGCGCAAACTGCTGGCCAATGCAGTTTCTTGGTCCAACAGCAAAAGGTATGAAGGCCCCAGACGACCTGAAGGAAAGGGAAAGAAAGGCTGCTTGTATATCGGAAGAGGAACGACACGCTGGCCTTAAAAAGTGTATCATCTTCATCAATACTAAAAACAAATAGAACAGCATGGTTTGCTACAGCCTCATTTTTTAACAGTAAACAAATTGAAACAGATCTTTGAATCGAACTCCTTACTTGAATACACAAAATCACAGGAACCTTGGCACACACGAGCAAATCACAAATGAGATTTGGAATTATGCAAGGTAATCAATCAACATTTTATCTTAACTGAAAAGAAGGTCAAACAAACAAAGGGAAAACTGACTGGGAACTTTTGAGCAAATAAAAAATTAAAGTCAGGTTTTCCTTTGTTTGTTTGACTTTAACTGAAAAAATAGCTTTAGGGAAGGCCACCATCTAAGGGCTGGATAGCTCAGATGGAAGAGCACTGATACGTTAATCCAGAGGTCTCAGGTTCAAGTCACAGACCAGTCAAAGTTTTCTTTGCCAATATTTTATAATCTTAACTGAAAATACATAAAAGTTGATGTATCAGTACCTTGTGTATGTAATAGCATTCAAACATATTTCAAATTGCCTTTCCCTGATTCAAATAATCAATTTTAGCAGTATAAACTCAACTTTGAAGTTGTAGAGATGAATTTTAAAACGGTTCTGGTTTATAATTCTGGTATTTGCTCATGTTCTAGTTTGTAATTTGTAGACAGACAATGGTGCGCTTAGAAACAGTCCCATTAACACTATGAACATCTAAACGGTGAAAAAGGGGTGAAAATGTCATTTCGTCGTGAAACTAAAAAGTCACTGATTTCACGGTGCATTTTACAATGAATTCACCGTAAATATAATCGCCTCTCTGACCTGATAAGGACATCTTCTGGTCACTAAAGAGACCGTGAAAAAACCCGTGAATATCTAGGGTGGCAAGCTCCAGCCTTGAGGGATGGCTTTTTCAATTACCAGTAGGGACCCCCAGCCCCCATAGAGGTACTGCATGATGTCCTTGTAACTGTCACTCCCAGATACTTCTAAATTGCCTTAAGCCATTTACCACCAGGAATGTGGCCTTGGAGCTAGACCACTGGTGAAAATACCATGAAAATGACTTGGCTAACTGTGTGCCATGAAATAGGGGTGAAAACACGGTGATTTTCTTTTCACGGCTAAATGACATTCTCACCCCATTTTCACGGTTTAGATGTTCATAGTGTAAGCGCCTTATAAATGTTATGTATTATTAATTTTATTATGTTCCAAAAGAAATACGAAGCACTGAAAAACAAAGTTCTCATCTGAATAAAAAACACGTTTCATGTTTCATGATTTCTTTTGAGCAATGTCCTTGTCTTTTTCTCGCTCCCATGTCTGCTTAAAGCCCCTTCACAACATTGACCGAAAAACACAAATGTTCACAGATTTACATGGAACTTATACAGGTTGAAGATGGTTACAGTAGAAACCTCGCACTGAAATATTTCTGCCTGAAATGTTGTATTTTGGGAGAAAAAGAGTAAAAGAAATCGCTTACGTCTCACCAAATGAAGTGGTTTTCATGATTTTCTCGAGGCGGATTGAGCTGAAATGTTCACAGGTGCGCTATCTCACGCATATGTTGGATCAGACAACGTATGGATGCTATTCTTTGACCTCGACCAATGTTGTGTAGGGGCTTTAAATAGATCACTCGTGTCCAACACCGAATAGCATCCACAGCTGTGACTGCCAAGAGGTGCCCCAAGCAAGTATCTTGCACGCACGCCTTCTTTCCACTTCTAGGAACCCTAGTCATGAAGTGGTTGACCAGCTCCAAAGTTGTTTGACTCTCAGGGTTTGCAGGCCGTACCTTTTGTCGCTGTCAAGGAAGCGGTCGGGGATAAACTCCAGCGGGTTGTCCCAATACCTTCCACTCCGACCGAGGGCGTAAAACGACACCTGTGGGAAAAAAAGTCATCATCCACACTTTTCAAAATAATGCATCGGGGGATGGGAGAGTGTTTGAAATGAAAATCAATCACTTTGCCCTTTCCAAGAGGTCTCGGGGTCAAGTCCCAATTGTGGAGGCCTTTATTAGAATCCCAATCTGGTTCCAGATGGTGTATAGACAGCCATGACGTTTGTGCTGGTGGTCGGGTCTTTGAGAGTCCAGCCAGTGGCGGAGGCCGGTCGCGAGTGAATGAGAACGTACTGAAATTGTAGTGTTGGCAGGAATCTTGCAGTCGGAGACCACCGTGTCTTTTATTGAGGTTCTCGTGGTGTCCGTCACTGGTGGGGAAAGTCTCAGCGTCTCTTTCAGTACCTGCCGTGACAAACATTTGAAAGACTCTGAATGTATGCGGTACACTAACAAGAATCCCATTAAAGTTAGTCAGTAGAGCAACCACATTTAGTTACTATGCTCACAACCCATCTCGGGTGAATAATATGCCTTATCTAAATTAACTGGCTGTGGCTTCAGGTTACACACAAGATTCCTGGTAAACTGCTTCCATAGACTCTTGTGCAAAGTGAAGCCGCAGCACAACAGATTCTGACATGCCCATACAATACGTACATTCATTTCTGGAATATTGTTATATGTTTTAAGCCTCTGGCAGTGGCTAAAGCTCTAGCTGTGGCTAGCGCTACGGGCAACAGTGGGTTTGCTTGCGCAGAAGCAAAGGATGAGCAAAGAGATGCCACTGATCAGCAACAGCTTTAGCCATTTAGAGCTGGCTGAGGCTGGAAATAGTACACACAAAGTACACGTTTAATGGAATCGCTGGTAGCTGTTATAGCTAGTGACTTGTCTAGTGACTTGTCTGTGGGTCTGAAGCTTTAGCCACTCAATTCAGATACAACCTCTACTTTATAAGTAAAAGCAACTTACAGCGAGCATGTATTCCAACTTAGACAGGTCTTCGTATGGGATGACCTCCTTGTCCCCGATCACAGCGTCCACCTCCGTCTTCAATCTTAGAGGAGAGGGCGAGAGCAGAGGTCTTATGCCATCAGGGTTACTTACAAGCATCAATGCTTGAGCTTCACAGCTGGCAACCACCTGAAAGATGCTTGCATCAAACACATTGCAGCAAAGTTTCGGCTATGGTAGAGAAAACAGTACATGAAGGGTGTTCTACCAGCCAATCAAAAGACACCCAGACAAGTGTCAACACCCAGACAATGTCGACACACAGACAGTGTTGTCACCCACACAGTGTCAACACCCAGACAGTGTAAACACCCAGACAGTGTCGACACCCAGACAGTGTCGTCACCCAGACACTGTCGACACCTAAACAGTGTCGTCACCCAGACAGTGTTGTCACCCAGACAGTGTCGTCACCCAGACAGTGTCAACACCCAGACAGTGACGTCACCCATGACAGTGACGTCACCCAGACAGTGTTGACACCCAGACAGTGTCGACACCCAGACAGTGTCGACACCCAGACAGTGTCGACACCCAGACAGTGTCGACACCCAGACAGTGTCGTCACCCAGACAGTGTCGACACCCAGACAGTGTTGACACCCAGACAGTGTCGACACCCAGACAGTGTCGTCACCCAGACAGTGTCGACACCCAGACAGTGTCGACACCCAGACAGTGTCGTCACCCAGACAGTGTCGACACCCAGACAGTGTCGACACCCAGACAGTGTTGATATCCAGACAGTGTCGTCACCCAGACAGTGTTGACACCCAGACAGTGTTGACACCCAGACAGTGTCGTCACCAGACAGTGTTGACACACAGACAGTATCGTCACCCAGACAGTGTCCATACCCAGACAGTGTCAAGGTCAATGAGGGAGTAAAAGTTTATCTCTGTACCTGTACATGACTTCAGGGTTCTTGCCCAGATGGAACATGGTAGAGGCCAGTAGGTTGGCAGTTGTCTCGTTGCCTAGAAATTGAAGTCATGACAAAAAGAGTTCAGGGCTGTGAGTGATGAATACAAGCTCACCCACAGCCGGGTAAAGTACACAGCCATGGATAGGGCGAGATGGACGGAATTTGCAGCAGTCTCATTTTTAAACCAGGGACAAGGAGGATTGATTAACTTAACTGTTTGCGATATGAACTGTATTGCAAGGCAGAATGGTGGTACTGTTAGATCTTAAATGAACCAGGAACCCGTAACCTGACTGAGGTAAACAAGTACCAGGTTCCATTTTGTCAGTTCTATTACTCAACCAAAAATGTACTTTCCCAAGTAAAACAAGGACGCATTTATGATGATATATCGCCCTCAACAGTCAAAGTGTTTTCTTAACTAGCAATGGCAATAAGGCTCCTTTGAAAACTTTGCGGTGATCCTTCCGACAACCACCGTGAAGAGTTCGCTCAATTATCGCTTGCCACAATCACTTCTGTCAAGCATATTGAAAACTCAAACCCAGGAAACGACTCGGGAAACATTTTTGTTCTCATAATCCAAGTCTGCCTTTTTGTTTGCATAACACTTTGATCTGTTTGCAAAGGTACTTCGAACATTACCATTGTTTTTGTTATCATTCGGCCTATTATTATTATCAGAAGAACAACTATGAATAGAAATGGAGGGGTTGTTCATCGCGGTGGTGCAGGTAATAAGGAGAAGGGTGATTAAACGCAATTTAATCACGCGATGTATCGTTGCTGGTAGCGACGTTTCGGCTGCTGGAACTGCTAGCCTTCATCGGGCAACTGATCATCAAGAACTGTTAACCAATTACTCTCTCCCTCGGTCAAATGGCGAAGTGCCTTTAATGCAAAACGCCAGACTTTTCAATACTTCGGTATTTTGACAATTCTCAATATTTAGTGTGGGTACACCATGGTTTCAAGATTTGGGTATACTGGTTTCCCAATTTCCCTGATTTTCCCTGATAAGGCGAGCGTGACCCACCGGCCAGGAAGAAAGTGACAAACTCGTCCACCATCTCCTCCACGTCCAGGCCGCCTGAGGGCGAGAGAGAGCCCGCCTGCAGGATGAAGGACAGGATGTTGTTGCCCAGGTCCTCGCCCCGGCTCAGGGCGGACATCTGCTGCCGGATGATCGTCTGTCCCGTCTCCCGGAGATTGCCTATGGCGCGCCGAACCTGACTGCGGTATTCACGTTTCAACGGGTTGTACTGCATACACACACACACACAGTGATATACAGTAGTGCTTAAAAGTAAGTACCCATAAACGAACGAGCGAGTACGAGGGGATACGAGGGGATACGAGCGCTGTCGAGGGCCTCGTAAACGCTCGAGCGCACTCGAATAAACTCGCCAGCGCTCGCAGGCGCTCGTAAACCCTCGCTCGATAAGCCCTCGCTCGAACTCGCTCGAAAGCAGCCTGCGAGCGCTTGCGAGTATTCACTGACCCGCGACCGGCCAGTTGGGCTCGCCGTGAACAAAGATTGAGCGAACCAACTACAGATGCACGACCAACTACGGACCAACTCAAACGGAGCGCCGTCATTGCCCCCACGTTTATGTGACGTTTGCGTTGGTAGTTTCATTGTAGGCCTACTTGTTGACTTGATTATTTACGTTGGGTTTATGTGATCGTTCTGAACGTTAATTTACTGGTACTGATGTTTTGCACGTTATTTATACAATTATTTAATGAAATGCCTCTGATGAGTCGATGGCGATTATTCATACTCATAGTCGAATTTGTTCGGACGAGCTCGCATGTGGAATTTCTCAACATTATACTGAAACAATTTTTACAAAACTCGATCTCCAACATAGTATTATTACCTTACATAATTTTTGTTGAATATCTTATCTCTGGTTTGTGAAAGTTTCAATCCAATACAATCAAGTTACGGAGTAAGAAAAAACCGGAAAGGTCACGAATTTATGGGTCTCCACTCCGTTCCCGAGGGCGAACGGCCCGGTAAAAATACCATGTCGAGCTAGCTCCGCAAGGCTCCCTATGCAGAAGCGGCCGCACGTGTTGCGAAGACCGTACCATTGTGAAAATACAGGGTAGGAAGGGGAGTTAATGGCCTACACTTTGAGGGGAAAAAAAATATCGGCCGAAAACCCCGACAAAGGGAACCTTTTAGTGGCATATTGTACGCCATCTATCTTTTATTTTTTGTTCGTTTAGGTTTTGATATTGAAAAGTGACATTTTATCCTTCGATTTATGTGATTGTTTGAACGGAAGTTGTGCGTACACCTCTTTGAAAATGGTGTGTTCCAAGCTGACTCCTGCAGGCTTTGACATCCGGGAAATTTACGCCGAAGCTTTGTCAAGTTCCCAGTACTATTGTGCGCTTAACGGATACACCCTGTATCAGGAAACTGACTGCGTTGTTTTTTTATACGCTTTGACATGACAAGCGGTTGATAATCGCCCGCAAAATATCGACAGCTAACAGGAAAGCCTTGGCACCCACCTACTGTACATAGGCAAGAACTCCCAAATCAGTGGGTCAAATGTTGGCCGAGTCGTCCACATTTTAGATTACCGCCCCTATAGGAAGTTGTCATATA
The DNA here is from genome assembly GCA_949987565.1 of Luidia sarsii. Taxonomy (NCBI): domain Eukaryota; kingdom Metazoa; phylum Echinodermata; class Asteroidea; order Paxillosida; family Luidiidae; genus Luidia; species Luidia sarsii. The sequence continues at coordinate 24,554,308 of OX465101.1, read as the reverse complement.
CAGTGCGTGTAGGACATGGCCCATTCGGCCTGACCATCACGCCTCTGATTATGATGTCCGAAAGAAAATGATTAAACCCGAGAATATTATAATAATATTATAAGTCATAGGCCTAAATAATTTCACATGCATTAGAAATCAAGTAATATCCTGATATTTTTTAAAAGTTGGCCTTTATATTCGGAAAACAAAAGACTTAATAATGTATATATTCACAGAGAAAACTAATTCCCTGTAATGTAGGCACATTCCTACTTCCAGACACCCTAAAAAAAGCAAAATAAAAATCCTCACGAAATTAATCCGAAAAAAGGAAATGTACCTTACCAAAAATATTCAACGCTGGGCATGTATTCCTTGGGAATTATCTACACATGTCCTTTGAAAAAGCCCTCATAAGTAAGACTGTCAGCTTAGCCCCCTCCTCCATTCATAAAAAAATAATACCCATAAGGCAAGGCCAACAACCAGCATGAAAGTAAGTCCACCTCCATCCCCAAAGAAAGGAATATATCACTCCCAAGATCTCGACCACGCAGCTAAATGCCTGGCACTATACGACACGATTAGCAGGTCTGGAGCAGGGAACGCTTCGGTGCGATAAGGGGCCTTTTTTCTTTGATGAAAGCCGTCTTGCTGGGTTTACGATTTAGTTCAGGAAAAAGTCGATAACCAACAACTGATACTTCAGGTGATATACAAAAATGTTGCAAACTGCTGATACTTCAGTGCAAAGCCTTGGAAGATATAATAGGACATGAATGCGGTCTCAAAGGAAGGATTGAGTGTATTTAAATGAAAGGAAAGTATATCATTCATTTTATCGGCAACTTTTCAACGGGTGACTGAAAATAATTCCGAGAGCCGGACGTCTGGGCTGAACCACAAATTTTTACTAGCGCACGGAAAATAACCGAAAATAAATGCATGAATTGAGTTACCAAAGTGATCCATGCACGGTCGATGTATGGGTCGCGGCCTTTAGTGCAAGCTAAATCTTAACAAAAGACCTGGACTGGGGACGTCCACGCACGCACTTCTTGCAAAATAGAAATCCTGACGAAATATATCCGAAAAAAAGAAATATACCATACCCAAAAAATATTCAACGCCAGGCATATATTCCTATAGGGAATTATCTATACGTGTCCTTTAAATAAGCCCGCATAAGTAAGACATTCAGCATAGCCCCCTCCTCCATTCTTAAAAAAATACCCATAACGGCATAAGGCCAACAACCAGCATGGAAATAAGTCCACCCCCATCCCAAAAGAAAGAAATATATAATCACTCCCAAGACCACGCAGCTAAATGCCTGGCACTATACGACACGATTAGCAGGTCTGGAGCAGGGAACGCTTCGGTGCGGTACCGGGCCTTTTTTCTTTGATGAAAGCCGTCTTGCTGGGTTTACGATTTAGTTCAGGAAAAAGTCGATAACCAACAACTGATACTTCAGTGCAAAGCCTTGGAAGATATAATAGGACATGAATGCGGTCTCAAAGGAAGGATTGAGTGTATTTAAATGAAAGGAAAGTATATCATTCATTTTATCGGCAACTTTTCAACGGGTGACTGAAAATAATTCCGAGAGCCGGACGTCAGGGCTGAACCACAAATTTTTACTAGCGCACGGAAAATAACCGAAAATAAATGCATGAATTGAGTTACCAAAGTGATCCATGCACGGTCGATGTATGGGTCGCGGCCTTTAGTGCAAACTAAAACCTTAACAAAAGACCTGGACTGGGGACCTCCACGCACGCACTTCTTGCAAAATAGAAATCCTTACCAAAAAAACATTCATTCGACGCCAGAGTTATTTGCAGAAAATTGAAAATGGTTTTCATTTTCAATTTTATCTTGCTTTCCATGAAAAAGTGAATCGAATTTTGCGATGCAAATCCAGCTTTTTCACGTACACATGGAAGCCGGCTAAAAAGAAATAGGGAAACTTGTTTTATATCGACCGAGACCTACATGAAACTACCAAAAATTGCTACTTAAAAAGTCTCCTAGGAAAGCAATTTACAGCCCTATAGTGCAAGCTAAAACCTTAACAAAAGACCTGGACTGGGGGCGTCCACGCACGCACTCCTTGCCGGTGTTCTTTATAAGCCTTTGCGGTCGCCGGTCCCACTGAGGAGCGGGCGCTCACACAGTGGGCTGCCCAGCGGATTCGCAAACGGGCGCCTTCTCAACAATGCGAGTGAGGTCAATGGATACGCCTGGATAGCCCTCGCAAACGCTCGTTGTTTATGAGCCGCCCTCCACTCTTCGAGTGTTTACGAGGCCGCTCGATATCCCTCGCAAATCCTCGACATCACTCGAAACCGCTCGCTACCGCTCGCTGGTTTGTCGAGCGCTAGCGAGTGTTAACGAGTTTGCTCGAGCGCTTACGAGCGAGTGCGAGTACGAGGGATACTTACTTTTAAGCATAGGTGTAGTCACAGGCAAAAGAAAGGCAGAGCATTTTCTATCACGTCATTTCAACTGTATTTGTAGCCGACTTTGAAACATTTTTCAACTTTGATGGCCACAGCCCACTTCCTAAACAACTCAGGTCTCTTGTCCTTAATTGTTGGGAAGTGCATGGAAAGATTTCCCCAGCTTTTTCCCGCTGACATTTTGACATCCAAAACCCTGGTAGTACACCATCATTCAGCTCATGAGTGTGTACAACTGCATGCAGTATAGTAGGGGGTACATTCGTCTGAGCCCATACGGGAGTTTTCCGTTGTGGTGTCATACCCCCCGCAGTGACTGGCGGGCCATTCGAAAAGATGGCGGGTTGTGGGAACGCAAATTCGACAACTGAATTCCACGATTTTTCCCTCTTTATGAAACTCATAGGTGAGTAGCACAGGAAATTGTAGGTTGTTTTTAACACCCAATCAGATAAGCCAACATTTTTCTCTGGGTTTCATTGCCCTTTCTCTCTCCTCCCAATTAATCTCTATGGCCATTGCGCGTAACGAAATAATAACCGAACCAAAAACTCCGAGAGATTCTCACCGTGTTCCATGGCTCATCAAACTGGGTATTCACTCCGTTCAAGGCCAGCGCAAAATCCGCATGGAAAGGCTTGATCTTCTCCGGGTCAAACTGGTGGAAATCTACGCCAAAGGCAACCTGAAACGACACGGAGGTTGGCGTGCGACGGTTACAAGCCACAGGACAAGCCTGAGACCGAGACAACGACCAGTATAGACCAGTTTTGAGCACTCAAGAGTGCTCAAAAGATGGAACCGAGTAACGCACAAAACATGGTGCAAACTCCTTACTGACCCGAACATCCAAAATGCAAAAATCTAAAACAAAATAGAGGGCATGATGTTTCTATCCTAACGGAACCTTTCTCAAAGGCAGAAGAGAAGGGTTCACATTAGATTAAAACATCTCCAGGCTCCACTACAAAATGACTACATCTGTGTGAAAATATAATAGAGTATAAAATGCATGGATAGTTCCACATTTAAAGTTGAGCATTCTCACAAGTATACTTTGCCTTCTCTTCTTCCAGTTCCAGAAGGTTAGATTCGTCACACAAAAAAGACGCAATACAGGTTTTACTTTGTGGAGCCCTATAATACCTTGGCAATGATGTCAATGGTGGCTTTGCTCAGATCGTCCAGGAGACAGCAGGGCGTCTTGCCGTCGGCCCTTTGGCGCAGGGAGCCCACCAGCAGGTCTGAGCTGGCATTGAACTGGCTGATGCACGTCTTCAGGTAGCTTCAAATCAGTGAGAGAGCAAAGTGTGTCATGGCTGCATGCATATGCATGTGGAATGGTTGCAGTGACACAGTAGTGCACGTGCAGTATCTCTTTCGAGTGTAGGTGTGGCGCCGAGAAGAGCCGTCGACTCAAGGCAGGAATAAGTTTGTGTAATCTGCTCATGAGCACTGATTGGAAAGACAAAAGTGTGGAGAGAGAAATGAGAGTGTCCTATGTTCCTTACGGGACTACTCTTTAGGAAAGGTACTAATAGGATCAAAATGTCAGACCCTTGGAGACTTGCCGGCTATTTAGAAAAAAGCCACAATTGCTCTCAAACATGTCATAAGAGAATAATAATGCACATTGCCACTGCAAACATTGCATACATTGTACCTTTGAATGGGTGAGTTGTGCTTGTGCACATTGTTGCACAGGCTTAGTTCTGATGTTCAGTTCTGAGACAGAGATCAGGCAAACCCTCTAACCTACAAACTACTTAGTCGCCAAAACTGAAAGCCTTAAAAATTGTACAGGGCCAGCACTATTTCAATCCTAGCAGCACCTTTCTCACTAGCAGATTGACACACGAATCTGAGTGTCCTGAGACTGTCACCAATTTGCGGGTTTGAATGGCTGGCCATGGCTTACTTCCGGTTGAAAGCTGGATTGAAGATCAGCCTTCTCTTATGCCACACCTCGTGGTTCTTCTCAGTCAGCAGGCCCTGGCCCAGGAAGCGTATCCCATATAAGAAGCTTGTCCAATCGTAGGTCCAGCCCTTGGCATAGGTCAGGCTGCCCAACACCAACAATTCCTGCAACAAATCAGCAATGACAGCAAGAGCTATTTATAGTCCAGATGACACCGACAGTTGATCCTAGTGTGCCCAAATGTTTGACCATTTGCGATGGGCAACACCATCTTCCTTGGGCTTGAGCATCAGCCCTGTCAGGTTACGTCAACCCCTTCTGTTTGAGGAGGTTAAATCAATTCACAAGCACCCTTAGAAAATGACCATGTGATCCACTGTCCTTGAAATATTGACAGTGTAATTATCCCTTGGGCCCGGAGGAACGGAGAGACACACGGACACGCGACTGCCACTCGGACACACTGCCCCCGCTGGGTTTTTATTGAGTGCAAAAAGTTATACACTTCAAAACATCCACGTCCATAATAAACGTGTTTCACCAACCTTTGATTGTTTGGTCAACAATATGATAATTCTCAAACAATCCAACACAGTACCTGCAACCAGCAGTATAGGCTACCTTTGCCCAACTTAAACCATAATTATAATCTCTGCTGTACATGCCACTTGCATGTGTTTAGCCTTACGTAGACTAGTACCGCTCAAAATATGCGAGTGCATGTCTTGACACCATTTCTGTGGGCCACCCCTGTCAGGTTACGTCAACCCCTTCTGTTTGAGGAGGTTAAATCAATTCACAAGCACCCTTAGAAAATGACCATGTGATCCACTGTCCTTGAAATATTGACGGTGTAATTACCCCTTATGAAAACCCCTCTGACAGTATGCATCCAATACCAGAGTTCGTGTTATCGGTTTACACTATGAACATCTTAACCGTGAAAAAGGGGTGAAAATGTCATTTCGCCGTGAAACCAAAAAGTCACTGTGATTTCACGGTGCATGTTACAGTGAATTCACCGTGAAAATAATCTCTTCTCTGACCTGATAAGGACATCCTTCGGTCACTAAAGAGACCTTGAAAAAAACGTGAATATCTAGTGTGGAAAGCTCCAGCCTTGGGGGATGGCTAATTCAATTACCAGTGGGGACCACCATCCAGCCCCATAGAGGTACTGTATTGTGTCCTTCTTACCTGCCACTCCCAGATACTTCTCTAGCCATTTACCACCAGGAATGTGGCCTTGGAGACCACTGGTTAAAACACCTTGAAAATGACTTGGCTAACTGCGTGCCATGAAATAGGGATGAAAACACGGTGAATTTTCTTTTCACAGCTAAATGACATTTTCACCCCATTTTCACGGTTTAGATGTTCATAGTGTTAGGATCTGTCAAGCAGAGTAGGAGTCACAGTGTTCCAGGCGAGATATCGTGAGTAACAGAGAGTTCTGTTCTTTTCACTGTGAGGTACCGGGGACACCAGGGTGTACTCCCTCCATTATGGGAAACTGTTCGACAGAGAGGATATCATTTACTTGAACTTGACAGTTTCACAGATGATAAGGATAAGCCATAACAGGACAATGTCATCCGGGGTCCTTTGATTGGCAAGATCGATGGAGCTCCTCTCACCCTAACAGCTTGCACATCGAAGAAGAAGACGAGACATCTGTTCATGAACCAGAAGCTGACGACCGGCCCATACTGGTCACTCCTGTATCACAACAGAGAAAATACATGCAAGGGGTCAAGGGAAAGACTGGCAGAAAGTGGAGCCAGCCGGCCGTTGGCTGCTGGAGCAATCTCCCATAATGTAAGCCTTCCCATCTGCAAAAAAAGCCTTCTGGCCTGGGCCCACTTGCATTAAACCAGTTGAATCAATTCTCCCTTAACATCATCTCTCTCTATCATGTCTATCTCTCCCCCTCTCTCTCTTTCCTTCTCCTGTTCCCAATTTCTGTCTCTCCCTCTCTCTTGCTCCCTCTCTCACTATATCCACCTCTCTTCTGTATCTCTCTCCCCTCGCTCTTTCCTCTCCCCTATCTCTCTATCTCCTACTCTCTCTTTCCTCTCCCTATCTCTCTATCTCCCACCTTCTCTCTCTCTCTCCACCTCTCCCTCTCTCTCTCTCTCTCTCCATCTCCCTCTCCCTCTATCCACCTCTCTCCCACCTCTCTCTCCCACTCTCTCTCTCTCTCTCACTTTCTCCACCTCTCCCTCTCTCTCCATCTCCCTCTCCCTCTGTCCACCTCTCTCTCCCTCTCTCTCTCCAACTCTCTCTCTCTCTCTTCCTCTCTTTCCACCTCTCCATCTCTCTCCCCCCTCTCTCTCCCTCTCCATGTTTCTCTGTCTGCCTGTCTGTCTGTCTCTCTCTTACCCTTCCCCCAGGGCCATTCAACAGAGTCACATTCTCTCCAGTCTCTTCATCTCCCCTTTGTCTCACCATCCCCAACTTACCAGTCTGTGATGACATCTTCAAACAGCTCCCCCTTGTCCGTTTGCTTACTAATCTCACTGATGCACCCCAGGAAAAAACTGTACACGACAAGAGAAAGAAGAAAACAGAGGAGAGAGAGAGAGAGAGAGAAAGAGAGAGATGGGAGACAGAGAAAGAGAGAGATGGGAGAGAGGAGGAGAGAGCGAAAAAGAGATGAGAGAGGGAGAGAGGAGATAACGAGAACTCTTGTTGGGAGATGGGTCCTGTGTGGGCTAGATGCACCAAATCCTAATTTGGAAAGGGTTGATTAATTTATACAGTGGATAGTCCGAGTAACTTGGACCCGACAAGTCACCCTTTTTTATCGAATTTCAAAATTCGCTAAAAAAAGGGTGACTTGTCGGGTCCAAGTTACTCGGACTATACAGTGGACAGATCACAGGACTGGTCCAGCTTGGTCAATGAACTACAATATTATTTAAGGAACTTATTTTTTTTTTCTAAATACACTGAGGCTTCATTATTTGTATTAAAAGTCTTCAAAAATTGCACCTTGTTTCGTTGACGAATTGAGAAAAGTTGGGGGTCATATAAAAGTCGGACCGATCGTCCGTATTGTCTGTCTGTCTGTCTGTCTGTCTGTCTGTCTGTCTTGCTGTCTGTCTGTCTTGCTGTTTGCCTGCCTGTCTGTCCTCCAACTGGCCCAAGATCATTTCCCCAATTCACTTTACTTGGCTGCCGACAGCAAAAGTGACTTCTGAGCACAGACCTTGTTCTCTTGGGTCCGGGGATGTGGCTGTATTTGCGATGCTGGTAGTGCAGATACAGGACTACAGAGACAAAGGCCAGTGAACCCACAGATGCCACCATGGCAACGCATGCCATGGCAACCTCGCCAAAAGACACCATGGTTCACCTGCAAGGCCGGTAAAGGAATATAATATAAAATGAGGGCGCCGTAAATAAAGGAAGAGAAATCCAGTAAAAAATGTCGATAGTCGGGTGACTCGGGTCCCGCACATGACGTCTAGGTACGAGACGGATTCGCAGGCGGTACGGCCGCGCCGCATTGTTATGTATCCTCCAATAACCGGTTTTCGACGATATAAGGACTTTTCTTCAAACTGCAAAATGTGGACGAAAGTATCACACTAAAAGAGGTCTCAGTCACTTTCTCCACACCACAGACTATTAGAATAATCATAGAGAAGGTTGATCAAGCCTGTCACTTCCGTAAGATTACCCGGTTTTGTTGACGTCCGCGGCGCACCGCGCAGTAAGCATCGTCACCTATTTTCGTCAGTGGTGTTTAGTAAGGTGTCCCAGTGTAGCCAAACGCAAAATAAATTCTTAAATTAACTCAAAATGCTGTGTGGCACTATTAAATTCTTCCCTGTATGTTTTTTGTGTTCATCTTTGTTTTTGTTTTTCCACACTGCTTCTAACACTTTCCTCAAATCATTCATAATTTATGCTTAAAACGTATTGGTCTTGTTGATGTCTTCTTTTGTGACGTTTAAAAAAAACTCCACAATCCTCTTTCTCACTGCTTCTTCAGTTATAACCTTTCCAAATTTCACTCCAGAGACACATTTCCTCCTTCTTGGTAATTTCTCTAGCTGCCCTTTTATTTTTTTCATTAAAAAAAAAAGCCTATTGGGCCATGTTACTTTTTGTCTTGAAATAATAATAAAAATTTTATTTAAAAAAATATATAAGCGAGGCGCCCTATAGGAGGCTCCATAGTTTTTACCCAGAACGGACTGCCTCAAGTTGCGTGATATATTTTTTTTCTACGGATGTTGGGGTTTGTTATAGTACACTAAGATTTTTTTTAGGACCAACAATAAAGAAAACTGGAGCTTCGAAGCAACTGCCAATTTTGTACCTAGGAAAATAGACCCCAAAATAGCAACTTTTTGAATAACACGAGTTTGGCCTACTGGAAAAGCCTTAAATTTCCACATTTTCGGTGACGGACAAGAGCAGGAAACCAACTGTAAGATACGAAGTCTGAGATCGTTATACGGAGTTGTTTTCATAGTGCGATGTGAGTTAGAAGGCTAAGCGTCGAAAACGTGTAGCGTCGAAAACGGGGATTCCCACGATACGGCATCGTGCTTGCTATGGGCCTATACCTTACGCGCATGTAGGCCTACTGAGTTTCTCTCTTTTCGCAAACGCCGGATTCCGGCGCTTGGTGGGTTACTCTGTCCTTTGCCACCCGGGAATATCATAGGCACGACGTACGGCATCAGCCTGGAAGGGATAACACGAAATTGGTCGAGGTCAAAGAATAAAATCCATACGTACGTTCTCTGGTCCAACATAGGCCTATATGCATGAAATAGCACACCCGTGAAAACTTCACATTTTTAAAACTTCATATTTCAAACTGTGAAAACTTCATATTTTTAAATATACTGTGGCGCGCCGTCACGCACTGGTCGATAAACAACAACATCGGGCCGGACAATCCCACACAAATTACTCACCTATATCACGGGCACAGGTATATGTACATGTACGACGACCGCCGCAACCTGTATATTCAATGCGTATACATGTACGTCTAATTTTGTCTGCTCTGATTACATGATTGACATACGAGAGAAGGCGGCGTATGTGTAGAAAAGATCGACCATGCGCGCACGTTACATAACAGTCTTTTGACCACAAATACGCCTTGACAAAAGGCTTGACAAAAGGCTTTCGTAAAAGCGCTTTAAATCCTGTCTATAGACCTTTTTCACGTGACTTTAAGCTGGCGGTCCACATTGCCAACGCACAGTGTAAACATCAGTTGCACCGTATGGTTGTGCGTACACTTTCCGTAAAAGCGGTCCAACGTGGCGGCGGTGCTTTTGTTTTATTTGTTTTGGTCACTTGGGTGTAAAAGGTCTATACATTCCCATGGTTTTCTTTCTCATCTTTTTCGATAGCGCCACCCATCAGCGACCCCGGTACAATTTAAATGAAAACCTGCTCCTGAGAATTCAAGGAGAGCCAAAAGGTACTCAATGCCTAGGGGGTTTGGTCTAGGCATGGAGGAATCTCTCCTTATTCCTCCATGTTCTAGGCATGGCGGAAGGGTATTTTCCTTCCTCCATGGTCTAGGTTAGCCTTGGTTGTTATATGCCTATAGGCTATAAGACCCTTCTTACTGACGTCACGTTGCTACTAGAAACAGCGAGATCCGCCATCTTGGAGTACACACATACGCTTTCGCTTGCACGTTTGTGTTCGTTTAACGTTACGTTAGTCATCATGGCGAATTCGAATGCTGCACGGTCGGCTTATTACAGTTCTCTCGACATTCTCGGCTTTATTGCTGGAATAGATCCGTACACAATTAACCCGCGACAACCATTTCGTCCATCATTTTAGCGAAAGTGTTCGAGTTGCGTCACCTTCTCTTGTCAGTACAGCGGGTAAACGATAGAAATATTTCTTATCACGACCCCCCTGCTTCCACAGCCAAGGATAGCGCAAAAGTTAATCATCTTTCAACAAAACAAGTACCTCCAATCCATGATACAACCATGGAGGAATAAAAAGAGATTCCTATATGGCACAACTAGTAATACTAAAGTAAAACGCAGTAGTATAGTAGTAGTACAACTACGACGAGTTCAAAACTTGCCGCCGTGCATGTGGAGTTGTTTGTATGCACAGCTGACTTAGTAACGGCGGTGACGACGTGCTCATGTGTCTAATCCAAGATGGCCGATAAACAAAACCGTGACGTCATCGAAGACGGGTCTATACGGAGACGCGAACCTGGATTACGAGAAGAGTCCCAGCATCACACCGACCCATCGAGATGCGCCACATGCGACGTTGGTGTTTGCGGGAGTTTTTTAAACACCTTTACAGCACAGTCGTGCTGAGAAAAAAATAAGTGAAAAATACCCCCGGGATCGAACCACGAACCTACACGTTGGCAGTCGAGCGTCTTTCACACAAGGCCACTTGTGTTACGCAACAGTTTCGGATATCGTACACGTTAAAAAAAACGAAAAAGTGTATTTACAAAAACCGAAAACAAGAGCTGTTTTTGAAAGACCGAAACAACTAAGAAAAGAGTTGAATAGGAAAACAAAAGAGAACGAAGACAAAAGCCGTTTCGGAAGACCGAAACGGATGGACAAAAAAGGGGAGAAAATAACAAAATGTATAGAAAAAAAGAAGAAAAAAAAGCTGTTTCGGAAGACCAAACAGCTAAAAATGAATAGAAAAAACGAGCACGAAACACTTAAAAAATCAAAGTTTGCGAGAAAAAGAAGTTATGCGGTGTCAGACCAAGCTTTCAGATCCCCGGGACCTCCAGGGTCGTCCCGTGTGCACGGATCTATTAGAGCTCTTAGGGCCTCGGTACCGGTCCACCGCACGTCCTTCCCTGCCCTCATCCATATAGACCCGTAGACCCACGCGCCATGTGAGGGAGGAAACATAGCGGCCCCTAGACCTTGGCCGCCGAGTCGACCAAACGCGAACCTGGATAACGAGGACAGTCCCAGCGTCACAGCGACCCATCTAGATGCGCCACAAGCGACGTTGGTGTTTGCGGGAGTTTTTTAAACACCTTATACCGCACTATCGTGCTGAGAAAAAAAAATAAGTTAAAAATACCTCCGGGATCGAACCACGAAGCTACACGTTGGCAGGCGAGCGTCTTTCACACAAGGCCACTTGTGTTACGCAACAGTTAAGGACATCTTATACATCTTAGCGAACCCGATTAAAATTACGGGGCATGGCCGTTGACGGCGGGCTTTTGGATTTCGTCGCGAGTAAAGGGTGCAGCACACTAAAATACTTCCGTAAGCCATAATTATTATGCATGGCGCAGAACAATGGCATGCATGTACAAAATAATTGTTCAAGTGAAAATGTTAGTGAGGTTTGACGTGAAAATCATGTCATGTCAGTTAAATTTTACCTTTAATATTGACGATTCTAAACTCAAGCAAAGTTTCAACCTGAAGCAACATGTGCAATACGATAACTCTTCCCAGTTAAAATAATGCAGCTTTAATGTCAAGTGACGCATTACACTGACACATTATTATTGAAGACCACCCGAAGCTGATGATCATTGATGAAACGGTACAAATTCGGATATCATACAGATTGAGGGAAGCAGCAAATTGAATGGTTGACAAAAATCGTGTTCTAAACCGCAAGGGGAACTTTACACCCATGTTACGTGGCAGCTGATAAAGTGACAGTAACGAGTTCTTTCCAAGCAGGTACCTTTAAATTCATGTCACGTGAATTGTGCTCAAAGTAACAATTTTTTATGAAATATAATGACCTCATAATTATTTGGACTCTTGGTTATTATTTCCAACATAATGAAGATGAAAAAATTAATACGATTTCTATTCCCTTCTCCTTTCTTAACCAAAGTTCAGAACCCTCAGTTATTCATAAGCGCAATACAGTTGTCAAAAAAGTGTATACCTATGGCAACGTAACTTGACAACTGCTGATCGACGTCATTATTTCCAATTACTGCCAGGACCGTCTGTGTACGGTCTTCTAAGAATCAGGACCCAATTTCATAGAGCCGCTTAAGCGTGAAAATCTGATAAGCAGGAAAAGTCTGACGAGTTCAAAACTTGCCGCTTTGCATGTGGAGTTGTTTGTATGCACAGCTGACTTAGTAACGGCGGTGACGACGTGCTCATGTGTCTAATCCAAGATGGCCGATAAACAAAACCGTGACGTCTTCGAAGACGGGTCTATACGGAGACGCGAACCCGGATTACGAGGAGAGTCCCAGAATCACACCGACCCATCGAGATGCACCACATGCGACGTTAGTGTTTGCGGGAGTTTTTTTAAACTCCTTATACAGCACAGTCGTGCTGAGAAAAAATATTAAGTGAAAAATACCCCCGGGATCGAACCACGAACCTACACGTTGGCAGTCGAGCGTCTTTCACACAAGGCCACTTGTGTTACGCAACAGTTTCGGATATCTTACACGTTAAAAAAAGTGAAAAAGGGTATTTACAAAAAACGAAAACAAGAGCTGTTTTTGAAAGACCGAAACAACTAAGAAAAAAGTTGAATAGGAAAACAAAAGAGAACGAAGACAAGAGCCGTTTCGGAAGACCGAAACAGATGGACAAAAAAAGGGAAGAAAAAAACAAAATGTATAGAAAAAAAAAGCTGTTTCGGAAGACCAAACAGCTAAAAATGAATAGAAAAAACGAACACGAAACACTTAAAAAAAATCAAAGTTTGCGAGAAAAAAAGTTATGCGGTGTCAGACCAAGCTTTCAGATCCCCGGGACCTCCAGGGTCGTCCCGTGTGCACGGATCTATTAGAGCTCTTAAGGCCTCGGTACCGGTCCACCGCACGTCCTTCCCTGCCCTCATCCATATAGGCCCGTAGACCCACGCGCCATGTGAGGGAGGAAACACAGCGGCCCCTAGACCTTGGCCGCCGAGTCGACCAAACGCGTGTGTCCCTATACGAAGACGCGAACCTGGATTACGAGGGCATTACACTGACACATTATTATTGAAGACCAACCGAAGCTGATGATCATTGATCAAACGGTACAAATTCGGATATCATATAGATTGAGGGAAGCAGCAAATTGAATGGTTGACAAAAATCGTGTTCTAAACCGCAAGGGGAAAACCACAACTTTACACCCATGTTACGTGGCAGCTGATAAAGTGACAGTAACAAGGTCTTTCCAAGCAGGTACCTTTAAATTCATGTCACGTGAATTGTGCTCAAATTAATAATTTTTTTATGAAAAATAATGACCTCATAATTATTTGGACTCTTGGTTATTATTTCCAACATAATGAAGATGAAAAAATTAATACGATTTCTATTCCCTTCTCCTTTCTTAACCAAAGTTCAGAACCCTCAGTTATTCATAAGCGCAATACAGTTATCAAAAAAGTGTATACCTATGGCTTCTTTAAAGCAACGTAACTTAACACCTGATGATCGACGTCACTATTCCAATTACTGCCAGGACCGTCTGTGTACGGTCTTCTAAGAATCAGGACCCAATTTCATAGAGCCGCTTACGCGTGAAAATCTGCTAAGCAGGAAAAGTCTTCCTTGTGTAAGCAGGATTACAAACCGCACCGCGATGTGATGTCAATTGCTTTTGACTTGTATTCCACTCTTTTTTACTTAGAAGGAAACGAAAGTCAAAGTTTGGGTTGGCAAGGTGATCCTACGAACCCTGACTTTATGTGCTTCAGCAGATTTGGGCGCTTAAGCGGTTCTATGAAATTGGCCCCAGATGTAATGAACTGCCAAAAAGATGTTAGAAACTGCAGAAATACCAAAATGGAAAACGTGTACAAAACCTTTGAGGGAAACCATGCCTCTTTGAATTGACGTAACTTGATACCTGAAGACGTCATCATTATTTTTTCATGAACTTTCTCTCTTAATGAAAATCGTACGTCAGTGACTCATACGTAATTGTTTTTAACATCCAATGAGATAACGTGACGTAACTCGACACCAGATCTTTTCAATTTTTTTTTCGAATCAATTTGAAACAATATTTATAATAGTCAATCAGTGCCATTTTCAGTGGAAGTTCAGTGCCTCATTAATATTCATGAGATGGCAATTTTTTTATACACATTTTCCCGAATCAGTTACAGTGAAAAAATTAAACTAAATGATCGTAAACTTTTGCTAATAATGGAGTTTGAAATGTACCCTTTTATGATCTCATGGGCATGATGGATAGCTCAGATAGTGAGATTGATGACACAGTTCTTGGTCCATTCACAGTTTTCTTTGCCATTCCCAGTTAGTTTTGTCTTGGATATTATGGTCCAAGCTAAATTTTCGGTACAGCCACAAGAACCCAGAGACTTTTTAGTATGGAACTGAATTGTTCGCATCCAAAGTCAGCTAACTTACTTCGGGGATCTGGCACGTACCATTATTGTTATGGGTCATTTTGCGTGTAGGGCGCCCTCTATCAGTTATCCTTTAGCTCGGTCGCCTAAACGCTGCCAACTGCTGCAGTACTCACAGGCACTGAGTTTGTCAATCTTAAAAAAATATTATTGTATTAGTGTTCGTGTATTATGGCGTTGATCAAGGTTCAATGTAACAATTAATGTGAAATTCCATTTGCGATGTGCATTTCCAAAACAAATTGATTTAAGACAACAAATCGTCTCAGACATCCACTGTAGTTTGTGTGCAGTATACTTGTACTGCATGTACATGTACATGTTGTGTGTGTACATGTACATGCATACTGTACATGTACTGCACATGTACAGAACATTACACGCTGTATGTACATGTACATGCACAAGGAGCATGGTGCACAATAGGAGCATGGAGGATTCCAAGGTTGTTGGGCCTAATGTACCAACATTCTGCAGACCCCCCCAAAAATCAGCGGTTCAGAGACAGACAGACGGCTGACACAAATTCACTTACTGAATGATGACCGTGGAAAAGGTTTCTGATGATTGTATGAACATTGATGAATAGTTGTTTGGGTAACCCATACCTCGGCGAGCGCACATTAACTTGCTCATATAAGAATAAGTGCCAGCGAGGTCGGCTGGGGAAACGACAGTGTACTGATTCATGTACTGGCAATATAAGCAAGGAATACAAAGATCGACCATGCTGCAACAGAAGTCCTCGGCTTTCACCGCTTTGCCACTGCATGGATCCAGTTTCCAAAAAAACACATCGGTCTGGCAGGCGAGTGCAACGTGAAGCAAGTGACGCAATGGATCGACATTATAACTTCAAGTAATTTTGAATCTCAAAAGTTAGAGGGACCGGACGTTTCGAACCTATATACTAGCAGGACCTGTTTCTCAAAGGCAAAGTGATGAGGACATACACAAACAGTCAGGAGAAAAGCCCTGACGCACATGACAGAGGAAGGGCAAAAAGGGAAGGGAGTGGGATGCAAATGCACACTTGAAGGGAGGGGTTCGAGATTCGGGAAAACAAACAAAAGGGTAGGGAAGGTCAAAGGGACGGGAGTGCTGGGGGTGGAAGATCAGGGCAACCAAGACAATTACCAGTCTGCCAAAAAAACCCACTTCTACTTGTTGTTAGATCGAGCATGACGTTAGAATTTTGACCATACGTTAATATTGTGGAAGGCATTGAGCAGTCAACCATATTGCTCAGAAATACAAAAAATAACCAAAAGTCAACCACTACGGGATTATATTAATGTTCAGTATCTGAAATACATAGCTCATATATGTCGTAGGGAAAATACAAATTTGACCAAGCTTAGTTTATTTTTTATCCCTAGAGTCCCATACTATCGAGATCCCTGATAGGTATCTCAGGACTACTGGGTGATCTAATTTCTATTGAGCAGATTAAAAGAGAAACACAGTCGAAGACTGGTTTCACCAGGCTCCTACCTAGGAGTCCTGACTCATATGAAGCCTAAAGCATCAAAATGAGGACCTAAACTGTACTGTACTGTACAGCTAAAGAAATATATTATCAAGGCACAATATAATGTCTTCAGTTTCATGCAATGTGGGTTTGCATCTCTCTTGATTAGTATATTACTCCACTCAACTCAAGTAAAGCTCTTAAGTTATAGTCCGACCGGCGAAAACATAAAGCTTAACAGAACAAAACTTCCGTTCCCCTTTTTCTAGATGCCCTCCTTTGATAAAGTAAATATATGAACAACAAAATTCCAAAAGTTCTCACTCACAGTAGGCGGCACTCTTGGAAGAAATCTGGGACGAATTGTTCAATGTCGCCCGTTAAAATAGCGGTTGAGCCTATAGTAATTCGGACGAGCTATAGTGTACGTACGTCTTCCGGCAACCCGTAACGCGCGTGCAGTGCACAATTATCTTATCCGATTGTTTATTGATAAAACAGTGGTCGCAACTGCGGTACGTGTACTCATCGGGCTATTCCTGACATCATTATCACAAACCAGGCGAGCAATGGTCACGAGACACCCTCTTTATATTACGCAATGATTGTTTGTTCATCGTTTCCTTGAAAATGGTTTAGGGTCGCAGTCTAAAGAATATAAATAGGGCCGGTCGCTCGATCGGGTAACCGGAAGCAGACCTTTTTGGGGGCCAGTCATAATGATGACCCGGCCAGTAAACCTCACAAGGCAGGCTTCGACAACAAGGGTTGAGGCCAATGGGACAACTCACCCGATGTAATAAACCAGAAGAAGACTCGTACGTCACGAGAAGTACCCCATACTTAGCAACAATAAACCTCTCTAGGGCTCCAAGTCATGCAACTACACACATACAATACTAGCCCAAGAAACACAATAGTACACCTTGTACGTAGCGGCCCAAGCCTCGTAAGCTGTGGCTTAGGTTACGGAGCTCTGAGTAGCCCTCAGTGGACCATGGTGTGACCATGGAGGAAAGTTGTGACTATCTCCGACCAGGCCGACAGATTGTTTCCCAGTAACTCCAATCCCCGTACAGGTGTGGCGGACTCATATGTCCGTCGGGCTCAGATATCAGGTGTCATGCCAAATAGTGTCCCCTGCCAAATAGTGTCCACTCATTAGCATACTGATCGCTGATTGGTCCAATACGTATGACATTCAACCACCGTGGTTGGGGTATGGTTGCGCACTACACACGCATTGTGTATGGTTGCTGGCCTAACACACGCAACGTTGGGCACTTTGGTACCGTTGGACCCTAACTGTAACCGTAACGCTAACCCTAACCCAAACAACCCTAATCCTAACCCTAATCCCAATCCTAATTCTAATCCAAACCCTAACCCTAACGACCCTAATCCTAGTCCCAACGCTAACCAATCAGCGATCAGTATGCTAATGAGCGGACAGTATTTGGCAGGGACACTTTTTGGCAGGACAGCTGGCTACACACACGGACACGTAAGCACGTACTAGTCACGGTATCAACAGTCCGGCGGGTAAAAGTGTCCGGCTGACGAATGTGTTTTTATGACCAATTGATGGCGCTATAAAAAAAAAATCCTTTGCGTCGTGGTTTTTTATGGTATCAAAAATGGGCGTGGCAACACGCAATTTTATTTATTTATTGAAAAAGAAGAAAAGGAGAAACTTTAAACACACACACAGGGGAAAATCAAAGTATAGACATGAAGGTGATCCGGCTATCGGAAATGCGGAAAAGACCGCCCCCTACAGCCCAGGTGGCAAGAAAGACATCGGGGTCCAGGGGCAGGAGGTCCGTCTTGAGACGGTCCCTCACAAACGCCTTGGACAGTCGGAGGACAGACTCCCTATCAAGGTGTTTCCGCTCGTAGAGAGCAAGACAGCGAGAGGTCCAAATTTTCCACTTGATCACCTAGATGGTGAACCAGACGAAGAGTGAATGGGGGTTCTTGGGAGCAAGTCCCTCGGCGAAAAGGACCATGCCCAGCGACAGGTGAAAGGAAGGACCTAAAACCTTACTCCCCACGGCCTCAGAAACAAAGGGGCACTGCCACAGGAGGTGAAGGAGGGTCTCGGACTCACCGCAGTGCCCAAAGGGGCATTTGTCACGGCCGATCCCCCAGGTCCGAAGACGATGGCCTGTCTTCACTGCATCCCAGAGCACTAGCCAGTTGAAGTCCCTCAGGGCGTGACCTGCTTGGGAAGAAGAAAAAAAGGCAAAATTAATGGTGGAGTTTGGAGCGGCGTGAGAGGGCCGCTCCGGAGAGATGGAGTTCAACTGGACCGCGTACAGTCCGGAGACCGACGCGGCTGCCCAGTTGAACTGAGGAGAGAGGGCGAAGATACGAAAGACAAGGCGACAGAAAGATTTGTAGTGGGGGGGGGGATGAGTGAGGGAGCGAGGACGAGAGTTGGACGAGACGCTGCGATGGAGCACCCGCTGTAATTGAAGCGCTGCTCAGGGAGGACCGTCGGGCGACAGGAGGAGGCGCAGGCTCCTCAGATGGAAGCTGTCGCACTTGAGCTGCACGTCGACCACGCCCAGTCTACCAGCTGCTGCTGGCTGACAGACGACAGTCCGACGCACGAGCTCCGTCTTCCCTGACCAAAGAAATTAAAAAAGAATAGAGTTAATCCACCTCGTGAGAGGCGGGGGGAGAGGATAAACAGGGGCAACATAAAAGGAACACAGGACGGTGTTGATGACGCTGACCTTGCCTATGAGGGAAAGCCTACGCCTCATCCACTTGTCGGCAGTCGACTCCATTGTAGCGATCCTATCCTCTCAGTTCCGAGTGGCGAGGTCGCCGGGGCCCAACCAAAATCCGCAGACCTTGTTCGGCCCCGCCGTCCACCCGATGGGGGCCACTGCCGGGAGGTCCTGCCACCACCGGCCCATAATGAGCCCCTCTGACTTGCAGGAGTTAAGCCTGGAACCGCTGGCCTCTGAAAAGAGGCTGACCAGCTGGAAGAGGCGCCTCAAGGAGGGGACAACACGGATGACGCATGTCGTGTCGTCCGCGTACTGCACGATCTTGCACTCCACCGAGCCGCTGCCCGGCAGGTGGACGCCGTGGATCCCTTGATCCCGACGCACCGCCGCGGCAAACGGCTCGATGAAGATCACGTACAGCAGCGGCGACAGAGGGCAGCCCTGGCGGACACCTCGGCGGAGGGAGAAGGACTCAGACAGATGCCCATTGACCAGGACCCTCGACGAGATATTCCCGTAGAGGATCCCCAGCCAACGGACAAAGCCCGGCCCGAATCCCAACCGCCGGAAAGTCGCCAGGAGGAAGGACCAGTCGACACGGTCGAACGCTTTCTCCTGGTCCAAAGAAATGAAGAGAGAGTTAAGGGAACGGTCTTGAACATAAGAAGCCAAGTCCCTCAGCAGACAAGCGTTGTCGTGAATCGAGCGACCCACGACTCCGCACGTCTGAAAGGGACTCACAAGGAAGGGCAGGACGGCGCCCAGACGAGTACAGAGAACTTTGGACAAGATCTTATAGTCCACGTTCGGGAGAGAGATGGGTCGCTTGTTCTTGGGGAGGAGCGGGTCCCCCGACTTATTCAAGAGGGTGACGATGCCACACCTCTGAGAAGCCGGAAGGGCCCGCAACTCAAAAGCGGGCCGCAAAGACCTCAAGAAGGTCTGGGCCCAGGAGGTCCCAGAAGGTGGAGTAAAACTCCTTGGGGAGCCCGTCGCCCCCGGCGTCTTGCCCCTGCGCATACTGTGCAGAGCTGATGTAAGCTCACACAGACGCAGCGGGGCTTCCAACTCGTCCGCTTCAACCTCAGGAACCGTGTCCGTCAGCCCGTCCAGAAAAAAAGGACCGTGAACCTTCGGACACTGGTTCCGCCGAATACAAAGAAGAATAGAACTGAAGGTACGTGTCTGTGATGTCCTCCGGAGAGGAAGACACCGTACCGTCAGCCAGCCTGACCGCAGGAATGGTAGAAGCCTTCCGATTGCCGAACTCCAGGCGATAGAAGTGCCCGGTGGGACTTTCCCCGTCCATCAGCTGCTGGATGCGGGACCGCACTCTGGCCCCCTCAGACCGAACGGCGTCGAGGTCCGAGAGCGCGGCCTTGATCCGCTCCCTCTCAGCCAACAGATCGGGGTCCCTCGAACCCCCGTCCAGTCTGGCGGTGACCTGTGAAAAGGAGGCAAGAAGACATTTTTTGACTTTACGGCGGTCTCTCGCGAGGCGGCAGGAGTGGGAGACGATCAAGGACTTGCTACGATCCTTGACGTAATCCCACCACTCCAAGATGGAGTCACAGGGAGGCAAGCAGAAGACAGATAGAACATGTCCAGGCGGCTCTGGATGGAGTTTGAGGCATTCCTCCAGGTGAAGGAACGTTCTCCAGGATGGAGCTGCCTCCAGTCGTCCAACAGGTCGAAATCTCGTGTCAACTGGGCCAGGTCTTCTTGGCCGCCGAGGCACGACTCACCCACGAAGGCAAGAATGACCCACTCTTGCTGGCTGTCCAACACGCAGTTGAAATCGCCACCCAGCAAGACAGGCAGGTTTCCTGAGAAAAAAAAGACAGGTCAGAGAAAAAAGAGGTTTTGCCAGCAGTGTCGTTTGGGGCGTAGATGTTGATCAGCCTCAGCTCTGTCCCCGAAGTCTCGAGGACTCCGGAGACGACACGACCACTGCTGTCGGAAGAGAGATCTGAAAGGGAAAGGTTAGAACGAGAAGAGGTGAGGAGAATGGTGCCACAGGATGCAGGGCTGCCTAGGCTGGCATGAAGGTGACCCTTCCACTCAGCCTTCCAGGACAGAACATCCTTCTCCGTCGAGATGTGGCACTCCTGGAGGAAAGAAATATCAAAGGAAGAACAGATGTCAAAGACAGCGCGACGCTTCGCAGGGTCACGCATTCCGTTAACATTTAGTGAAAGAAAAGAAATCATATTGAAGGTAAAGGAGAGGAAAGAGACCACGACGGAGCAAAAAAATGGAAGGGGGATTAAAGGACAGAAAAGGAGTCAGTGAAGAAACTGGCAGGTTTCTTCAGGACTTGAAGGGGGGTCTGGCTTTTCAGAGCAGAAGGGGCAGGCAACCTGAACAGGTACCGGCCCCTCATGGTCCGAGCCGATGTGCAGCTTGAGGTGAACCCAGATGGCGAACTCTCGGCCACAGCCCTTCGCCGGGCAGCCGATGACGGGGCCACCAACCCCGGGGAGAGGCACCGCGTCCACAAACCTCCTGGCCTCCGCTTGTATGTCCCTCGGCCTCTCCTGGGAGTCCCCACCCCCACGAGGCGAGCCCTCGGCCGCTCCCCCTCTGACCGACTCGTTACACTGCGTTTACACTTGATCCCGCGAGGAGGATCAGATCCTGCGGTCACGGAGGATCTGATCCAGTGCCGCGTTTACACTGGATCCTGATCCCGCGTTGATCGCGCGTGGAGCAGCGGAAGCGCTCTCCAAAGGTTATCCACATAAGTCAGTAGTCATGCGCAGTAGAACGTCAGCCCGGCCATGACGCGCGAAATCCGATGGACTCTTGCAACGGTACAACCTCTATGCATACATGTGTACATGTACATGTACATGTACATGTACTGTACATGTACTGCACACATGCACGTGCACACGTACATTGTTGAACATCGCTGTGTTTCTGGTGGTACCGTCCAATTTCGTTAATATTTCCTCACTGGCCCAGATATCTAAAAATAACTTCAATTCTTCATCGGCCCACAGCCGTCCGCGCACTGTGTCCGTCGCCATTTTGCAGCTACCGTGCTGTATGCGGATACCAGTTTCTCCCCCCCCCCCTCCCCACCCACACGACCACACACACACACGACCCTGTCTAGTATCGGTTACCAGCGTAAAGTTGGACAGATTGTTTGCCGAGTGTACAGTACATGTACATGTACGTGTACGTGTACATTGTGTGTACATGTACATGTACATACGTACATGTACACTGTACAATGTACATGTACAGTATATGTACTGCACACGTACACGCAAGATGCTCGTTTTCGCGCATTTTTCCAGGCATGGGCCGGATGTGGTCGCTGAAAACCGCAGGATCAGATCCCGCGTTGCGTTTACACTTGCATGTTGATCCCGCACGCAGGATCAGACCCGGATCTGATCCTTCCCGAGAGGTGGATCAGATCCCGGGATCTGATCCTGATCGCGCGAGCGTTTACACTTGCGTTGATCGCCCTTTGATCGCCCTCGCGGGATCTGATCCTCCTCGCGGGATCCAGTGTAAACGCAGAGTCGATCATCGGGGTCGCCGCCCGCAGGGGACGGTTCCTCCTCGCCAGGGACGGACGCAGGGGGGCCAGCCTGGGCCTCCATTTCATGGCTCGAGGACTCGTCAGAGGACGGGCCATCCCGCCCCCCTCCGGCCCTTGCCACCTTGGTGCCAGCCTCCCTGGAAGTGTCCGGCGAACGCTGGCGGCGCTTAGAGCGCCGCCTTCGCCGTCCAGCCACCCCGGAACCGGCCCCCGAGACCGAAGCGACACACGCCTCGGTGGCACAGACGAGCTGAGCCGGGCCGTTGGTGCCCCTGCAGGAGACACACTCCACGACAGGGAAATCCCCGCCGAGGCGCGCCCCACACTCCCGACAAGAGGAGTCAGCGGGGTAAGGCCCTGAGGCCTCGCCCCACCGACTGCAACTCTTAATCGGGAGGAGAGTAGGGGGCACGGGTGTCTGCAGGGGGTCCGCAGGCGTCTCCCCGGACGGGGCAGGAGAAGACTGAGGCGGGGAAGGAGGCGACGAAGCCGAAGGCTTGGGGGACAGCAGAGTGGAAGAAGTGGAAGGAGAAACAGATGAAACAGGAACTTGATGTTTTCCTCCGCAGGCGAGGATGCAGGGGCCTCATCATCGTCAGAGACGCTGGTAGAGGCCCAAGCCTTGGAGGGGGACGCCCTGTTGGCGAAGGAGTTGGGGCACAACCGAAAGTTGTGCCCCGTCTCCCCGCAGGACGTACACTTTGACACATTGGGGCAATCCCTGATGGAATGCCCCACCTTAAAACACGTGACCAAGGAGCAATCCTTGGCCACGTGCCCCTCGGCCCCGCACCGGGCACTGGTCCGCTTTTAACCCGGGTAAGATACCCAGGCGTTCCTACTCCCAATACGGAGGACCGAAGGAATGTTTGATTTGATCCGCATGCGGTACTGGCGGGTGCCGTTAAAGACGGTCGGCTCACCCTGGTAGGTACAATACCTACCAACGATCACCTCCCCGTACTCCGACAACCGCCTGCGGACAATCTTGTCTACCCCAAGGTCGACATTCAAAATGGTGACCATGGAGACAGCACCGGTGTAATTGGATGTACACCCGATGATGTCCCCAATCTTGGGGCCTAATCTTAAAAACAACATTCAACTTCTTCGGGGGAAGGGCCAAAATAATGGTCGCGCGTCACAACCCCCCTCTCCCGAAGATGACCGAAAACCTTTTCAGGCAAAGTGACTTCCTCATACTGCAGGAGCAGCGCACAGTCGGACTTACGACTGGGCATGACTCCCGCAGCAGCGGAGGATAAAGAAAACAAAATAAAGGAAAGAGCGGCCTCCCCTAGGGCCGTGGAAATAAGGAACGAAAGTAAAAAGCGCTTTTTTTGCGAAAAACGAAAAGAAGAAAGAAACAGCAATTAAGCGAGAACAAAAGGTACTGCCTCACCTGTGTTAGAGCCTAAGCTCAGCATGCATCCACAGGGTGTTGGGAGAAAAAAGGCGATCGCTTGTCGGAAAAGACTAGGAAATGGCAGGTGAAGAAGCGGCTAAGGGAAAGATCTTAGCCAAAAGGCCGAGACTGACTGTAGACTGACTCGATCGCGTAGAGCGCGGCACTTATATAGAGGCTCGGCGCGCCCTCCCGCGGCCAGACCCGGCCAGCTTTCCTCAAGCTGTTGCGCGTTACCTAACTTTCGGCTAAGCTTGGACGTCCCCGACCAAATAAGCTTAATGAAGAATGAAACCCATAGAGAAATGTTGGCTTATCTGATTGGGTGTTAAAAACAACCTACAATTGTGCTACTCACCTACGAGTTTCATAACGAGGGGAAAATCATGGAATTCAAATGGTCGCGTTCCCGCAAACCGCCATCTTTTCGAATGGCCCGCCAGTCACTGCGGGGGTATGACATAATGACGGACAACTCCCGCATGGGCCCGGACGGATATACCCCTACTTCATGTATATATACCGCGTGCAGTTAAACACTCCAGGTACTGCCAGGCTTTTGGATGTCAAAATGCCAGCGGGAAAAACTGGGGAATTATTTCTATGCAGTTCCCAACAAGGACAAGAGACCTGGGTTGTTTAGGAAGTGGGCTGCGGCCATCAAAGTTGAGAAATTTCTCAAAGTCGGCTACAAATACAGTCGAAATGATGTGATTTGTAGCGATCACTTCACCGTGGAGGATTAATTGGGAGGAGGATTGCTGGCCAAACTCACCGGTTCGAAGCCAAGAAAAATACTAAAGGAACATGCCGTACATATTTATGGTATCATGGAGGAAGAAGGGGTATGTGTCAGACGGTCTTTACCTTCTAGTCTTTATCCTCAAAACTATTTCGTTCCAGAAGTTAAAAATTGACCTATCTGTAGCTTTACATGCTCTCGAGAGGATCCGATCGAAAGACAAGTTATCTGAGACTAAATCCGAGAATTATTTCAAGGCAAAAAAGTCATGTTCTTTGAGCGACAGCGCAAAGCCTAGTATTTTGACGCGCATACAATACGCTACAAATAATCTCGCGGCAGAGACATGTAATGCCTATCGTTCTATAATATTCACTCCTTGGAACTTAAACTATGTTCAGATCATAGCCCTTGGCCTTGGCAATCGACTTCCGAAAGATTTAGCAAGATTTAAATTTTTATATAAAAAAATAATGTCCTGCGTTCTGTAAATGAACGAAACCATCTGTTTTTCTCCTACTGACGAATGAAACAATTTTCTTGTAAAAATCCCTTTATTTTTATATAATCTATAATATCTAATGTGTAACAATACCGTGTAAGTTATTGTATGATTTCCTTGCTTCTGTTGTGTGTTTCTAGATATGTTTTTTTTATGAGTTGAACTCCACTGTGAAAACTAAATAAAAAATATCGCCATTTAATATTCACTCCTTGAAGCTTAAACTATGTTCAGATCATAGCCCTTGGCCTTCTCAATCGATTTCCGAAGGAATTAGCAAGGTACCTGAAATCTGCAATGAAATACGCACATTCAAATGTACCCTGATGCCATCGGTTTGATAAGTGTAGCGGCAATACGGCTGTCAACAAAACACATGTAGGGGTATGTGTCAGACGGTCTTTACCTTCTAGTCATTATCCTCAAAACTATTTCGTTCCAGAAGCTGAAAATTGACCTATCTGTAGCTTGACATGCTCTCGAGAGGATCCAATCGAAAGACAAGATATCTGAGACTCAATCCAAGAATCATTTCAAGGCAAAAGAGTCATGTTCTTTGAGCGAAGGCGCACAGCCAATTATATTGTGACGCGCTTACAATACACTGCAAAGAATCTCGGGCAAGACACATTTAATGCCTCCTCCTAAATATCGCCCTTTAATATTCACCCCATGAAGCTTAAACTATGTTCAGATCATAGCCCTTGGCCTTCTCAATCGATTCACGAAAGAATTAGCAAGGTACCTGAAATCTGCAGTGAAATACGCGCAGGCAAATGTACCCTGATGCCATCGGTTTGATAAGTGTACCGGCAATGCGACAGTCAACAAAACACATGTAGGGGTATGTGTCAGACGGTCTTTACCTTCTAGTCATTATCCTCAAAACTATTTCGTTCCAGAAGCTGAAAATTGACCTATCTGTAGCTTGACATGCTCTCGAGAGGATCCAATCGAAAGACAAGATATCTGAGACTCAATCCAAGAATCATTTCAAGGCAAAAGAGTCATGTTCTTTGAGCGAAGGCGCACAGCCAAGTATATTGTGACGCGCTTACAATACACTGCAAAGAATCTCGGGCAAGACACATGTAATGCCTCCTCCTAAATATCGCCCTTTAATATTCACCCCATGAAGCTTAAACTATATTCAGATCGTAGCCCTTGGCCTTGTCAATCGATTCACGAAAGAATTAGCAAGGTACCTGAAATCTGCAGTGAAATACGCGCAGGAAAATGTACCCTGATGCCATCGGTTTGATAAGTGTACCGGCAATGCGACAGTCAACAAAACACATGTAAGGGTATGTGTCAGACGGTCTTTACCTTCTAGTCATTATCCTCAAAACTATTTCGTTCCAGAAGCTGAAAATTGACCTATCTGTAGCTTGACATGCTCTCGAGAGGATCCAATCGAAAGACAAGATATCTGAGACTCAATCCAAGAATCATTTCAAGGCAAAAGAGTCATGTTCTTTGAGCGAAGGCGCACAGCCAAGTATATTGTGACGCGCTTACAATACACTGCAAAGAATCTCGGGCAAGACACATGTAATGCCTCCTCCTAAATATCGCCCTTTAATATTCACCCCATGAAACTTAAACTATATTCAGATCGTAGCCCTTGGCCTTGTCAATCGATTCACGAAAGAATTAGCAAGGTACCTAAAATCTGCAGTGAAATACGCGCAGGCAAATGTACCCTGATGCCATCGGTTTGATAAGTGTACCGGCAATGCGACAGTCAACAAAACACATGTAGGGGTATGTGTCAGACGGTCTTTACCTTCTAGTCATTATCCTCAAAACTATTTCGTTCCAGAAGCTGAAAATTGACCTATCTGTAGCTTGACATGCTCTCGAGAGGATCCAATCGAAAGACAAGATATCTGAGACTCAATCCAAGAATCATTTCAAGGCAAAAGAGTCATGTTCTTTGAGCGAAGGCGCACAGCCAAGTATATTGTGACGCGCTTACAATACACTGCAAAGAATCTCGGGCAAGACACATGTAATGCCTCCTCCTAAATATCGCCCTTTAATATTCACCCCATGAAGCTTAAACTATATTCAGATCGTAGCCCTTGGCCTTGTCAATCGATTCACGAAAGAATTAGCAAGGTACCTGAAATCT
Source organism: Luidia sarsii (assembly GCA_949987565.1). Classification (NCBI taxonomy): domain Eukaryota; kingdom Metazoa; phylum Echinodermata; class Asteroidea; order Paxillosida; family Luidiidae; genus Luidia; species Luidia sarsii. Next base: position 24,527,027 of record OX465101.1, on the reverse strand, counting down.
GCAGTGAAATACGCGCAGGAAAATGTACCCTGATGCCATCGGTTTGATAAGTGTACCGGCAATGCGACAGTCAACAAAACACATGTAGGGGTATGTGTCAGACGGTCTTTACCTTCTAGTCATTATCCTCAAAACTATTTCGTTCCAGAAGCTGAAAATTGACCTATCTGTAGCTTGACATGCTCTCGAGAGGATCCAATCGAAAGACAAGTTATCTGAGACTCAATCCAAGAATCATTTCAAGGCAAAAGAGTCATGTTCTTTGAGCGAAGGCGCACAGCCAAGTATATTGTGACGCGCTTACAATACACTGCAAAGAATCTCGGGCAAGACACATGTAATGCCTCCTCCTAAATATCGCCCTTTAATATTCACCACATGAAGCTTAAACTATATTCAGATCGTAGCCCTTGGCCTTGTCAATCGATTCACGAAAGAATTAGCAAGGTACCTGAAATCTGCAGTGAAATACGCGCAGGAAAATGTACCCTGATGCCATCGGTTTGATAAGTGTACCGGCAATGCGACTGTCAACAAAACACATGTAGGGGTATGTGTCAGACGGTCTTTACCTTCTAGTCATTATCCTCAAAACTATTTCGTTCCAGAAGCTGAAAATTGACCTATCTGTAGCTTGACATGCTCTCGAGAGGATCCAATCGAAAGACAAGTTATCTGAGACTCAATCCAAGAATCATTTCAAGGCAAAAGAGTCATGTTCTTTGAGCGAAGGCGCACAGCCAAGTATATTGTGACGCGCTTACAATACACTGCAAAGAATCTCGGGCAAGACACATGTAATGCCTCCTCCTAAATATCGCCCTTTAATATTCACCCCATGAAGCTTAAACTATATTCAGATCGTAGCCCTTGGCCTTGTCAATCGATTCACGAAAGAATTAGCAAGGTACCTGAAATCTGCAGTGAAATACGCGCAGGAAAATGGACCCTGATGCCATCGGTTTGATAAGTGTACCGGCAATGCGACAGTCAACAAAACACATGTAGGGGTATGTGTCAGACGGTCTTTACCTTCTAGTCATTATCCTCAAAACTATTTCGTTCCAGAAGCTGAAAATTGACCTATCTGTAGCTTGACATGCTCTCAAGAGGATCCAATCGAAAGACAAGATATCTGAGACTCAATCCAAGAATCATTTCAAGGCAAAAGAGTCATGTTCTTTGAGCGAAGGCGCACAGCCAAGTATATTGTGACGCGCTTACAATACACTGCAAAGAATCTCGGGCAAGACACATGTAATGCCTCCTCCTAAATATCGCCCTTTAATATTCACCCCATGAAGCGTAAAACTATGTTCAGATCGTAGCCCTTGGCCTTGTCAATCGATTCAGGAAAGAATTAGCAAGGTACCTGAAATCTGCAGTGAAATACGCGCAGGAAAATGTACCCTGATGCCATCGGTTTGATAAGTGTACCGGCAATGCGACAGTCAACAAAACACATGTAGGGGTATGTGTCAGACGGTCTTTACCTTCTAGTCATTATCCTCAAAACTATTTCGTTCCAGAAGCTGAAAATTGACCTATCTGTAACTTGACATGCTCTCGAGAGGATCCAATCGAAAGACAAGATATCTGAGACTCAATCCAAGAATCATTTCAAGGCAAAAGAGTCATGTTCTTTGAGCGAAGGCGCACAGCCAAGTATATTCTGACGCGCTTACAATACACTGCAAAGAATCTCGGGCAAGACACATGTAATGCCTCCTCCTAAATATCGCCCTTTAATATTCACCCCATGAAGCTTAAACTATATTCAGATCGTAGCCCTTGGCCTTGTCAATCGATTCACGAAGGAATTAGCAAAATACCTGAAATCTGCAGTGAAATACGCGCAGGCAAATGTACCCTGATGCCATCGGTTTGATAAGTGTACCGGCAATGCGACAGTCAATAAAACACATGTAGGGGTATGTGTCAGACGGTTTTTACCTTCTAGTCATTATCCTCAAAACTGTTTCGTTCCAGAAGCTGAAAATTGACCTATCTGTAGCTTGACATGCTCTCGAGAGGATCCAATCGAAAGACAAGATATCTGAGACTCAATCCAAGAATCATTTCAAGGCAAAAGAGTCATGTTCTTTGAGCGAAGGCGCACAGCCAAGTATATTGTGACGCGCTTACAATACACTGCAAAGAATCTCGGGCAAGACACATGTAATGCCTCCTCCTAAATATCGCCCTTTAATATTCACCCCATGAAGCTTAAACTATATTCAGATCGTAGCCCTTGGCCTTGTCAATCGATTCACGAAGGAATTAGCAAGGTACCTGAAATCTGCAGTGAAATACGCGCAGGCAAATGTACCCTGATGCCATCGGTTTGATAAGTGTACCGGCAATGCGACTGTCAACAAAACACATGTAGGGGTATGTGTCAGACGGTCTTTACCTTCTAGTCATTATCCTCAAAACTATTTCGTTCCAGAAGCTGAAAATTGACCTATCTGTAGCTTGACATGCTCTCGAGAGGATCCAATCGAAAGACAAGATATCTGAGACTCAATCCAAGAATCATTTCAAGGCAAAAGAGTCATGTTCTTTGAGCGAAGGCGCACAGCCAAGTATATTGTGACGCGCTTACAATACACTGCAAAGAATCTCGGGCAAGACACATGTAATGCCTCCTCCTAAATATCGCCCTTTAATATTCACCCCATGAAACTTAAACTATATTCAGATCGTAGCCCTTGGCCTTGTCAATCGATTCACGAAAGAATTAGCAAGGTACCTAAAATCTGCAGTGAAATACGCGCAGGCAAATGTACCCTGATGCCATCGGTTTGATAAGTGTACCGGCAATGCGACAGTCAACAAAACACATGTAGGGGTATGTGTCAGACGGTCTTTACCTTCTAGTCATTATCCTCAAAACTATTTCGTTCCAGAAGCTGAAAATTGACCTATCTGTAGCTTGACATGCTCTCGAGAGGATCCAATCGAAAGACAAGATATCTGAGACTCAATCCAAGAATCATTTCAAGGCAAAAGAGTCATGTTCTTTGAGCGAAGGCGCACAGCCAAGTATATTGTGACGCGCTTACAATACACTGCAAAGAATCTCGGGCAAGACACATGTAATGCCTCCTCCTAAATATCGCCCTTTAATATTCACCCCATGAAGCTTAAACTATATTCAGATCGTAGCCCTTGGCCTTGTCAATCGATTCACGAAAGAATTAGCAAGGTACCTGAAATCTGCAGTGAAATACGCGCAGGAAAATGTACCCTGATGCCATCGGTTTGATAAGTGTACCGGCAATGCGACAGTCAACAAAACACATGTAGGGGTATGTGTCAGACGGTCTTTACCTTCTAGTCATTATCCTCAAAACTATTTCGTTCCAGAAGCTGAAAATTGACCTATCTGTAGCTTGACATGCTCTCGAGAGGATCCAATCGAAAGACAAGTTATCTGAGACTCAATCCAAGAATCATTTCAAGGCAAAAGAGTCATGTTCTTTGAGCGAAGGCGCACAGCCAAGTATATTGTGACGCGCTTACAATACACTGCAAAGAATCTCGGGCAAGACACATGTAATGCCTCCTCCTAAATATCGCCCTTTAATATTCACCACATGAAGCTTAAACTATATTCAGATCGTAGCCCTTGGCCTTGTCAATCGATTCACGAAAGAATTAGCAAGGTACCTGAAATCTGCAGTGAAATACGCGCAGGAAAATGTACCCTGATGCCATCGGTTTGATAAGTGTACCGGCAATGCGACTGTCAACAAAACACATGTAGGGGTATGTGTCAGACGGTCTTTACCTTCTAGTCATTATCCTCAAAACTATTTCGTTCCAGAAGCTGAAAATTGACCTATCTGTAGCTTGACATGCTCTCGAGAGGATCCAATCGAAAGACAAGTTATCTGAGACTCAATCCAAGAATCATTTCAAGGCAAAAGAGTCATGTTCTTTGAGCGAAGGCGCACAGCCAAGTATATTGTGACGCGCTTACAATACACTGCAAAGAATCTCGGGCAAGACACATGTAATGCCTCCTCCTAAATATCGCCCTTTAATATTCACCCCATGAAGCTTAAACTATATTCAGATCGTAGCCCTTGGCCTTGTCAATCGATTCACGAAAGAATTAGCAAGGTACCTGAAATCTGCAGTGAAATACGCGCAGGAAAATGTACCCTGATGACATCGGTTTGATAAGTGTACCGGCAATGCGACAGTCAACAAAACACATGTAGGGGTATGTGTCAGACGGTCTTTACCTTCTAGTCATTATCCTCAAAACTATTTCGTTCCAGAAGCTGAAAATTGACCTATCTGTAGCTTGACATGCTCTCAAGAGGATCCAATCGAAAGACAAGATATCTGAGACTCAATCCAAGAATCATTTCAAGGCAAAAGAGTCATGTTCTTTGAGCGAAGGCGCACAGCCAAGTATATTGTGACGCGCTTACAATACACTGCAAAGAATCTCGGGCAAGACACATGTAATGCCTCCTCCTAAATATCGCCCTTTAATATTCACCCCATGAAGCGTAAAACTATGTTCAGATCGTAGCCCTTGGCCTTGTCAATCGATTCACGAAAGAATTAGCAAGGTACCTGAAATCTGCAGTGAAATACGCGCAGGAAAATGTACCCTGATGCCATCGGTTTGATAAGTGTACCGGCAATGCGACAGTCAACAAAACACATGTAGGGGTATGTGTCAGACGGTCTTTACCTTCTAGTCATTATCCTCAAAACTATTTCGTTCCAGAAGCTGAAAATTGACCTATCTGTAACTTGACATGCTCTCGAGAGGATCCAATCGAAAGACAAGATATCTGAGACTCAATCCAAGAATCATTTCAAGGCAAAAGAGTCATGTTCGCTGAGCGAAGGCGCACAGCCAAGTATATTCTGACGCGCTTACAATACACTGCAAAGAATCTCGGGCAAGACACATGTAATGCCTCCTCCTAAATATCGCCCTTTAATATTCACCCCATGAAGCTTAAACTATATTCAGATCGTAGCCCTTGGCCTTGTCAATCGATTCACGAAGGAATTAGCAAAATACCTGAAATCTGCAGTGAAATACGCGCAGGCAAATGTACCCTGATGCCATCGGTTTGATAAGTGTACCGGCAATGCGACAGTCAATAAAACACATGTAGGGGTATGTGTCAGACGGTTTTTACCTTCTAGTCATTATCCTCAAAACTATTTCGTTCCAGAAGCTGAAAATTGACCTATCTGTAGCTTGACATGCTCTCGAGAGGATCCAATCGAAAGACAAGATATCTGAGACTCAATCCAAGAATCATTTCAAGGCAAAAGAGTCATGTTCTTTGAGCGAAGGCGCACAGCCAAGTATATTGTGACGCGCTTACAATACACTGCAAAGAATCTCGGGCAAGACACATGTAATGCCTCCTCCTAAATATCGCCCTTTAATATTCACCCCATGAAGCTTAAACTATATTCAGATCGTAGCCCTTGGCCTTGTCAATCGATTCACGAAAGAATTAGCAAGGTACCTGAAATCTGCAGTGAAATACGCGCAGGCAAATGTACCCTGATGCCATCGGTTTGATAAGTGTACCGGCAATGCGACTGTCAACAAAACACATGTAGGGGTATGTGTCAGACGGTCTTTACCTTCTAGTCATTATCCTCAAAACTATTTCGTTCCAGAAGCTGAAAATTGACCTATCTGTAGCTTGACATGCTCTCGAGAGGATCCAATCGAAAGACAAGATATCTGAGACTCAATCCAAGAATCATTTCAAGGCAAAAGAGTCATGTTCTTTGAGCGAAGGCGCACAGCCAAGTATATTGTGACGCGCTTACAATACACTGCAAAGAATCTTGGGCAAGACACATGTAATGCCTCCTCCTAATTATCGCCCTTTAATATTCACCCCATGAAGCTTAAACTATATTCAGATCGTAGCCCTTGGCCTTGTCAATCGATTCACGAAGGAATTAGCAAGGTACCTGAAATCTGCAGTGAAATACGCACAGGCAAATGTACCCTGATGCCATCGGTTTGATAAGTGTACCGGCAATGCGACAGTCAACAAAACACATGTAGGGGTATGTGTCAGACGGTTTTTACCTTCTAGTCATTATCCTCAAAACTATTTCGTTCCAGAAGCTGAAAATTGACCTATCTGTAGCTTGACATGCTCTCGAGAGGATCCAATCGAAAGACAAGATATCTGAGACTCAATCCAAGAATCATTTCAAGGCAAAAGAGTCATGTTCTTTGAGCGAAGGCGCACAGCCAAGTATATTGTGACGCGCTTACAATACACTGCAAAGAATCTCGGGCAAGACACATGTAATGCCTCCTCCTAAATATCGCCCTTTAATATTCACCCCATGAAGCTTAAACTATATTCAGATCGTAGCCCTTGGCCTTGTCAATCGATTCACGAAGGAATTAGCAAAATACCTGAAATCTGCAGTGAAATACGCGCAGGCAAATGTACCCTGATGCCATCGGTTTGATAAGTGTACCGGCAATGCGACAGTCAATAAAACACATGTAGGGGTATGTGTCAGACGGTTTTTACCTTCTAGTCATTATCCTCAAAACTATTTCGTTCCAGAAGCTGAAAATTGACCTATCTGTAGCTTGACATGCTCTCGAGAGGATCCAATCGAAAGACAAGATATCTGAGACTCAATCCAAGAATCATTTCAAGGCAAAAGAGTCATGTTCTTTGAGCGAAGGCGCACAGCCAAGTATATTGTGACGCGCTTACAATACACTGCAAAGAATCTCGGGCAAGACACATGTAATGCCTCCTCCTAAATATCGCCCTTTAATATTCACCCCATGAAGCTTAAACTATATTCAGATCGTAGCCCTTGGCCTTGTCAATCGATTCACGAAGGAATTAGCAAGGTACCTGAAATCTGCAGTGAAATACGCGCAGGCAAATGTACCCTGATGCCATCGGTTTGATACGTGTACCGGCAATGCGACTGTCAACAAAACACATGTAGGGGTATGTGTCAGACGGTCTTTACCTTCTAGTCATTATCCTCAAAACTATTTCGTTCCAGAAGCTGAAAATTGACCTATCTGTAGCTTGACATGCTCTCGAGAGGATCCAATCGAAAGACAAGATATCTGAGACTCAATCCAAGAATCATTTCAAGGCAAAAGAGTCATGTTCTTTGAGCGAAGGCGCACAGCCAAGTATATTGTGACGCGCTTACAATACACTGCAAAGAATCTCGGGCAAGACACATGTAATGCCTCCTCCTAAATATCGCCCTTTAATAATCACCCCATGAAGCTTAAACTATATTCAGATCGTAGCCCTTGGCCTTGTCAATCGATTCACGAAAGAATTAGCAAGGTACCTGAAATCTGCAGTGAAATACGCGCAGGCAAATGTACCCTGATGCCATCGGTTTGATAAGTGTACCGGCAATGCGACTGTCAACAAAACACATGTAGGGGTATGTGTCAGACGGTCTTTACCTTCTAGTCATTATCCTCAAAACTATTTCGTTCCAGAAGCTGAAAATTGACCTATCTGTAGCTTGACATGCTCTCGAGAGGATCCAATCGAAAGACAAGATATCTGAGACTCAATCCAAGAATCATTTCAAGGCAAAAGAGTCATGTTCTTTGAGCGAAGGCGCACAGCCAAGTATATTGTGACGCGCTTACAATACACTGCAAAGAATCTTGGGCAAGACACATGTAATGCCTCCTCCTAAATATCGCCCTTTAATATTCACCCCATGAAGCTTAAACTATATTCAGATCGTAGCCCTTGGCCTTGTCAATCGATTCACGAAGGAATTAGCAAGGTACCTGAAATCTGCAGTGAAATACGCGCAGGCAAATGTACCCTGATGCCATCGGTTTGATACGTGTACCGGCAATGCGACTGTCAACAAAACACATGTAGGGGTATGTGTCAGACGGTCTTTACCTTCTAGTCATTATCCTCAAAACTATTTCGTTCCAGAAGCTGAAAATTGACCTATCTGTAGCTTGACATGCTCTCGAGAGGATCCAATCGAAAGACAAGATATCTGAGACTCAATCCAAGAATCATTTCAAGGCAAAAGAGTCATGTTCTTTGAGCGAAGGCGCACAGCCAAGTATATTGTGACGCGCTTACAATACACTGCAAAGAATCTCGGGCAAGACACATGTAATGCCTCCTCCTAAATATCGCCCTTTAATAATCACCCCATGAAGCTTAAACTATATTCAGATCGTAGCCCTTGGCCTTGTCAATCGATTCACGAAAGAATTAGCAAGGTACCTGAAATCTGCAGTGAAATACGCGCAGGCAAATGTACCCTGATGCCATCGGTTTGATAAGTGTACCGGCAATGCGACTGTCAACAAAACACATGTAGGGGTATGTGTCAGACGGTCTTTACCTTCTAGTCATTATCCTCAAAACTATTTCGTTCCAGAAGCTGAAAATTGACCTATCTGTAGCTTGACATGCTCTCGAGAGGATCCAATCGAAAGACAAGATATCTGAGACTCAATCCAAGAATCATTTCAAGGCAAAAGAGTCATGTTCTTTGAGCGAAGGCGCACAGCCAAGTATATTGTGACGCGCTTACAATACACTGCAAAGAATCTTGGGCAAGACACATGTAATGCCTCCTCCTAAATATCGCCCTTTAATATTCACCCCATGAAGCTTAAACTATATTCAGATCGTAGCCCTTGGCCTTGTCAATCGATTCACGAAGGAATTAGCAAGGTACCTGAAATCTGCAGTGAAATACGCGCAGGCAAATGTACCCTGATGCCATCGGTTTGATAATTGTACCGGCAATGCGACAGTCAACAAAACACATGTAGGGGTATGTGTCAGACGGTTTTTACCTTCTAGTCATTATCCTCAAAACTATTTCGTTCCAGAAGCTGAAAATTGACCTATCTGTAGCTTGACATGCTCTCGAGAGGATCCAATCGAAAGACAAGTTATCTGAGACTCAATCCAAGAATCATTTCAAGGCAAAAGAGTCATGTTCTTTGAGCGAAGGCGCACAGCCAAGTATATTGTGACGCGCTTACAATACACTGCAAAGAATCTCGGGCAAGACACATGTAATGCCTCCTCCTAAATATCGCCCTTTAATATTCACCCCATGAAGCTTAAACTATATTCAGATCGTAGCCCTTGGCCTTGTCAATCGATTCACGAAGGAATTAGCAAGGTACCTGAAATCTGCAGTGAAATACGCGCAGGCAAATGTACCCTGATGCCATCGGTTTGATAAGTGTACCGGCAATGCGACTGTCAACAAAACACATGTAGGGGTATGTGTCAGACGGTCTTTACCTTCTAGTCATTATCCTCAAAACTATTTCGTTCCAGAAGCTGAAAATTGACCTATCTGTAGCTTGACATGCTCTCGAGAGGATCCAATCGAAAGACAAGATATCTGAGACTCAATCCAAGAATCATTTCAAGGCAAAAGAGTCATGTTCTTTGAGCGAAGGCGCACAGCCAAGTATATTGTGACGCGCTTACAATACACTGCAAAGAATCTCGGGCAAGACACATGTAATGCCTCCTCCTAAATATCGCCCTTTAATAATCACCCCATGAAGCTTAAACTATATTCAGATCGTAGCCCTTGGCCTTGTCAATCGATTCACGAAAGAATTAGCAAGGTACCTGAAATCTGCAGTGAAATACGCGCAGGCAAATGTACCCTGATGCCATCGGTTTGATAAGTGTACCGGCAATGCGACTGTCAACAAAACACATGTAGGGGTATGTGTCAGACGGTCTTTACCTTCTAGTCATTATCCTCAAAACTATTTCGTTCCAGAAGCTGAAAATTGACCTATCTGTAGCTTGACATGCTCTCGAGAGGATCCAATCGAAAGACAAGATATCTGAGACTCAATCCAAGAATCATTTCAAGGCAAAAGAGTCATGTTCTTTGAGCGAAGGCGCACAGCCAAGTATATTGTGACGCGCTTACAATACACTGCAAAGAATCTTGGGCAAGACACATGTAATGCCTCCTCCTAAATATCGCCCTTTAATATTCACCCCATGAAGCTTAAACTATATTCAGATCGTAGCCCTTGGCCTTGTCAATCGATTCACGAAGGAATTAGCAAGGTACCTGAAATCTGCAGTGAAATACGCGCAGGCAAATGTACCCTGATGCCATCGGTTTGATAAGTGTACCGGCAATGCGACAGTCAACAAAACACATGTAGGGGTATGTGTCAGACGGTTTTTACCTTCTAGTCATTATCCTCAAAACTATTTCGTTCCAGAAGCTGAAAATTGACCTATCTGTAGCTTGACATGCTCTCGAGAGGATCCAATCGAAAGACAAGTTATCTGAGACTCAATCCAAGAATCATTTCAAGGCAAAAGAGTCATGTTCTTTGAGCGAAGGCGCACAGCCAAGTATATTGTGACGCGCTTACAATACACTACAAAGAATCTCGGGCAAGACACATGTAATGCCTCCTCCTAAATATCGCCCTTTAATATTCACCCCATGAAGCTTAAACTATATTCAGATCGTAGCCCTTGGCCTTGTCAATCGATTCACGAAGGAATTAGCAAGGTACCTGAAATCTGCAGTGAAATACGCGCAGGCAAATGTACCCTGATGCCATCGGTTTGATAAGTGTACCGGCAATGCGACAGTCAACAAAACACATGTAGGGGTATGTGTCAGACGGTTTTTACCTTCTAGTCATTATCCTCAAAACTATTTCGTTCCAGAAGCTGAAAATTGACCTATCTGTAGCTTGACATGCTCTCGAGAGGATCCAATCGAAAGACAAGTTATCTGAGACTCAATCCAAGAATCATTTCAAGGCAAAAGAGTCATGTTCTTTGAGCGAAGGCGCACAGCCAAGTATATTGTGACGCGCTTACAATACACTGCAAAGAATCTCGGGCAAGACACATGTAATGCCTCCTCCTAAATATCGCCCTTTAATATTCACCCCATGAAGCTTAAACTATATTCAGATCGTAGCCCTTGGCCTTGTCAATCGATTCACGAAGGAATTAGCAAGGTACCTGAAATCTGCAGTGAAATACGCGCAGGCAAATGTACCCTGATGCCATCGGTTTGATAAGTGTACCGGAAATGCGACAGTCAACAAAACACATGTAGGGGTATGTGTCAGACGGTTTTTACCTTCTAGTCATTATCCTCAAAACTATTTCGTTCCAGAAGCTGAAAATTGACCTATCTGTAGCTTGACATGCTCTCGAGAGGATCCAATCGAAAGACAAGATATCTGAGACTCAATCCAAGAATCATTTCAAGGCAAAAGAGTCATGTTCTTTGAGCGAAGGCGCACAGCCAAGTATATTGTGACGCGCTTACAATACACTGCAAAGAATCTCGGGCAAGACACATGTAATGCCTCCTCCTAAATATCGCCCTTTAATATTCACCCCATGACGCTTAAACTATATTCAGATCGTAGCCCTTGGCCTTGTCAATCGATTTCCGAAAGAATTAGCAAGGTACCTGAAATCTGCACCGAAACACGCCCAGGCAAATGTACCCTGATGCCATCGGTTTGATAAGTGTACCCGTCCGGCAATGCGACTGTCAACAAAACACATGTAGGGGTATGTGTCTGACGGTCTTTACCTTCTAGTCATTATCCTCAAAACTATTTCGTTCCAGAAGCTGAAAATTGACCTATCTGTAGCTTGACATGCTCTCGAGAGGATCCAATCGAAAGACAAGATATCTGAGACTCAATCCAAGAATCATTTCAAGGCAAAAGAGTCATGCTCTTTGAGCGAAGGCGCACAGCCAAGTATATTGTGACGCGCTTACAATACACTGCAAATAATCTCGGGCAAGACACATGTAATGCCTCCTCCTAAATATCGCCCTTTAATATTCACCCTATGAAGCTTAAACTATATTCAGATCGTAGCCCTTGGCCTTGTCAATCGATTCACGAAAGAATTAGCAAGGTACCTGAAATCTGCAGTGAAATACGCGCAGGAAAATGTACCCTGATGCCATCGGTTTGATAAGTGTACCGGCAATGCGACAGTCAACAAAACACATGTAGGGGTATGTGTCAGACGGTCTTTACCTTCTAGTCATTATCCTCAAAACTATTTCGTTCCAGAAGCTGAAAATTGACCTATCTGTAGCTTGACATGCTCTCGAGACGATCCAATCGAAAGACAAGATATCTGAGACTCAATCCAAGAATCATTTCAAGGCAAAAGAGTCATGTTCTTTGAGCGAAGGCGCATAGCCAAGTATATTGTGACGCGCTTACAATACACTGCAAAGAATCTCGGGCAAGACACATGTAATGCCTCCTCCTAAATATCGCCCTTTAATATTCATCCCATGAAGCTTAAACTATGTTCAATTTATAGCCCTTGGCATTGTCAATCGATTTCCGAAAGAATTAGCAAGGTACCTGAAATCTGCACCGAAACACGCCCAGGCAAATGTACCCTGATGCCATCGGTTTGATAAGTGTACCGGCAATGCGACTGTCAACAAAACACATGTAAGGGTGTGTGTCAGACGGTCTTTACCTTCTAGTCATTATCCTCAAAACTATTTCGTTCCAGAAGCTGAAAATTGACCTATCTGTAGCTTGACATGCTCTCGAGAGGATCCAATCGAAAGACAAGATATCTGAGACTCAATCCAAGAATCATTTCAAGGCAAAAGAGTCATGTTCTTTGAGCGAAGGCGCACAGCCAAGTATATTGTGACGCGCTTACAATACACTGCAAAGAATCACGGGCAAGACACATGTAATGCCTCCTCCTAAATATCGCCCTTTAATATTCACCCCATGAAGCTTAAACTATATTCAGATCGTAGCCCTTGGCCTTGTCAATCGATTCACGAAGGAATTAGCAAGGTACCTGAAATCTGCACCGGAACACGCCCAGGCAAATGTACAATGATGCCATCGGTTTGATAAGTGTACCGGCAATGCGACTGTCAACAAAACACATGTAGGGGTATGTGTCAGACGGTCTTTACCTTCTAGTCATTATCCTCAAAACTATTTCGTTCCAGAAGCTGAAAATTGACATATCTGTAGCTTGACATGCTCTCGAGAGGATCCAATCGAAAGACAAGATATCTGAGACTCAATCCAAGAATCATTTCAAGGCAAAAGAGTCATGTTCTTTGAGCGAAGGCGCACAGCCAAGTATATTGTGACGCGCTTACAATACACTGCAAATAATCTCGGGCAAGACACATGTAATGCCTCCTCCTAAATATCGCCCTTTAATATTCACCCCATGAAGCTTAAACTATATTCAGATCGTAGCCCTTGGCCTTGTCAATCGATTCACGAAAGAATTAGCAAGGTACCTGAAATCTGCACCGAAACACGCCCAGGCAAATGTACCCTGATGCCATCGGTTTGATAAGTGTACCGGCAATGCGACTGTCAACAAAACACATGTAGGGGTATGTGTCAGACGGTCTTTACCTTCTAGTCATTATCCTCAAAACTATTTCGTTCCAGAAGCTGAAAAATTGACCTATCTGTAGCTTGACATGCTCTCGAGAGGATCCAATCAAAAGACAAGATATCTGAGACTCAATCCAAGAATCATTTCAAGGCAAAAGAGTCATGTTCTTTGAGCGAAGGTGCACATCCAAGTATATTGTGACGCGCTTACAATACACTGCAAAGAATCTCGGGCAAGACACATGTAATGCCTCCTCCTAAATATCGCCCTTTAATATTCACCCCATGAAGCTTAAACTATATTCAGATCGTAGCCCTTGGCCTTGTCAATCGATTTCCGAAAGATTTAGCAAGGTACCTGAAATCTGCACCGAAACACGCCCAGGCAAATGTACCCTGATGCCATCGGTTTGATAAGTGTACCGGCAATGCGACTGTCAACAAAACACATGTAGGGGTATGTGTCAGACGGTCTTTACCTTCTAGTCATTATCCTCAAAACTATTTCGTTCCAGAAGCTGAAAAATTGACCTATCTGTAGCTTGACATGCTCTCGAGAGGATCCAATCGAAAGACAAGATATCTGAGACTCAATCCAAGAATCATTTCAAGGCAAAAAAGTCATGTTCTTTGAGCGAAGGCGCACAGCCAAGTATATTGTGACGCGCTTACAATACACTGCAAAGAATCTTGGGCAAGACACATGTAATGCCTCCTCCTAAATATCGCCCTTTAATATTCACCCCATGAAGCTTAAACTATATTCAGATCGTAGCCCTTGGCCTTGTCAATCGATTCACGAAGGAATTAGCAAGGTACCTGAAATCTGCAGTGAAATACGCGCAGGCAAATGTACCCTGATGCCATCGGTTTGATAAGTGTACCGGCAATGCGACAGTCAACAAAACACATGTAGGGGTATGTGTCAGACGGTTTTTACCTTCTAGTCATTATCCTCAAAACTATTTCGTTCCAGAAGCTGAAAATTGACCTATCTGTAGCTTGACATGCTCTCGAGAGGATCCAATCGAAAGACAAGTTATCTGAGACTCAATCCAAGAATCATTTCAAGGCAAAAGAGTCATGTTCTTTGAGCGAAGGCGCACAGCCAAGTATATTGTGACGCGCTTACAATACACTACAAAGAATCTCGGGCAAGACACATGTAATGCCTCCTCCTAAATATCGCCCTTTAATATTCACCCCATGAAGCTTAAACTATATTCAGATCGTAGCCCTTGGCCTTGTCAATCGATTCACGAAGGAATTAGCAAGGTACCTGAAATCTGCAGTGAAATACGCGCAGGCAAATGTACCCTGATGCCATCGGTTTGATAAGTGTACCGGCAATGCGACAGTCAACAAAACACATGTAGGGGTATGTGTCAGACGGTTTTTACCTTCTAGTCATTATCCTCAAAACTATTTCGTTCCAGAAGCTGAAAATTGACCTATCTGTAGCTTGACATGCTCTCGAGAGGATCCAATCGAAAGACAAGTTATCTGAGACTCAATCCAAGAATCATTTCAAGGCAAAAGAGTCATGTTCTTTGAGCGAAGGCGCACAGCCAAGTATATTGTGACGCGCTTACAATACACTGCAAAGAATCTCGGGCAAGACACATGTAATGCCTCCTCCTAAATATCGCCCTTTAATATTCACCCCATGAAGCTTAAACTATATTCAGATCGTAGCCCTTGGCCTTGTCAATCGATTCACGAAGGAATTAGCAAGGTACCTGAAATCTGCAGTGAAATACGCGCAGGCAAATGTACCCTGATGCCATCGGTTTGATAAGTGTACCGGAAATGCGACAGTCAACAAAACACATGTAGGGGTATGTGTCAGACGGTTTTTACCTTCTAGTCATTATCCTCAAAACTATTTCGTTCCAGAAGCTGAAAATTGACCTATCTGTAGCTTGACATGCTCTCGAGAGGATCCAATCGAAAGACAAGATATCTGAGACTCAATCCAAGAATCATTTCAAGGCAAAAGAGTCATGTTCTTTGAGCGAAGGCGCACAGCCAAGTATATTGTGACGCGCTTACAATACACTGCAAAGAATCTCGGGCAAGACACATGTAATGCCTCCTCCTAAATATCGCCCTTTAATATTCACCCCATGACGCTTAAACTATATTCAGATCGTAGCCCTTGGCCTTGTCAATCGATTTCCGAAAGAATTAGCAAGGTACCTGAAATCTGCACCGAAACACGCCCAGGCAAATGTACCCTGATGCCATCGGTTTGATAAGTGTACCCGTCCGGCAATGCGACTGTCAACAAAACACATGTAGGGGTATGTGTCTGACGGTCTTTACCTTCTAGTCATTATCCTCAAAACTATTTCGTTCCAGAAGCTGAAAATTGACCTATCTGTAGCTTGACATGCTCTCGAGAGGATCCAATCGAAAGACAAGATATCTGAGACTCAATCCAAGAATCATTTCAAGGCAAAAGAGTCATGCTCTTTGAGCGAAGGCGCACAGCCAAGTATATTGTGACGCGCTTACAATACACTGCAAATAATCTCGGGCAAGACACATGTAATGCCTCCTCCTAAATATCGCCCTTTAATATTCACCCTATGAAGCTTAAACTATATTCAGATCGTAGCCCTTGGCCTTGTCAATCGATTCACGAAAGAATTAGCAAGGTACCTGAAATCTGCAGTGAAATACGCGCAGGAAAATGTACCCTGATGCCATCGGTTTGATAAGTGTACCGGCAATGCGACAGTCAACAAAACACATGTAGGGGTATGTGTCAGACGGTCTTTACCTTCTAGTCATTATCCTCAAAACTATTTCGTTCCAGAAGCTGAAAATTGACCTATCTGTAGCTTGACATGCTCTCGAGACGATCCAATCGAAAGACAAGATATCTGAGACTCAATCCAAGAATCATTTCAAGGCAAAAGAGTCATGTTCTTTGAGCGAAGGCGCATAGCCAAGTATATTGTGACGCGCTTACAATACACTGCAAAGAATCTCGGGCAAGACACATGTAATGCCTCCTCCTAAATATCGCCCTTTAATATTCATCCCATGAAGCTTAAACTATGTTCAATTTATAGCCCTTGGCATTGTCAATCGATTTCCGAAAGAATTAGCAAGGTACCTGAAATCTGCACCGAAACACGCCCAGGCAAATGTACCCTGATGCCATCGGTTTGATAAGTGTACCGGCAATGCGACTGTCAACAAAACACATGTAAGGGTGTGTGTCAGACGGTCTTTACCTTCTAGTCATTATCCTCAAAACTATTTCGTTCCAGAAGCTGAAAATTGACCTATCTGTAGCTTGACATGCTCTCGAGAGGATCCAATCGAAAGACAAGATATCTGAGACTCAATCCAAGAATCATTTCAAGGCAAAAGAGTCATGTTCTTTGAGCGAAGGCGCACAGCCAAGTATATTGTGACGCGCTTACAATACACTGCAAAGAATCACGGGCAAGACACATGTAATGCCTCCTCCTAAATATCGCCCTTTAATATTCACCCCATGAAGCTTAAACTATATTCAGATCGTAGCCCTTGGCCTTGTCAATCGATTCACGAAGGAATTAGCAAGGTACCTGAAATCTGCACCGAAACACGCCCAGGCAAATGTACAATGATGCCATCGGTTTGATAAGTGTACCGGCAATGCGACTGTCAACAAAACACATGTAGGGGTATGTGTCAGACGGTCTTTACCTTCTAGTCATTATCCTCAAAACTATTTCGTTCCAGAAGCTGAAAATTGACATATCTGTAGCTTGACATGCTCTCGAGAGGATCCAATCGAAAGACAAGATATCTGAGACTCAATCCAAGAATCATTTCAAGGCAAAAGAGTCATGTTCTTTGAGCGAAGGCGCACAGCCAAGTATATTGTGACGCGCTTACAATACACTGCAAATAATCTCGGGCAAGACACATGTAATGCCTCCTCCTAAATATCGCCCTTTAATATTCACCCCATGAAGCTTAAACTATATTCAGATCGTAGCCCTTGGCCTTGTCAATCGATTCACGAAAGAATTAGCAAGGTACCTGAAATCTGCACCGAAACACGCCCAGGCAAATGTACCCTGATGCCATCGGTTTGATAAGTGTACCGGCAATGCGACTGTCAACAAAACACATGTAGGGGTATGTGTCAGACGGTCTTTACCTTCTAGTCATTATCCTCAAAACTATTTCGTTCCAGAAGCTGAAAAATTGACCTATCTGTAGCTTGACATGCTCTCGAGAGGATCCAATCAAAAGACAAGATATCTGAGACTCAATCCAAGAATCATTTCAAGGCAAAAGAGTCATGTTCTTTGAGCGAAGGTGCACATCCAAGTATATTGTGACGCGCTTACAATACACTGCAAAGAATCTCGGGCAAGACACATGTAATGCCTCCTCCTAAATATCGCCCTTTAATATTCACCCCATGAAGCTTAAACTATATTCAGATCGTAGCCCTTGGCCTTGTCAATCGATTTCCGAAAGATTTAGCAAGGTACCTGAAATCTGCACCGAAACACGCCCAGGC
This sequence comes from Luidia sarsii, assembly GCA_949987565.1. Classification (NCBI taxonomy): domain Eukaryota; kingdom Metazoa; phylum Echinodermata; class Asteroidea; order Paxillosida; family Luidiidae; genus Luidia; species Luidia sarsii. The sequence goes on along the minus strand of OX465101.1, from coordinate 24,509,052 downwards.
AAATGTACCCTGATGCCATCGGTTTGATAAGTGTACCGGCAATGCGACTGTCAACAAAACACATGTAGGGGTATGTGTCAGACGGTCTTTACCTTCTAGTCATTATCCTCAAAACTATTTCGTTCCAGAAGCTGAAAAATTGACCTATCTGTAGCTTGACATGCTCTCGAGAGGATCCAATCGAAAGACAAGATATCTGAGACTCAATCCAAGAATCATTTCAAGGCAAAAAAGTCATGTTCTTTGAGCGAAGGCGCACAGCCAAGTATATTGTGACGCGCTTACAATACACTGCAAAGAATCTCGGGCAAGACACATGTAATGCCTCCTCCTAAATATCGCCCTTTAATATTCACCCCATGAAGCTTAAACTATATTCAGATCGTAGCCCTTGACCTTGTCAATCGATTCACGAAAGAATTAGCAAGGTACCTGAAATCTGCAGTGAAATACGCGCAGGCAAATGTACCCTGATGCCATCGGTTTGATAAGTGTACCGGCAATGCGACAGTCAACAAAAGACATGTAAGGGTATGTGTCAGACGGTCTTTACCTTCTAGTCATTATCCTCAAAACTATTTCATTCCAGAAGCTGAAAATTGACCTATCTGTAGCTTGACATGCTCTCGAGAGGATCCAATCGAAAGACAAGATATCTGAGACTCAATCCAAGAATCATTTCAAGGCAAAAGAGTCATGTTCTTTGAGCGAAGGCGCACATCCAAGTATATTGTGAAGCGCTTACAATACACTGCAAAGAATCTCGGGCAAGACACATGTAATGCCTCCTCCTAAATATCGCTCTTTAATATTCACCCCATGAAGCTTAAACTATATTCAGATCGTAGCCCTTGGCCTTGTCAATCGATTTCCGAAAGAATTAGCAAGGTACCTTAAATCTGCACCGAAACACGCCCAGGCAAATGTACCCTGATGCCATCGGTTTGATAAGTGTACCGGCAATGCGACTGTCAACAAAACACATGTAGGGGTATGTGTCAGACGGTCTTTACCTTCTAGTCATTATCCTCAAAACTATTTCGTTCCAGAAGCTGAAAATTGACATATCTGTAGCTTGACATGCTCTCGAGAGGATCCAATCGAAAGACAAGATATCTGAGACTCAATCCAAGAATCATTTCAAGGCAAAAGAGTCATGTTCTTTGAGCGAAGGCGCACAGCCAAGTATATTGTGACGCGCTTACAATACACTGCAAATAATCTCGGGCAAGACACATGTAATGCCTCCTCCTAAATATCGCCCTTTAATATATACCCCATGAAGCTTAAACTATATTCAGATCGTAGCCCTTGGCCTTGTCAATCGATTTCCGAAAGAATTAGCAAGGTACCTGAAATCTGCACCGAAACACGCCCAGGCAAATGTACCCTGATGCCATCGGTTTGATAAGTGTACCGGCAATGCGACTGTCAACAAAACACATGTAAGGGTATGTGTCAGACGGTCTTTACCTTCTAGTCATTATCCTCAAAACTATTTCGTTCCAGAAGCTGAAAATTGACCTATCTGTAGCTTGACATGCTCTCGAGAGGATCCAATCGAAAGACAAGATATCTGAGACTCAATCCAAGAATCATTTCAAGGCAAAAGAGTCATGTTCTTTGAGCGAAGGCGCACATCCAAGTATATTGTGACGCGCTTACAATACACTGCAAAGAATCTCGGGCAAGACACATGTAATGCCTCCTCCTAAATATCGCCCTTTAATATATACCCCATGAAGCTTAAACTATATTCAGATCGTAGCCCTTGGCCTTGTCAATCGATTTCCGAAAGAATTAGCAAGGTACCTGAAATCTGCACCGAAACACGCCCAGGCAAATGTACCCTGATGCCATCGGTTTGATAAGTGTACCGGCAATGCGACTGTCAACAAAACACATGTAGGGGTATGTGTCAGACGGTCTTTACCTTCTAGTCATTATCCTCAAAACTATTTCGTTCCAGAAGCTGAAAAATTGACCTATCTGTAGCTTGACATGCTCTCGAGAGGATCCAATCGAAAGACAAGATATCTGAGACTCAATCCAAGAATCATTTCAAGGCAAAAGAGTCATGTTCTTTGAGCGAAGGCGCACAGCCAAGTATATTGTGAAGCGCTTACAATACACTGCAAAGAATCTCGGGCAAGACACATGTAATGCCTCCTCCTAAATATCGCCCTTTAATATTCACCCCATGAAGCTTAAACTATATTCAGATCGTAGCCCTTGGCCTTGTCAATCGATTCACGAAAGAATTAGCAAGGTACCTGAAATCTGCACCGAAACACGCCCAGGCAAATGTACCCTGATGCCATCGGTTTGATAAGTGTACCGGCAATGCGACTGTCAACAAAACACATGTAGGGGTATGTGTCAGACGGTCTTTACCTTCTAGTCATTATCCTCAAAACTATTTCGTTCCAGAAGCTGAAAAATTGACCTATCTGTAGCTTGACATGCTCTCGAGAGGATCCAATCGAAAGACAAGATATCTGAGACTCAATCCAAGAATCATTTCAAGGCAAAAGAGTCATGTTCTTTGAGCGAAGGCGCACAGCCAAGTATATTGTGACGCGCTTACAATACACTGCAAATAATCTCGGGCAAGACACATGTAATGCCTCCTCCTAAATATCGCCCTTTAATATTCACCCCATGAAGCTTAAACTATATTCAGATCGTAGCCCTTGGCCTTGTCAATCGATTCACGAAAGAATTAGCAAGGTACCTGAAATCTGCACCGAAACACGCCCAGGCAAATGTACCCTGATGCCATCGGTTTGATAAGTGTACCGGCAATGCGACTGTCAACAAAACACATGTAGGGGTATGTGTCAGACGGTCTTTACCTTCTAGTCATTATCCTCAAAACTATTTCGTTCCAGAAGCTGAAAAATTGACCTATCTGTAGCTTGACAAGCTCTCGAGAGGATCCAATCAAAAGACAAGATATCTGAGACTCAATCCAAGAATCATTTCAAGGCAAAAGAGTCATGTTCTTTGAGCGAAGGTGCACATCCAAGTATATTGTGACGCGCTTACAATACACTGCAAAGAATCTCGGGCAAGACACATGTAATGCCTCCTCCTAAATATCGCCCTTTAATATTCACCCCATGAAGCTTAAACTATATTCAGATCGTAGCCCTTGGCCTTGTCAATCGATTTCCGAAAGAATTAGCAAGGTACCTGAAATCTGCACCGAAACACGCCCCGGCAAATGTACCCTGATGCCATCGGTTTGATAAGTGTACCGGCAATGCGACTGTCAACAAAACACATGTAGGGGTATGTGTCAGACGGTCTTTACCTTCTAGTCATTATCCTCAAAACTATTTCGTTCCAGAAGCTGAAAAATTGACCTATCTGTAGCTTGACATGCTCTCGAGAGGATCCAATCGAAAGACAAGATATCTGAGACTCAATCCAAGAATCATTTCAAGGCAAAAAAGTCATGTTCTTTGAGCGAAGGCGCACAGCAAAGTATATTGTGACGCGCTTACAATACACTGCAAAGAATCTCGGGCAAGACACATGTAATGCCTCCTCCTAAATATCGCCCTTTAATATTCACCCCATGAAGCTTAAACTATATTCAGATCGTAGCCCTTGACCTTGTCAATCGATTCACGAAAGAATTAGCAAGGTACCTGAAATCTGCAGTGAAATACGCGCAGGCAAATGTACCCTGATGCCATCGGTTTGATAAGTGTACCGGCAATGCGACAGTCAACAAATGACATGTAAGGGTATGTGTCAGACGGTCTTTACCTTCTAGTCATTATCCTCAAAACTATTTCGTTCCAGAAGCTGAAAATTGACCTATCTGTAGCTTGACATGCTCTCGAGAGGATCCAATCGAAAGACAAGATATCTGAGACTCAATCCAAGAATCATTTCAAGGCAAAAGAGTCATGTTCTTTGAGCGAAGGCGCACATCCAAGTATATTGTGAAGCGCTTACAATACACTGCAAAGAATCTCGGGCAAGACACATGTAATGCCTCCTCCTAAATATCGCTCTTTAATATTCACCCCATGAAGCTTAAACTATATTCAGATCGTAGCCCTTGGCCTTGTCAATCGATTTCCGAAAGAATTAGCAAGGTACCTTAAATCTGCACCGAAACACGCCCAGGCAAATGTACCCTGATGCCATCGGTTTGATAAGTGTACCGGCAATGCGACTGTCAACAAAACACATGTAGGGGTATGTGTCAGACGGTCTTTACCTTCTAGTCATTATCCTCAAAACTATTTCGTTCCAGAAGCTGAAAATTGACATATCTGTAGCTTGACATGCTCTCGAGAGGATCCAATCGAAAGACAAGATATCTGAGACTCAATCCAAGAATCATTTCAAGGCAAAAGAGTCATGTTCTTTGAGCGAAGGCGCACAGCCAAGTATATTGTGACGCGCTTACAATACACTGCAAATAATCTCGGGCAAGACACATGTAATGCCTCCTCCTAAATATCGCCCTTTAATATATACCCCATGAAGCTTAAACTATATTCAGATCGTAGCCCTTGGCCTTGTCAATCGATTTCCGAAAGAATTAGCAAGGTACCTGAAATCTGCACCGAAACACGCCCAGGCAAATGTACCCTGATGCCATCGGTTTGATAAGTGTACCGGCAATGCGACTGTCAACAAAACACATGTAAGGGTATGTGTCAGACGGTCTTTACCTTCTAGTCATTATCCTCAAAACTATTTCGTTCCAGAAGCTGAAAATTGACCTATCTGTAGCTTGACATGCTCTCGAGAGGATCCAATCGAAAGACAAGATATCTGAGACTCAATCCAAGAATCATTTCAAGGCAAAAGAGTCATGTTCTTTGAGCGAAGGCGCACATCCAAGTATATTGTGACGCGCTTACAATACACTGCAAAGAATCTCGGGCAAGACACATGTAATGCCTCCTCCTAAATATCGCCCTTTAATATATACCCCATGAAGCTTAAACTATATTCAGATCGTAGCCCTTGGCCTTGTCAATCGATTTCCGAAAGAATTAGCAAGGTACCTGAAATCTGCACCGAAACACGCCCAGGCAAATGTACCCTGATGCCATCGGTTTGATAAGTGTACCGGCAATGCGACTGTCAACAAAACACATGTAGGGGTATGTGTCAGACGGTCTTTACCTTCTAGTCATTATCCTCAAAACTATTTCGTTCCAGAAGCTGAAAAATTGACCTATCTGTAGCTTGACATGCTCTCGAGAGGATCCAATCGAAAGACAAGATATCTGAGACTCAATCCAAGAATCATTTCAAGGCAAAAGAGTCATGTTCTTTGAGCGAAGGCGCACAGCCAAGTATATTGTGAAGCGCTTACAATACACTGCAAAGAATCTCGGGCAAGACACATGTAATGCCTCCTCCTAAATATCGCCCTTTAATATTCACCCCATGAAGCTTAAACTATATTCAGATCGTAGCCCTTGGCCTTGTCATTTGATTCACGAAGGAATTAGCAAGGTACCTGAAATCTGCAGTGAAATACGCGCAGGCAAATGTACCCTGATGCCATCGGTTTGATAAGTGTACCGGAAATGCGACAGTCAACAAAACACATGTAGGGGTATGTGTCAGACGGTTTTTACCTTCTAGTCATTATCCTCAAAACTATTTCGTTCCAGAAGCTGAAAATTGACCTATCTGTAGCTTGACATGCTCTCGAGAGGATCCAATCGAAAGACAAGATATCTGAGACTCAATCCAAGAATCATTTCAAGGCAAAAGAGTCATGTTCTTTGAGCGAAGGCGCACAGCCAAGTATATTGTGACGCGCTTACAATACACTGCAAATAATCTCGGGCAAGACACATGTAATGCCTCCTCCTAAATATCGCCCTTTAATATTCACCCCATGAAGCTTAAACTATATTCAGATCGTAGCCCTTGGCCTTGTCAATCGATTCACGAAAGAATTAGCAAGGTACCTGAAATCTGCACCGAAACACGCCCAGGCAAATGTACCCTGATGCCATCGGTTTGATAAGTGTACCGGCAATGCGACTGTCAACAAAACACATGTAGGGGTATGTGTCAGACGGTCTTTACCTTCTAGTCATTATCCTCAAAACTATTTCGTTCCAGAAGCTGAAAAATTGACCTATCTGTAGCTTGACAAGCTCTCGAGAGGATCCAATCAAAAGACAAGATATCTGAGACTCAATCCAAGAATCATTTCAAGGCAAAAGAGTCATGTTCTTTGAGCGAAGGTGCACATCCAAGTATATTGTGACGCGCTTACAATACACTGCAAAGAATCTCGGGCAAGACACATGTAATGCCTCCTCCTAAATATCGCCCTTTAATATTCACCCCATGAAGCTTAAACTATATTCAGATCGTAGCCCTTGGCCTTGTCAATCGATTTCCGAAAGAATTAGCAAGGTACCTGAAATCTGCACCGAAACACGCCCCGGCAAATGTACCCTGATGCCATCGGTTTGATAAGTGTACCGGCAATGCGACTGTCAACAAAACACATGTAGGGGTATGTGTCAGACGGTCTTTACCTTCTAGTCATTATCCTCAAAACTATTTCGTTCCAGAAGCTGAAAAATTGACCTATCTGTAGCTTGACATGCTCTCGAGAGGATCCAATCGAAAGACAAGATATCTGAGACTCAATCCAAGAATCATTTCAAGGCAAAAAAGTCATGTTCTTTGAGCGAAGGCGCACAGCAAAGTATATTGTGACGCGCTTACAATACACTGCAAAGAATCTCGGGCAAGACACATGTAATGCCTCCTCCTAAATATCGCCCTTTAATATTCACCCCATGAAGCTTAAACTATATTCAGATCGTAGCCCTTGACCTTGTCAATCGATTCACGAAAGAATTAGCAAGGTACCTGAAATCTGCAGTGAAATACGCGCAGGCAAATGTACCCTGATGCCATCGGTTTGATAAGTGTACCGGCAATGCGACAGTCAACAAATGACATGTAAGGGTATGTGTCAGACGGTCTTTACCTTCTAGTCATTATCCTCAAAACTATTTCGTTCCAGAAGCTGAAAATTGACCTATCTGTAGCTTGACATGCTCTCGAGAGGATCCAATCGAAAGACAAGATATCTGAGACTCAATCCAAGAATCATTTCAAGGCAAAAGAGTCATGTTCTTTGAGCGAAGGCGCACATCCAAGTATATTGTGAAGCGCTTACAATACACTGCAAAGAATCTCGGGCAAGACACATGTAATGCCTCCTCCTAAATATCGCTCTTTAATATTCACCCCATGAAGCTTAAACTATATTCAGATCGTAGCCCTTGGCCTTGTCAATCGATTTCCGAAAGAATTAGCAAGGTACCTTAAATCTGCACCGAAACACGCCCAGGCAAATGTACCCTGATGCCATCGGTTTGATAAGTGTACCGGCAATGCGACTGTCAACAAAACACATGTAGGGGTATGTGTCAGACGGTCTTTACCTTCTAGTCATTATCCTCAAAACTATTTCGTTCCAGAAGCTGAAAATTGACATATCTGTAGCTTGACATGCTCTCGAGAGGATCCAATCGAAAGACAAGATATCTGAGACTCAATCCAAGAATCATTTCAAGGCAAAAGAGTCATGTTCTTTGAGCGAAGGCGCACAGCCAAGTATATTGTGACGCGCTTACAATACACTGCAAATAATCTCGGGCAAGACACATGTAATGCCTCCTCCTAAATATCGCCCTTTAATATATACCCCATGAAGCTTAAACTATATTCAGATCGTAGCCCTTGGCCTTGTCAATCGATTTCCGAAAGAATTAGCAAGGTACCTGAAATCTGCACCGAAACACGCCCAGGCAAATGTACCCTGATGCCATCGGTTTGATAAGTGTACCGGCAATGCGACTGTCAACAAAACACATGTAAGGGTATGTGTCAGACGGTCTTTACCTTCTAGTCATTATCCTCAAAACTATTTCGTTCCAGAAGCTGAAAATTGACCTATCTGTAGCTTGACATGCTCTCGAGAGGATCCAATCGAAAGACAAGATATCTGAGACTCAATCCAAGAATCATTTCAAGGCAAAAGAGTCATGTTCTTTGAGCGAAGGCGCACATCCAAGTATATTGTGACGCGCTTACAATACACTGCAAAGAATCTCGGGCAAGACACATGTAATGCCTCCTCCTAAATATCGCCCTTTAATATATACCCCATGAAGCTTAAACTATATTCAGATCGTAGCCCTTGGCCTTGTCAATCGATTTCCGAAAGAATTAGCAAGGTACCTGAAATCTGCACCGAAACACGCCCAGGCAAATGTACCCTGATGCCATCGGTTTGATAAGTGTACCGGCAATGCGACTGTCAACAAAACACATGTAGGGGTATGTGTCAGACGGTCTTTACCTTCTAGTCATTATCCTCAAAACTATTTCGTTCCAGAAGCTGAAAAATTGACCTATCTGTAGCTTGACATGCTCTCGAGAGGATCCAATCGAAAGACAAGATATCTGAGACTCAATCCAAGAATCATTTCAAGGCAAAAGAGTCATGTTCTTTGAGCGAAGGCGCACAGCCAAGTATATTGTGAAGCGCTTACAATACACTGCAAAGAATCTCGGGCAAGACACATGTAATGCCTCCTCCTAAATATCGCCCTTTAATATTCACCCCATGAAGCTTAAACTATATTCAGATCGTAGCCCTTGGCCTTGTCATTTGATTCACGAAGGAATTAGCAAGGTACCTGAAATCTGCAGTGAAATACGCGCAGGCAAATGTACCCTGATGCCATCGGTTTGATAAGTGTACCGGAAATGCGACAGTCAACAAAACACATGTAGGGGTATGTGTCAGACGGTTTTTACCTTCTAGTCATTATCCTCAAAACTATTTCGTTCCAGAAGCTGAAAATTGACCTATCTGTAGCTTGACATGCTCTCGAGAGGATCCAATCGAAAGACAAGATATCTGAGACTCAATCCAAGAATCATTTCAAGGCAAAAGAGTCATGTTCTTTGAGCGAAGGCGCACAGCCAAGTATATTGTGACGCGCTTACAATACACTGCAAAGAATCTCGGGCAAGACACATGTAATGCCTCCTCCTAAATATCGCCCTTTGATATTCACCCCATGACGATTAAACTATATTCAGATCGTAGCCCTTGGCCTGGTCAATCGATTTCCGAAAGAATTAGCAAGGTACCTGAAATCTGCACCGAAACACGCCCAGGCAAATGTACCCTGATGCCATCGGTTTGATAAGTGTACCGGCAATGCGACTGTCAACAAAACACATGTAGGGGTATGTGTCAGACGGTCTTTACCTTCTAGTCATTATCCTCAAAACTATTTCGTTCCAGAAGCTGAAAAATTGACCTATCTGTAGCTTGACATGCTCTCGAGAGGATCCAATCGAAAGACAAGATATCTGAGACTCAATCCAAGAATCATTTCAAGGCAAAAGAGTCATGTTCTTTGAGCGAAGGCGCACAGCCAAGTATATTGTGAAGCGCTTACAATACACTGCAAAGAATCTCGGGCAAGACACATGTAATGCCTCCTCCTAAATATCGCCCTTTAATATTCACCCCATGAAGCTTAAACTATATTCAGATCGTAGCCCTTGGCCTTGTCAATCGATTCACGAAAGAATTAGCAAGGTACCTGAAATCTGCACCGAAACACGCCCAGGCAAATGTACCCTGATGCCATCGGTTTGATAAGTGTACCGGCAATGCGACTGTCAACAAAACACATGTAGGGGTATGTGTCAGACGGTCTTTACCTTCTAGTCATTATCCTCAAAACTATTTCGTTCCAGAAGCTGAAAAATTGACCTATCTGTAGCTTGACATGCTCTCGAGAGGATCCAATCGAAAGACAAGATATCTGAGACTCAATCCAAGAATCATTTCAAGGCAAAAGAGTCATGTTCTTTGAGCGAAGGCGCACATCCAAGTATATTGTGACGCGCTTACAATACACTGCAAAGAATCTCGGGCAAGACACATGTAATGCCTCCTCCTAAATATCGCCCTTTAATATTCACCCCATGAAGCTTAAACTATATTCAGATCGTAGCCCTTGGCCTTGTCAATCGATTTCCGAAAGAATTAGCAAGGTACCTGAAATCTGCACCGAAACACGCCCAGGCAAATGTACCCTGATGCCATCGGTTTGATAAGTGTACCGGCAATGCGACTGTCAACAAAACACATGTAGGGGTATGTGTCAGACGGTCTTTACCTTCTAGTCATTATCCTCAAAACTATTTCGTTCCAGAAGCTGAAAAATTGACCTATCTGTAGCTTGACATGCTCTCGAGAGGATCCAATCGAAAGACAAGATATCTGACACTGAATCCAAGAATCATTTCAAGGCAAACAAGTCATGTTCTTTGAGCGAAGGCGCACAGCCAAGTATATTGTGACGCGCTTACAATACACTGCAAAGAATCTCGGGCAAGACACATGTAATGCCTCCTCCTAAATATCGCCCTTTAATATTCACCCCATGAAGCTTAAACTATATTCAGATCGTAGCCCTTGACCTTGTCAATCGATTCACGAAAGAATTAGCAAGGTACCTGAAATCTGCAGTGAAATACGCGCAGGCAAATGTACCCTGATGCCATCGGTTTGATAAGTGTACCGGCAATGCGACTGTCAACAAAACACATGTAGGGGTATGTGTCAGACGGTCTTTACCTTCTAGTCATTATCCTCAAAACTATTTCGTTCCAGAAGCTGAAAAATTGACCTATCTGTAGCTTGACATGCTCTCGAGAGGATCCAATCGAAAGACAAGATATCTGAGACTCAATCCAAGAATCATTTCAAGGCAAAAGAGTCATGTTCTTTGAGCGAAGGCGCACATCCAAGTATATTGTGACGCGCTTACAATACACTGCAAAGAATCTCGGGCAAGACACATGTAATGCCTCCTCCTAAATATCGCCCTTTAATATATACCCCATGAAGCTTAAACTATATTCAGATCGTAGCCCTTGGCCTTGTCAATCGATTTCCGAAAGAATTAGCAAGGTACCTGAAATCTGCACCGAAACACGCCCAGGCAAATGTACCCTGATGCCATCGGTTTGATAAGTGTACCGGCAATGCGACTGTCAACAAAACACATGTAGGGGTATGTGTCAGACGGTCTTTACCTTCTAGTCATTATCCTCAAAACTATTTCGTTCCAGAAGCTGAAAAATTGACCTATCTGTAGCTTGACATGCTCTCGAGAGGATCCAATCGAAAGACAAGATATCTGAGACTCAATCCAAGAATCATTTCAAGGCAAAAGAGTCATGTTCTTTGAGCGAAGGCGCACAGCCAAGTATATTGTGAAGCGCTTACAATACACTGCAAAGAATCTCGGGCAAGACACATGTAATGCCTCCTCCTAAATATCGCCCTTTAATATTCACCCCATGAAGCTTAAACTATATTCAGATCGTAGCCCTTGGCCTTGTCAATCGATTCACGAAAGAATTAGCAAGGTACCTGAAATCTGCACCGAAACACGCCCAGGCAAATGTACCCTGATGCCATCGGTTTGATAAGTGTACCGGCAATGCGACTGTCAACAAAACACATGTAGGGGTATGTGTCAGACGGTCTTTACCTTCTAGTCATTATCCTCAAAACTATTTCGTTCCAGAAGCTGAAAAATTGACCTATCTGTAGCTTGACATGCTCTCGAGAGGATCCAATCGAAAGACAAGATATCTGAGACTCAATCCAAGAATCATTTCAAGGCAAAAGAGTCATGTTCTTTGAGCGAAGGCGCACAGCCAAGTATATTGTGACGCGCTTACAATACACTGCAAATAATCTCGGGCAAGACACATGTAATGCCTCCTCCTAAATATCGCCCTTTAATATTCACCCCATGAAGCTTAAACTATATTCAGATCGTAGCCCTTGGCCTTGTCAATCGATTCACGAAAGAATTAGCAAGGTACCTGAAATCTGCACCGAAACACGCCCAGGCAAATGTACCCTGATGCCATCGGTTTGATAAGTGTACCGGCAATGCGACTGTCAACAAAACACATGTAGGGGTATGTGTCAGACGGTCTTTACCTTCTAGTCATTATCCTCAAAACTATTTCGTTCCAGAAGCTGAAAAATTGACCTATCTGTAGCTTGACATGCTCTCGAGAGGATCCAATCGAAAGACAAGATATCTGAGACTCAATCCAAGAATCATTTCAAGGCAAAAGAGTCATGTTCTTTGAGCGAAGGCGCACAGCCAAGTATATTGTGAAGCGCTTACAATACACTGCAAAGAATCTCGGGCAAGACACATGTAATGCCTCCTCCTAAATATCGCCCTTTAATATTCACCCCATGAAGCTTAAACTATATTCAGATCGTAGCCCTTGGCCTTGTCATTTGATTCACGAAGGAATTAGCAAGGTACCTGAAATCTGCAGTGAAATACGCGCAGGCAAATGTACCCTGATGCCATCGGTTTGATAAGTGTACCGGAAATGCGACAGTCAACAAAACACATGTAGGGGTATGTGTCAGACGGTTTTTACCTTCTAGTCATTATCCTCAAAACTATTTCGTTCCAGAAGCTGAAAATTGACCTATCTGTAGCTTGACATGCTCTCGAGAGGATCCAATCGAAAGACAAGATATCTGAGACTCAATCCAAGAATCATTTCAAGGCAAAAGAGTCATGTTCTTTGAGCGAAGGCGCACAGCCAAGTATATTGTGACGCGCTTACAATACACTGCAAAGAATCTCGGGCAAGACACATGTAATGCCTCCTCCTAAATATCGCCCTTTGATATTCACCCCATGACGATTAAACTATATTCAGATCGTAGCCCTTGGCCTGGTCAATCGATTTCCGAAAGAATTAGCAAGGTACCTGAAATCTGCACCGAAACACGCCCAGGCAAATGTACCCTGATGCCATCGGTTTGATAAGTGTACCGGCAATGCGACTGTCAACAAAACACATGTAGGGGTATGTGTCAGACGGTCTTTACCTTCTAGTCATTATCCTCAAAACTATTTCGTTCCAGAAGCTGAAAAATTGACCTATCTGTAGCTTGACATGCTCTCGAGAGGATCCAATCGAAAGACAAGATATCTGAGACTCAATCCAAGAATCATTTCAAGGCAAAAGAGTCATGTTCTTTGAGCGAAGGCGCACAGCCAAGTATATTGTGAAGCGCTTACAATACACTGCAAAGAATCTCGGGCAAGACACATGTAATGCCTCCTCCTAAATATCGCCCTTTAATATTCACCCCATGAAGCTTAAACTATATTCAGATCGTAGCCCTTGGCCTTGTCAATCGATTCACGAAAGAATTAGCAAGGTACCTGAAATCTGCACCGAAACACGCCCAGGCAAATGTACCCTGATGCCATCGGTTTGATAAGTGTACCGGCAATGCGACTGTCAACAAAACACATGTAGGGGTATGTGTCAGACGGTCTTTACCTTCTAGTCATTATCCTCAAAACTATTTCGTTCCAGAAGCTGAAAAATTGACCTATCTGTAGCTTGACATGCTCTCGAGAGGATCCAATCGAAAGACAAGATATCTGAGACTCAATCCAAGAATCATTTCAAGGCAAAAGAGTCATGTTCTTTGAGCGAAGGCGCACATCCAAGTATATTGTGACGCGCTTACAATACACTGCAAAGAATCTCGGGCAAGACACATGTAATGCCTCCTCCTAAATATCGCCCTTTAATATTCACCCCATGAAGCTTAAACTACATTCAGATCGTAGCCCTTGGCCTTGTCAATCGATTTCCGAAAGAATTAGCAAGGTACCTGAAATCTGCACCGAAACACGCCCAGGCAAATGTACCCTGATGCCATCGGTTTGATAAGTGTACCGGCAATGCGACTGTCAACAAAACACATGTAGGGGTATGTGTCAGACGGTCTTTACCTTCTAGTCATTATCCTCAAAACTATTTCGTTCCAGAAGCTGAAAAATTGACCTATCTGTAGCTTGACATGCTCTCGAGAGGATCCAATCGAAAGACAAGATATCTGAGACTCAATCCAAGAATCATTTCAAGGCAAAAGAGTCATGTTCTTTGAGCGAAGGCGCACAGCCAAGTATATTGTGAAGCGCTTACAATACACTGCAAAGAATCTCGGGCAAGACACATGTAATGCCTCCTCCTAAATATCGCCCTTTAATATTCACCCCATGAAGCTTAAACTATATTCAGATCGTAGCCCTTGGCCTTGTCATTTGATTCACGAAGGAATTAGCAAGGTACCTGAAATCTGCAGTGAAATACGCGCAGGCAAATGTACCCTGATGCCATCGGTTTGATAAGTGTACCGGAAATGCGACAGTCAACAAAACACATGTAGGGGTATGTGTCAGACGGTTTTTACCTTCTAGTCATTATCCTCAAAACTATTTCGTTCCAGAAGCTGAAAATTGACCTATCTGTAGCTTGACATGCTCTCGAGAGGATCCAATCGAAAGACAAGATATCTGAGACTCAATCCAAGAATCATTTCAAGGCAAAAGAGTCATGTTCTTTGAGCGAAGGCGCACAGCCAAGTATATTGTGACGCGCTTACAATACACTGCAAAGAATCTCGGGCAAGACACATGTAATGCCTCCTCCTAAATATCGCCCTTTGATATTCACCCCATGACGATTAAACTATATTCAGATCGTAGCCCTTGGCCTGGTCAATCGATTTCCGAAAGAATTAGCAAGGTACCTGAAATCTGCACCGAAACACGCCCAGGCAAATGTACCCTGATGCCATCGGTTTGATAAGTGTACCGGCAATGCGACTGTCAACAAAACACATGTAGGGGTATGTGTCAGACGGTCTTTACCTTCTAGTCATTATCCTCAAAACTATTTCGTTCCAGAAGCTGAAAAATTGACCTATCTGTAGCTTGACATGCTCTCGAGAGGATCCAATCGAAAGACAAGATATCTGAGACTCAATCCAAGAATCATTTCAAGGCAAAAGAGTCATGTTCTTTGAGCGAAGGCGCACAGCCAAGTATATTGTGAAGCGCTTACAATACACTGCAAAGAATCTCGGGCAAGACACATGTAATGCCTCCTCCTAAATATCGCCCTTTAATATTCACCCCATGAAGCTTAAACTATATTCAGATCGTAGCCCTTGGCCTTGTCAATCGATTCACGAAAGAATTAGCAAGGTACCTGAAATCTGCACCGAAACACGCCCAGGCAAATGTACCCTGATGCCATCGGTTTGATAAGTGTACCGGCAATGCGACTGTCAACAAAACACATGTAGGGGTATGTGTCAGACGGTCTTTACCTTCTAGTCATTATCCTCAAAACTATTTCGTTCCAGAAGCTGAAAAATTGACCTATCTGTAGCTTGACATGCTCTCAAGAGGATCCAATCGAAAGACAAGATATCTGAGACTCAATCCAAGAATCATTTCAAGGCAAAAGAGTCATGTTCTTTGAGCGAAGGCGCACATCCAAGTATATTGTGACGCGCTTACAATACACTGCAAAGAATCTCGGGCAAGACACATGTAATGCCTCCTCCTAAATATCGCCCTTTAATATTCACCCCATGAAGCTTAAACTACATTCAGATCGTAGCCCTTGGCCTTGTCAATCGATTTCCGAAAGAATTAGCAAGGTACCTGAAATCTGCACCGAAACACGCCCAGGCAAATGTACCCTGATGCCATCGGTTTGATAAGTGTACCGGCAATGCGACTGTCAACAAAACACATGTAGGGGTATGTGTCAGACGGTCTTTACCTTCTAGTCATTATCCTCAAAACTATTTCGTTCCAGAAGCTGAAAAATTGACCTATCTGTAGCTTGACATGCTCTCGAGAGGATCCAATCGAAAGACAAGATATCTGACACTCAATCCAAGAATCATTTCAAGGCAAACAAGTCATGTTCTTTGAGCGAAGGCGCACAGCCAAGTATATTGTGACGCGCTTACAATACACTGCAAAGAATCTCGGGCAAGACACATGTAATGCCTCCTCCTAAATATCGCCCTTTAATATTCACCCCATGAAGCTTAAACTATATTCAGATCGTAGCCCTTGACCTTGTCAATCGATTCACGAAAGAATTAGCAAGGTACCTGAAATCTGCAGTGAAATACGCGCAGGCAAATGTACCCTGATGCCATCGGTTTGATAAGTGTACCGGCAATGCGACAGTCAACAAAAGACATTTAAGGGTATGTGTCAGACGGTCTTTACCTTCTAGTCATTATCCTCAAAACTATTTCGTTCCAGAAGCTGAAAATTGACCTATCTGTAGCTTGACATGCTCTCGAGAGGATCCAATCGAAAGACAAGATATCTGAGACTCAATCCAAGAATCATTTCAAGGCAAAAGAGTCATGTTCTTTGAGCGAAGGCGCACAGCCAAGTATATTGTGACGCGCTTACAATACACTGCAAATAATCTCGGGCAAGACACATGTAATGCCTCCTCCTAAATATCGCCCTTTAATATTCACCCCATGAAGCTTAAACTATATTCAGATCGTAGCCCTTGACCTTGTCAATCGATTCACGAAAGAATAAGCAAGGTACCTGAAATCTGCAGTGAAATACGCGCAGGCAAATGTACCCTGATGCCATCGGTTTGATAAGTGTACCGGCAATGCGACTGTCAACAAAACACATGTAAGGGTATGTGTCAGACGGTCTTTACCTTCTAGTCATTATCCTCAAAACTAGTTCGTTCCAGAAGCTGAAAATTGACCTATCTGTAGCTTGACATGCTCTCGAGAGGATCCAATCGAAAGACAAGATATCTGAGACTCAATCCAAGAATCATTTCAAGGCAAAAGAGTCATGTTCTTTGAGCGAAGGCGCACATCCAAGTATATTGTGACGCGCTTACAATACACTGCAAAGAATCTCGGGCAAGACACATGTAATGCCTCCTCCTAAATATCGCCCTTTAATATATACCCCATGAAGCTTAAACTATATTCAGATCGTAGCCCTTGGCCTTGTCAATCGATTTCCGAAAGAATTAGCAAGGTACCTGAAATCTGCACCGAAACACGCCCAGGCAAATGTACCCTGATGCCATCGGTTTGATAAGTGTACCGGCAATGCGACTGTCAACAAAACACATGTAGGGGTATGTGTCAGACGGTCTTTACCTTCTAGTCATTATCCTCAAAACTATTTCGTTCCAGAAGCTGAAAAATTGACCTATCTGTAGCTTGACATGCTCTCGAGAGGATCCAATCGAAAGACAAGATATCTGAGACTCAATCCAAGAATCATTTCAAGGCAAAAAAGTCATGTTCTTTGAGCGAAGGCGCACAGAAGAGTATATTGTGACGCGCTTACAATACACTGCAAAGAATCTCGGGCAAGACACATGTAATGCCTCCTCCTAAATATCGCCCTTTAATATTCACCCCATGAAGCTTAAACTATATTTAGATTGTAGCCCTTGGCCTTGTCAATCGATTCACGAAAGAATTAGCAAGGTACCTGAAATCTGCAGTGAAATACGCGCAGGCAAATGTACCCTGATGCCATCGGTTTGATAAGTGTACCGGCAATGCGACTGTCAACAAAACACATGTAGGGGTATGTGTCAGACGGTCTTTACCTTCTAGTCATTATCCTCAAAACTATTTCGTTCCAGAAGCTGAAAATTGACATATCTGTAGCTTGACATGCTCTCGAGAGGATCCAATCGAAAGACAAGATATCTGAGACTCAATCCAAGAATCATTTCAAGGCAAAAGAGTCATGTTCTTTGAGCGAAGGCGCACAGCCAAGTATATTGTGAAGCGCTTACAATACACTGCAAAGAATCTCGGGCAAGACACATGTAATGCCTCCTCCTAAATATCGCTCTTTAATATTCACCCCATGAAGCTTCAACTATATTCAGATCGTAGCCCTTGGCCTTGTCATTTGATTCACGAAGGAATTAGCAAGGTACCTGAAATCTGCAGTGAAATACGCGCAGGCAAATGTACCCTGATGCCATCGGTTTGATAAGTGTACCGGAAATGCGACAGTCAACAAAACACATGTAGGGGTATGTGTCAGACGGTTTTTACCTTCTAGTCATTATCCTCAAAACTATTTCGTTCCAGAAGCTGAAAATTGACCTATCTGTAGCTTGACATGCTCTCGAGAGGATCCAATCGAAAGACAAGATATCTGAGACTCAATCCAAGAATCATTTCAAGGCAAAAGAGTCATGTTCTTTGAGCGAAGGCGCACAGCCAAGTATATTGTGACGCGCTTACAATACACTGCAAAGAATCTCGGGCAAGACACATGTAATGCCTCCTCCTAAATATCGCCCTTTAATATTCACCCCATGACGATTAAACTATATTCAGATCGTAGCCCTTGGCCTTGTCAATCGATTTCCGAAAGAATTAGCAAGGTACCTGAAATCTGCACCGAAACACGCCCAGGCAAATGTACCCTGATGCCATCGGTTTGATAAGTGTACCCGTCCGGCAATGCGACTGTCAACAAAACACATGTAGGGGTATGTGTCAGACGGTCTTTACCTTCTAGTCATTATCCTCAAAACTATTTCGTTCCAGAAGCTGAAAATTGACCTATCTGTAGCTTGACATGCTCTCGAGAGGATCCAATCGAAAGACAAGATATCTGAGACTCAATCCAAGAATCATTTCAAGGCAAAAGAGTCATGTTCTTTGAGCGAAGGCGCACAGCCAAGTATATTGTGACGCGCTTACAATACACTGCAAATAATCTCGGGCAAGACACATGTAATGCCTCCTCCTAAATATCGCCCTTTAATATTCACCCCATGAAGCTTAAACTATATTCAGATCGTAGCCCTTGGCCTTGTCAATCGATTCACGAAAGAATTAGCAAGGTACCTGAAATCTGCAGTGAAATACGCGCAGGAAAATGTACCCTGATGCCATCGGTTTGATAAGTGTACCGGCAATGCGACAGTCAACAAAACACATGTAGGGGTATGTGTCAGACGGTCTTTACCTTCTAGTCATTATCCTCAAAACTATTTCGTTCCAGAAGCTGAAAATTGACCTATCTGTAGCTTGACATGCTCTCGAGAGGATCCAATCGAAAGACAAGATATCTGAGACTCAATCCAAGAATCATTTCAAGGCAAAAGAGTCATGTTCTTTGAGCGAAGGCGCACAGCCAAGTATATTGTGACGCGCTTACAATACACTACAAAGAATCTCGGGCAAGACACATGTAATGCTTCCTCCTAAATATCGCCCTTTAATATTCACCCCATGAAGCTTAAACTATATTCAGATCGTAGCCCTTGGCCTTGTCAATCGATTTCCGAAAGAATTAGCAAGGTACCTGAAATCTGCACCGAAACACGCCCAGGCAAATGTACCCTGATGCCATCGGTTTGATAAGTGTACCGGCAATGCGACTGTCAACAAAACACATGTAGGGGTATGTGTCAGACGGTCTTTACCTTCTAGTCATTATCCTCAAAACTATTTCGTTCCAGAAGCTGAAAATTGACATATCTGTAGCTTGACATGCTCTCGAGAGGATCCAATCGAAAGACAAGATATCTGAGACTCAATCCAAGAATCATTTCAAGGCAAAAGAGTCATGTTCTTTGAGCGAAGGCGCACAGCCAAGTATATTGTGACGCACTTACAATACACTGCAAGTAATCTCGGGCAAGACACATGTAATGCCTCCTCCTAAATATCGCCCTTTAATATTCACCCCATGAAGCTTAAACTATATTCAGATCGTAGCCCTTGACCTTGTCAATCGATTCACGAAAGAATAAGCAAGGTACCTGAAATCTGCAGTGAAATACGCGCAGGCAAATGTACCCTGATGCCATCGGTTTGATAAGTGTACCGGCAGGCGACTGTCAACAAAACACATGTAAGGGTATGTGTCAGACGGTCTTTACCTTCTAGTCATTATCCTCAAAACTATTTCGTTCCAGAAGCTGAAAATTGACCTATCTGTAGCTTGACATGCTCTCGAGAGGATCCAATCGAAAGACAAGATATCTGAGACTCAATCCAAGAATCATTTCAAGGCAAAAGAGTCATGTTCTTTGAGCGAAGGCGCACATCCAAGTATATTGTGACGCGCTTACAATACACTGCAAAGAATCTCGGGCAAGACACATGTAATGCCTCCTCCTAAATATCGCCCTTTAATATATACCCCATGAAGCTTAAACTATATTCAGATCGTAGCCCTTGGCCTTGTCAATCGATTTCCGAAAGAATTAGCAAGGTACCTGAAATCTGCACCGAAACACGCCCAGGCAAATGTACCCTGATGCCATCGGTTTGATAAGTGTACCGGCAATGCGACTGTCAACAAAACACATGTAGGGGTATGTGTCAGACGGTCTTTACCTTCTAGTCATTATCCTCAAAACTATTTCGTTCCAGAAGCTGAAAAATTGACCTATCTGTAGCTTGACATGCTCTCGAGAGGATCCAATCGAAAGACAAGATATCTGAGACTCAATCCAAGAATCATTTCAAGGCAAAAAAGTCATGTTCTTTGAGCGAAGGCGCACAGCCAAGTATATTGTGACGCGCTTACAATACACTGCAAAGAATCTCGGGCAAGACACATGTAATGCCTCCTCCTAAATATCGCCCTTTAATATTCACCCCATGAAGCTTAAACTATATTTAGATTGTAGCCCTTGGCCTTGTCAATCGATTCACGAAAGAATTAGCAAGGTACCTGAAATCTGCAGTGAAATACGCGCAGGCAAATGTACCCTGATGCCATCGGTTTGATAAGTGTACCGGCAATGCGACTGTCAACAAAACACATGTAGGGGTATGTGTCAGACGGTCTTTACCTTCTAGTCATTATCCTCAAAACTATTTCGTTCCAGAAGCTGAAAATTGACATATCTGTAGCTTGACATGCTCTCGAGAGGATCCAATCGAAAGACAAGATATCTGAGACTCAATCCAAGAATCATTTCAAGGCAAAAGAGTCATGTTCTTTGAGCGAAGGCGCACAGCCAAGTATATTGTGAAGCGCTTACAATACACTGCAAAGAATCTCGGGCAAGACACATGTAATGCCTCCTCCTAAATATCGCCCTTTAATATTCACCCCATGAAGCTTAAACTATATTCAGATCGTAGCCTTTGGCCTTGTCAATCGATTCACGAAGGAATTAGCAAGGTACCTGAAATCTGCAGTGAAATACGCGCAGGCAAATGTACCCTGATGACATCGGTTTGATAAGTGTACCGGAAATGCGACAGTCAACAAAACACATGTAGGGGTATGTGTCAGACGGTTTTTACCTTCTAGTCATTATCCTCAAAACTATTTCGTTCCAGAAGCTGAAAATTGACCTATCTGTAGCTTGACATGCTCTCGAGAGGATCCAATCGAAAGACAAGATATCTGAGACTCAATCCAAGAATCATTTCAAGGCAAAAGAGTCATGTTCTTTGAGCGAAGGCGCACAGCCAAGTATATTGTGACGCGCTTACAATACACTGCAAAGAATCTCGGGCAAGACACATGTAATGCCTCCTCCTAAATATCGCCCTTTAATATTAACCCCATGACGATTAAACTATATTCAGATCGTAGCCCTTGGCCTTGTCAATCGATTTCCGAAAGAATTAGCAAGGTACCTGAAATCTGCACCGAAACACGCCCAGGCAAATGTACCCTGATGCCATCGGTTTGATAAGTGTACCCGTCCGGCAATGCGACTGTCAACAAAACACATGTAGGGGTATGTGTCTGACGGTCTTTACCTTCTAGTCATTATCCTCAAAACTATTTCGTTCCAGAAGCTGAAAATTGACCTATCTGTAGCTTGACATGCTCTCGAGAGGATCCAATCGAAAGACAAGATATCTGAGACTCAATCCAAGAATCATTTCAAGGCAAAAGAGTCATGTTCTTTGAGCGAAGGCGCACAGCCAAGTATATTGTGACGCGCTTACAATACACTGCAAATAATCTCGGGCAAGACACATGTAATGCCTCCTCCTAAATATCGCCCTTTAATATTCCCCCCATGAAGCTTAAACTATATTCAGATCGTAGCCCTTGGCCTTGTCAATCGATTCACGAAAGAATTAGCAAGGTACCTGAAATCTGCAGTGAAATACGCGCAGGAAAATGTACCCTGATGCCATCGGTTTGATAAGTGTACCGGCAATGCGACAGTCAACAAAACACATGTAGGGGTATGTGTCAGACGGTCTTTACCTTCTAGTCATTATCCTCAAAACTATTTCGTTCCAGAAGCTGAAAATTGACCTATCTGTAGCTTGACATGCTCTCGAGAGGATCCAATCGAAAGACAAGATATCTGAGACTCAATCCAAGAATCATTTCAAGGCAAAAGAGTCATGTTCTTTGAGCGAAGGCGCACAGCCAAGTATATTGTGACGCGCTTACAATACACTACAAAGAATCTCGGGCAAGACACATGTAATGCTTCCTCCTAAATATCGCCCTTTAATATTCACCCCATGAAGCTTAAACTATATTCAGATCGTAGCCCTTGGCCTTGTCAATCGATTCACGAAGGAATTAGCAAGGTACCTGAAATCTGCAGTGAAATACGCGCAGGCAAATGTACCCTGATGCCATCGGTTTGATAAGTGTACCGGCAATGCGACAGTCAACAAAACACATGTAGGGGTATGTGTCAGACGGTTTTTACCTTCTAGTCATTATCCTCAAAACTATTTCGTTCCAGAAGCTGAAAATTGACCTATCTGTAGCTTGACATGCTCTCGAGAGGATCCAATCGAAAGACAAGTTATCTGAGACTCAATCCAAGAATCATTTCAAGGCAAAAGAGTCATGTTCTTTGAGCGAAGGCGCACAGCCAAGTATATTGTGACGCGCTTACAATACTCTGCAAAGAATCTCGGGCAAGACACATGTAATGCCTCCTCCTAAATATCGCCCTTTAATATTCACCCCATGAAGCTTAAACTATGTTCAGATCGTAGCCCTTGGCCTTGTCAATCGATTCACGAAGGAATTAGCAAGGTACCTGAAATCTGCAGTGAAATACGCGCAGGCAAATGTACCCTGATGCCATCGGTTTGATAAGTGTACCGGCAAT
The DNA here is from genome assembly GCA_949987565.1 of Luidia sarsii. NCBI lineage: Eukaryota > Metazoa > Echinodermata > Asteroidea > Paxillosida > Luidiidae > Luidia > Luidia sarsii. The sequence goes on along the minus strand of OX465101.1, from coordinate 24,485,976 downwards.
GCGACAGTCAACAAAACACATGTAGGGGTATGTGTCAAACGGTTTTTACCTTCTAGTCATTATCCTCAAAACTATTTCGTTCCAGAAGCTGAAAATTGACCTATCTGTAGCTTGACATGCTCTCGAGAGGATCCAATCGAAAGACAAGATATCTGAGACTCAATCCAAGAATCATTTCAAGGCAAAAGAGTCATGTTCTTTGAGCGAAGGCGCACAGCCAAGTATATTGTGACGCGCTTACAATACACTGCAAAGAATCTCGGGCAAGACACATGTAATGCCTCCTCCTAAATATCGCCCTTTAATATTCACCCCATGACGCTTAAACTATATTCAGATCGTAGCCCTTGGCCTTGTCAATCGATTTCCGAAAGAATTAGCAAGGTACCTGAAATCTGCACCGAAACACGCCCAGGCAAATGTACCCTGATGCCATCGGTTTGATAAGTGTACCCGTCCGGCAATGCGACTGTCAACAAAACACATGTAGGGGTATGTGTCTGACGGTCTTTACCTTCTAGTCATTATCCTCAAAACTATTTCGTTCCAGAAGCTGAAAATTGACCTATCTGTAGCTTGACATGCTCTCGAGAGGATCCAATCGAAAGACAAGATATCTGAGACTCAATCCAAGAATCATTTCAAGGCAAAAGAGTCATGTTCTTTGAGCGAAGGCGCACAGCCAAGTATATTGTGACGCGCTTACAATACACTGCAAATAATCTCGGGCAAGACACATGTAATGCCTCCTCCTAAATATCGCCCTTTAATATTCACCCTATGAAGCTTAAACTATATTCAGATCGTAGCCCTTGGCCTTGTCAATCGATTCACGAAAGAATTAGCAAGGTACCTGAAATCTGCAGTGAAATACGCGCAGGCAAATGTACCCTGATGCCATCGGTTTGATAAGTGTACCGGCAATGCGACTGTCAACAAAACACATGTAGGGGTATGTGTCAGACGGTCTTTACCTTCTAGTCATTATCCTCAAAACTATTTCGTTCCAGAAGCTGAAAAATTGACCTATCTGTAGCTTGACATGCTCTCGAGAGGATCCAATCGAAAGACAAGATATCTGAGACTCAATCCAAGAATCATTTCAAGGCAAAAAAGTCATGTTCTTTGAGCGAAGGCGCACAGCCAAGTATATTGTGACGCGCTTACAATACACTGCAAAGAATCTCGGGCAAGACACATGTAATGCCTCCTCCTAAATATCGCCCTTTAATATTCACCCCATGAAGCTTAAACTATATTTAGATTGTAGCCCTTGGCCTTGTCAATCGATTCACGAAAGAATTAGCAAGGTACCTGAAATCTGCAGTGAAATACGCGCAGGCAAATGTACCCTGATGCCATCGGTTTGATAAGTGTACCGGCAATGCGACTGTCAACAAAACACATGTAGGGGTATGTGTCAGACGGTCTTTACCTTCTAGTCATTATCCTCAAAACTATTTCGTTCCAGAAGCTGAAAATTGACATATCTGTAGCTTGACATGCTCTCGAGAGGATCCAATCGAAAGACAAGATATCTGAGACTCAATCCAAGAATCATTTCAAGGCAAAAGAGTCATGTTCTTTGAGCGAAGGCGCACAGCCAAGTATATTGTGAAGCGCTTACAATACACTGCAAAGAATCTCGGGCAAGACACATGTAATGCCTCCTCCTAAATATCGCCCTTTAATATTCACCCCATGAAGCTTAAACTATATTCAGATCGTAGCCTTTGGCCTTGTCAATCGATTCACGAAGGAATTAGCAAGGTACCTGAAATCTGCAGTGAAATACGCGCAGGCAAATGTACCCTGATGACATCGGTTTGATAAGTGTACCGGAAATGCGACAGTCAACAAAACACATGTAGGGGTATGTGTCAGACGGTTTTTACCTTCTAGTCATTATCCTCAAAACTATTTCGTTCCAGAAGCTGAAAATTGACCTATCTGTAGCTTGACATGCTCTCGAGAGGATCCAATCGAAAGACAAGATATCTGAGACTCAATCCAAGAATCATTTCAAGGCAAAAGAGTCATGTTCTTTGAGCGAAGGCGCACAGCCAAGTATATTGTGACGCGCTTACAATACACTGCAAAGAATCTCGGGCAAGACACATGTAATGCCTCCTCCTAAATATCGCCCTTTAATATTAACCCCATGACGATTAAACTATATTCAGATCGTAGCCCTTGGCCTTGTCAATCGATTTCCGAAAGAATTAGCAAGGTACCTGAAATCTGCACCGAAACACGCCCAGGCAAATGTACCCTGATGCCATCGGTTTGATAAGTGTACCCGTCCGGCAATGCGACTGTCAACAAAACACATGTAGGGGTATGTGTCTGACGGTCTTTACCTTCTAGTCATTATCCTCAAAACTATTTCGTTCCAGAAGCTGAAAATTGACCTATCTGTAGCTTGACATGCTCTCGAGAGGATCCAATCGAAAGACAAGATATCTGAGACTCAATCCAAGAATCATTTCAAGGCAAAAGAGTCATGTTCTTTGAGCGAAGGCGCACAGCCAAGTATATTGTGACGCGCTTACAATACACTGCAAATAATCTCGGGCAAGACACATGTAATGCCTCCTCCTAAATATCGCCCTTTAATATTCCCCCCATGAAGCTTAAACTATATTCAGATCGTAGCCCTTGGCCTTGTCAATCGATTCACGAAAGAATTAGCAAGGTACCTGAAATCTGCAGTGAAATACGCGCAGGAAAATGTACCCTGATGCCATCGGTTTGATAAGTGTACCGGCAATGCGACAGTCAACAAAACACATGTAGGGGTATGTGTCAGACGGTCTTTACCTTCTAGTCATTATCCTCAAAACTATTTCGTTCCAGAAGCTGAAAATTGACCTATCTGTAGCTTGACATGCTCTCGAGAGGATCCAATCGAAAGACAAGATATCTGAGACTCAATCCAAGAATCATTTCAAGGCAAAAGAGTCATGTTCTTTGAGCGAAGGCGCACAGCCAAGTATATTGTGACGCGCTTACAATACACTACAAAGAATCTCGGGCAAGACACATGTAATGCTTCCTCCTAAATATCGCCCTTTAATATTCACCCCATGAAGCTTAAACTATATTCAGATCGTAGCCCTTGGCCTTGTCAATCGATTCACGAAGGAATTAGCAAGGTACCTGAAATCTGCAGTGAAATACGCGCAGGCAAATGTACCCTGATGCCATCGGTTTGATAAGTGTACCGGCAATGCGACAGTCAACAAAACACATGTAGGGGTATGTGTCAGACGGTTTTTACCTTCTAGTCATTATCCTCAAAACTATTTCGTTCCAGAAGCTGAAAATTGACCTATCTGTAGCTTGACATGCTCTCGAGAGGATCCAATCGAAAGACAAGTTATCTGAGACTCAATCCAAGAATCATTTCAAGGCAAAAGAGTCATGTTCTTTGAGCGAAGGCGCACAGCCAAGTATATTGTGACGCGCTTACAATACTCTGCAAAGAATCTCGGGCAAGACACATGTAATGCCTCCTCCTAAATATCGCCCTTTAATATTCACCCCATGAAGCTTAAACTATGTTCAGATCGTAGCCCTTGGCCTTGTCAATCGATTCACGAAGGAATTAGCAAGGTACCTGAAATCTGCAGTGAAATACGCGCAGGCAAATGTACCCTGATGCCATCGGTTTGATAAGTGTACCGGCAATGCGACAGTCAACAAAACACATGTAGGGGTATGTGTCAAACGGTTTTTACCTTCTAGTCATTATCCTCAAAACTATTTCGTTCCAGAAGCTGAAAATTGACCTATCTGTAGCTTGACATGCTCTCGAGAGGATCCAATCGAAAGACAAGATATCTGAGACTCAATCCAAGAATCATTTCAAGGCAAAAGAGTCATGTTCTTTGAGCGAAGGCGCACAGCCAAGTATATTGTGACGCGCTTACAATACACTGCAAAGAATCTCGGGCAAGACACATGTAATGCCTCCTCCTAAATATCGCCCTTTAATATTCACCCCATGACGCTTAAACTATATTCAGATCGTAGCCCTTGGCCTTGTCAATCGATTTCCGAAAGAATTAGCAAGGTACCTGAAATCTGCACCGAAACACGCCCAGGCAAATGTACCCTGATGCCATCGGTTTGATAAGTGTACCCGTCCGGCAATGCGACTGTCAACAAAACACATGTAGGGGTATGTGTCTGACGGTCTTTACCTTCTAGTCATTATCCTCAAAACTATTTCGTTCCAGAAGCTGAAAATTGACCTATCTGTAGCTTGACATGCTCTCGAGAGGATCCAATCGAAAGACAAGATATCTGAGACTCAATCCAAGAATCATTTCAAGGCAAAAGAGTCATGTTCTTTGAGCGAAGGCGCACAGCCAAGTATATTGTGACGCGCTTACAATACACTGCAAATAATCTCGGGCAAGACACATGTAATGCCTCCTCCTAAATATCGCCCTTTAATATTCACCCTATGAAGCTTAAACTATATTCAGATCGTAGCCCTTGGCCTTGTCAATCGATTCACGAAAGAATTAGCAAGGTACCTGAAATCTGCAGTGAAATACGCGCAGGCAAATGTACCCTGATGCCATCGGTTTGATAAGTGTACCGGCAATGCGACTGTCAACAAAACACATGTAGGGGTATGTGTCAGACGGTCTTTACCTTCTAGTCATTATCCTCAAAACTATTTCGTTCCAGAAGCTGAAAATTGACATATCTGTAGCTTGACATGCTCTCGAGAGGATCCAATCGAAAGACAAGATATCTGAGACTCAATCCAAGAATCATTTCAAGGCAAAAGAGTCATGTTCTTTGAGCGAAGGCGCACAGCCAAGTATATTGTGAAGCGCTTACAATACACTGCAAAGAATCTCGGGCAAGACACATGTAATGCCTCCTCCTAAATATCGCCCTTTAATATTCACCCCATGAAGCTTAAACTATATTCAGATCGTAGCCCTTGGCCTTGTCAATCGATTCACGAAGGAATTAGCAAGGTACCTGAAATCTGCAGTGAAATACGCGCAGGCAAATGTACCCTGATGCCATCGGTTTGATAAGTGTACCGGAAATGCGACAGTCAACAAAACACATGTAGGGGTATGTGTCAGACGGTTTTTACCTTCTAGTCATTATCCTCAAAACTATTTCGTTCCAGAAGCTGAAAATTGACCTATCTGTAGCTTGACATGCTCTCGAGAGGATCCAATCGAAAGACAAGATATCTGAGACTCAATCCAAGAATCATTTCAAGGCAAAAGAGTCATGTTCTTTGAGCGAAGGCGCACAGCCAAGTATATTGTGACGCGCTTACAATACACTGCAAAGAATCTCGGGCAAGACACATGTAATGCCTCCTCCTAAATATCGCCCTTTAATATTCACCCCATGACGATTAAACTATATTCAGATCGTAGCCCTTGGCCTTGTCAATCGATTTCCGAAAGAATTAGCAAGGTACCTGAAATCTGCACCGAAACACGCCCAGGCAAATGTACCCTGATGCCATCGGTTTGATAAGTGTACCCGTCCGGCAATGCGACTGTCAACAAAACACATGTAGGGGTATGTGTCAGACGGTCTTTACCTTCTAGTCATTATCCTCAAAACTATTTCGTTCCAGAAGCTGAAAATTGACCTATCTGTAGCTTGACATGCTCTCGAGAGGATCCAATCGAAAGACAAGATATCTGAGACTCAATCCAAGAATCATTTCAAGGCAAAAGAGTCATGTTCTTTGAGCGAAGGCGCACAGCCAAGTATATTGTGACGCGCTTACAATACACTGCAAATAATCTCGGGCAAGACACATGTAATGCCTCCTCCTAAATATCGCCCTTTAATATTCACCCCATGAAGCTTAAACTATATTCAGATCGTAGCCCTTGGCCTTGTCAATCGATTCACGAAAGAATTAGCAAGGTACCTGAAATCTGCAGTGAAATACGCGCAGGAAAATGTACCCTGATGCCATCGGTTTGATAAGTGTACCGGCAATGCGACAGTCAACAAAACACATGTAGGGGTATGTGTCAGACGGTCTTTACCTTCTAGTCATTATCCTCAAAACTATTTCGTTCCAGAAGCTGAAAATTGACCTATCTGTAGCTTGACATGCTCTCGAGAGGATCCAATCGAAAGACAAGATATCTGAGACTTAATCCAAGAATCATTTCAAGGCAAAAGAGTCATGTTCTTTGAGCGAAGGCGCACAGCCAAGTATATTGTGACGCGCTTACAATACACTACAAAGAATCTCGGGCAAGACACATGTAATGCTTCCTCCTAAATATCGCCCTTTAATATTCACCCCATGAAGCTTAAACTATATTCAGATCGTAGCCCTTGGCCTTGTCAATCGATTCACGAAGGAATTAGCAAGGTACCTGAAATCTGCAGTGAAATACGCGCAGGCAAATGTACCCTGATGCCATCGGTTTGATAAGTGTACCGGCAATGCGACAGTCAACAAAACACATGTAGGGGTATGTGTCAGACGGTTTTTACCTTCTAGTCATTATCCTCAAAACTATTTCGTTCCAGAAGCTGAAAATTGACCTATCTGTAGCTTGACATGCTCTCGAGAGGATCCAATCGAAAGACAAGTTATCTGAGACTCAATCCAAGAATCATTTCAAGGCAAAAGAGTCATGTTCTTTGAGCGAAGGCGCACAGCCAAGTATATTGTGACGCGCTTACAATACTCTGCAAAGAATCTCGGGCAAGACACATGTAATGCCTCCTCCTAAATATCGCCCTTTAATATTCACCCCATGAAGCTTAAACTATGTTCAGATCGTAGCCCTTGGCCTTGTCAATCGATTCACGAAGGAATTAGCAAGGTACCTGAAATCTGCAGTGAAATACGCGCAGGCAAATGTACCCTGATGCCATCGGTTTGATAAGTGTACCGGCAATGCGACAGTCAACAAAACACATGTAGGGGTATGTGTCAAACGGTTTTTACCTTCTAGTCATTATCCTCAAAACTATTTCGTTCCAGAAGCTGAAAATTGACCTATCTGTAGCTTGACATGCTCTCGAGAGGATCCAATCGAAAGACAAGATATCTGAGACTCAATCCAAGAATCATTTCAAGGCAAAAGAGTCATGTTCTTTGAGCGAAGGCGCACAGCCAAGTATATTGTGACGCGCTTACAATACACTGCAAAGAATCTCGGGCAAGACACATGTAATGCCTCCTCCTAAATATCGCCCTTTAATATTCACCCCATGACGCTTAAACTATATTCAGATCGTAGCCCTTGGCCTTGTCAATCGATTTCCGAAAGAATTAGCAAGGTACCTGAAATCTGCACCGAAACACGCCCAGGCAAATGTACCCTGATGCCATCGGTTTGATAAGTGTACCCGTCCGGCAATGCGACTGTCAACAAAACACATGTAGGGGTATGTGTCTGACGGTCTTTACCTTCTAGTCATTATCCTCAAAACTATTTCGTTCCAGAAGCTGAAAATTGACCTATCTGTAGCTTGACATGCTCTCGAGAGGATCCAATCGAAAGACAAGATATCTGAGACTCAATCCAAGAATCATTTCAAGGCAAAAGAGTCATGTTCTTTGAGCGAAGGCGCACAGCCAAGTATATTGTGACGCGCTTACAATACACTGCAAATAATCTCGGGCAAGACACATGTAATGCCTCCTCCTAAATATCGCCCTTTAATATTCACCCTATGAAGCTTAAACTATATTCAGATCGTAGCCCTTGGCCTTGTCAATCGATTCACGAAAGAATTAGCAAGGTACCTGAAATCTGCAGTGAAATACGCGCAGGCAAATGTACCCTGATGCCATCGGTTTGATAAGTGTACCGGCAATGCGACTGTCAACAAAACACATGTAGGGGTATGTGTCAGACGGTCTTTACCTTCTAGTCATTATCCTCAAAACTATTTCGTTCCAGAAGCTGAAAATTGACATATCTGTAGCTTGACATGCTCTCGAGAGGATCCAATCGAAAGACAAGATATCTGAGACTCAATCCAAGAATCATTTCAAGGCAAAAGAGTCATGTTCTTTGAGCGAAGGCGCACAGCCAAGTATATTGTGAAGCGCTTACAATACACTGCAAAGAATCTCGGGCAAGACACATGTAATGCCTCCTCCTAAATATCGCCCTTTAATATTCACCCCATGAAGCTTAAACTATATTCAGATCGTAGCCCTTGGCCTTGTCAATCGATTCACGAAGGAATTAGCAAGGTACCTGAAATCTGCAGTGAAATACGCGCAGGCAAATGTACCCTGATGCCATCGGTTTGATAAGTGTACCGGAAATGCGACAGTCAACAAAACACATGTAGGGGTATGTGTCAGACGGTTTTTACCTTCTAGTCATTATCCTCAAAACTATTTCGTTCCAGAAGCTGAAAATTGACCTATCTGTAGCTTGACATGCTCTCGAGAGGATCCAATCGAAAGACAAGATATCTGAGACTCAATCCAAGAATCATTTCAAGGCAAAAGAGTCATGTTCTTTGAGCGAAGGCGCACAGCCAAGTATATTGTGACGCGCTTACAATACACTGCAAAGAATCTCGGGCAAGACACATGTAATGCCTCCTCCTAAATATCGCCCTTTAATATTCACCCCATGACGATTAAACTATATTCAGATCGTAGCCCTTGGCCTTGTCAATCGATTTCCGAAAGAATTAGCAAGGTACCTGAAATCTGCACCGAAACACGCCCAGGCAAATGTACCCTGATGCCATCGGTTTGATAAGTGTACCCGTCCGGCAATGCGACTGTCAACAAAACACATGTAGGGGTATGTGTCAGACGGTCTTTACCTTCTAGTCATTATCCTCAAAACTATTTCGTTCCAGAAGCTGAAAATTGACCTATCTGTAGCTTGACATGCTCTCGAGAGGATCCAATCGAAAGACAAGATATCTGAGACTCAATCCAAGAATCATTTCAAGGCAAAAGAGTCATGTTCTTTGAGCGAAGGCGCACAGCCAAGTATATTGTGACGCGCTTACAATACACTGCAAATAATCTCGGGCAAGACACATGTAATGCCTCCTCCTAAATATCGCCCTTTAATATTCACCCCATGAAGCTTAAACTATATTCAGATCGTAGCCCTTGGCCTTGTCAATCGATTCACGAAAGAATTAGCAAGGTACCTGAAATCTGCAGTGAAATACGCGCAGGAAAATGTACCCTGATGCCATCGGTTTGATAAGTGTACCGGCAATGCGACAGTCAACAAAACACATGTAGGGGTATGTGTCAGACGGTCTTTACCTTCTAGTCATTATCCTCAAAACTATTTCGTTCCAGAAGCTGAAAATTGACCTATCTGTAGCTTGACATGCTCTCGAGAGGATCCAATCGAAAGACAAGATATCTGAGACTCAATCCAAGAATCATTTCAAGGCAAAAGAGTCATGTTCTTTGAGCGAAGGCGCACAGCCAAGTATATTGTGACGCGCTTACAATACACTACAAAGAATCTCGGGCAAGACACATGTAATGCTTCCTCCTAAATATCGCCCTTTAATATTCACCCCATGAAGCTTAAACTATATTCAGATCGTAGCCCTTGGCCTTGTCAATCGATTCACGAAGGAATTAGCAAGGTACCTGAAATCTGCAGTGAAATACGCGCAGGCAAATGTACCCTGATGCCATCGGTTTGATAAGTGTACCGGCAATGCGACAGTCAACAAAACACATGTAGGGGTATGTGTCAGACGGTTTTTACCTTCTAGTCATTATCCTCAAAACTATTTCGTTCCAGAAGCTGAAAATTAACCTATCTGTAGCTTGACATGCTCTCGAGAGGATCCAATCGAAAGACAAGTTATCTGAGACTCAATCCAAGAATCATTTCAAGGCAAAAGAGTCATGTTCTTTGAGCGAAGGCGCACAGCCAAGTATATTGTGACGCGCTTACAATACTCTGCAAAGAATCTCGGGCAAGACACATGTAATGCCTCCTCCTAAATATCGCCCTTTAATATTCACCCCATGAAGCTTAAACTATATTCAGATCGTAGCCCTTGGCCTTGTCAATCGATTCACGAAGGAATTAGCAAGGTACCTGAAATCTGCAGTGAAATACGCGCAGGCAAATGTACCCTGATGCCATCGGTTTGATAAGTGTACCGGCAATGCGACAGTCAACAAAACACATGTAGGGGTATGTGTCAAACGGTTTTTACCTTCTAGTCATTATCCTCAAAACTATTTCGTTCCAGAAGCTGAAAATTGACCTATCTGTAGCTTGACATGCTCTCGAGAGGATCCAATCGAAAGACAAGATATCTGAGACTCAATCCAAGAATCATTTCAAGGCAAAAGAGTCATGTTCTTTGAGCGAAGGCGCACAGCCAAGTATATTGTGACGCGCTTACAATACACTGCAAAGAATCTCGGGCAAGACACATGTAATGCCTCCTCCTAAATATCGCCCTTTAATATTCACCCCATGACGCTTAAACTATATTCAGATCGTAGCCCTTGGCCTTGTCAATCGATTTCCGAAAGAATTAGCAAGGTACCTGAAATCTGCACCGAAACACGCCCAGGCAAATGTACCCTGATGCCATCGGTTTGATAAGTGTACCCGTCCGGCAATGCGACTGTCAACAAAACACATGTAGGGGTATGTGTCTGACGGTCTTTACCTTCTAGTCATTATCCTCAAAACTATTTCGTTCCAGAAGCTGAAAATTGACCTATCTGTAGCTTGACATGCTCTCGAGAGGATCCAATCGAAAGACAAGATATCTGAGACTCAATCCAAGAATCATTTCAAGGCAAAAGAGTCATGTTCTTTGAGCGAAGGCGCACAGCCAAGTATATTGTGACGCGCTTACAATACACTGCAAATAATCTCGGGCAAGACACATGTAATGCCTCCTCCTAAATATCGCCCTTTAATATTCACCCTATGAAGCTTAAACTATATTCAGATCGTAGCCCTTGGCCTTGTCAATCGATTCACGAAAGAATTAGCAAGGTACCTGAAATCTGCAGTGAAATACGCGCAGGCAAATGTACCCTGATGCCATCGGTTTGATAAGTGTACCGGCAATGCGACTGTCAACAAAACACATGTAGGGGTATGTGTCAGACGGTCTTTACCTTCTAGTCATTATCCTCAAAACTATTTCGTTCCAGAAGCTGAAAATTGGCATATCTGTAGCTTGACATGCTCTCGAGAGGATCCAATCGAAAGACAAGATATCTGAGACTCAATCCAAGAATCATTTCAAGGCAAAAGAGTCATGTTCTTTGAGCGAAGGCGCACAGCCAAGTATATTGTGAAGCGCTTACAATACACTGCAAAGAATCTCGGGCAAGACACATGTAATGCCTCCTCCTAAATATCGCCCTTTAATATTCACCCCATGAAGCTTAAACTATATTCAGATCGTAGCCCTTGGCCTTGTCAATCGATTCACGAAGGAATTAGCAAGGTACCTGAAATCTGCAGTGAAATACGCGCAGGCAAATGTACCCTGATGCCATCGGTTTGATAAGTGTACCGGAAATGCGACAGTCAACAAAACACATGTAGGGGTATGTGTCAGACGGTTTTTACCTTCTAGTCATTATCCTCAAAACTATTTCGTTCCAGAAGCTGAAAATTGACCTATCTGTAGCTTGACATGCTCTCGAGAGGATCCAATCGAAAGACAAGATATCTGAGACTCAATCCAAGAATCATTTCAAGGCAAAAGAGTCATGTTCTTTGAGCGAAGGCGCACAGCCAAGTATATTGTGACGCGCTTACAATACACTGCAAAGAATCTCGGGCAAGACACATGTAATGCCTCCTCCTAAATATCGCCCTTTAATATTCACCCCATGACGATTAAACTATATTCAGATCGTAGCCCTTGGCCTTGTCAATCGATTTCCGAAAGAATTAGCAAGGTACCTGAAATCTGCACCGAAACACGCCCAGGCAAATGTACCCTGATGCCATCGGTTTGATAAGTGTACCCGTCCGGCAATGCGACTGTCAACAAAACACATGTAGGGGTATGTGTCAGACGGTCTTTACCTTCTAGTCATTATCCTCAAAACTATTTCGTTCCAGAAGCTGAAAATTGACCTATCTGTAGCTTGACATGCTCTCGAGAGGATCCAATCGAAAGACAAGATATCTGAGACTCAATCCAAGAATCATTTCAAGGCAAAAGAGTCATGTTCTTTGAGCGAAGGCGCACAGCCAAGTATATTGTGACGCGCTTACAATACACTGCAAATAATCTCGGGCAAGACACATGTAATGCCTCCTCCTAAATATCGCCCTTTAATATTCACCCCATGAAGCTTAAACTATATTCAGATCGTAGCCCTTGGCCTTGTCAATCGATTCACGAAAGAATTAGCAAGGTACCTGAAATCTGCAGTGAAATACGCGCAGGAAAATGTACCCTGATGCCATCGGTTTGATAAGTGTACCGGCAATGCGACAGTCAACAAAACACATGTAGGGGTATGTGTCAGACGGTCTTTACCTTCTAGTCATTATCCTCAAAACTATTTCGTTCCAGAAGCTGAAAATTGACCTATCTGTAGCTTGACATGCTCTCGAGAGGATCCAATCGAAAGACAAGATATCTGAGACTCAATCCAAGAATCATTTCAAGGCAAAAGAGTCATGTTCTTTGAGCGAAGGCGCACAGCCAAGTATATTGTGACGCGCTTACAATACACTGCAAATAATCTCGGGCAAGACACATGTAATGCCTCCTCCTAAATATCGCCCTTTAATATTCACCCCATGAAGCTTAAACTATATTCAGATCGTAGCCCTTGGCCTTGTCAATCGATTCACGAAAGAATTAGCAAGGTACCTGAAATCTGCAGTGAAATACGCGCAGGAAAATGTACCCTGATGCCATCGGTTTGATAAGTGTACCGGCAATGCGACAGTCAACAAAACACATGTAGGGGTATGTGTCAGACGGTCTTTACCTTCTAGTCATTATCCTCAAAACTATTTCGTTCCAGAAGCTGAAAATTGACCTATCTGTAGCTTGACATGCTCTCGAGAGGATCCAATCGAAAGACAAGATATCTGAGACTCAATCCAAGAATCATTTCAAGGCAAAAGAGTCATGTTCTTTGAGCGAAGGCGCACAGCCAAGTATATTGTGACGCGCTTACAATACACTACAAAGAATCTCGGGCAAGACACATGTAATGCTTCCTCCTAAATATCGCCCTTTAATATTCACCCCATGAAGCTTAAACTATATTCAGATCGTAGCCCTTGGCCTTGTCAATCGATTCACGAAGGAATTAGCAAGGTACCTGAAATCTGCAGTGAAATACGCGCAGGCAAATGTACCCTGATGCCATCGGTTTGATAAGTGTACCGGCAATGCGACAGTCAACAAAACACATGTAGGGGTATGTGTCAGACGGTTTTTACCTTCTAGTCATTATCCTCAAAACTATTTCGTTCCAGAAGCTGAAAATTAACCTATCTGTAGCTTGACATGCTCTCGAGAGGATCCAATCGAAAGACAAGTTATCTGAGACTCAATCCAAGAATCATTTCAAGGCAAAAGAGTCATGTTCTTTGAGCGAAGGCGCACAGCCAAGTATATTGTGACGCGCTTACAATACTCTGCAAAGAATCTCGGGCAAGACACATGTAATGCCTCCTCCTAAATATCGCCCTTTAATATTCACCCCATGAAGCTTAAACTATATTCAGATCGTAGCCCTTGGCCTTGTCAATCGATTCACGAAGGAATTAGCAAGGTACCTGAAATCTGCAGTGAAATACGCGCAGGCAAATGTACCCTGATGCCATCGGTTTGATAAGTGTACCGGCAATGCGACAGTCAACAAAACACATGTAGGGGTATGTGTCAAACGGTTTTTACCTTCTAGTCATTATCCTCAAAACTATTTCGTTCCAGAAGCTGAAAATTGACCTATCTGTAGCTTGACATGCTCTCGAGAGGATCCAATCGAAAGACAAGATATCTGAGACTCAATCCAAGAATCATTTCAAGGCAAAAGAGTCATGTTCTTTGAGCGAAGGCGCACAGCCAAGTATATTGTGACGCGCTTACAATACACTGCAAAGAATCTCGGGCAAGACACATGTAATGCCTCCTCCTAAATATCGCCCTTTAATATTCACCCCATGACGCTTAAACTATATTCAGATCGTAGCCCTTGGCCTTGTCAATCGATTTCCGAAAGAATTAGCAAGGTACCTGAAATCTGCACCGAAACACGCCCAGGCAAATGTACCCTGATGCCATCGGTTTGATAAGTGTACCCGTCCGGCAATGCGACTGTCAACAAAACACATGTAGGGGTATGTGTCTGACGGTCTTTACCTTCTAGTCATTATCCTCAAAACTATTTCGTTCCAGAAGCTGAAAATTGACCTATCTGTAGCTTGACATGCTCTCGAGAGGATCCAATCGAAAGACAAGATATCTGAGACTCAATCCAAGAATCATTTCAAGGCAAAAGAGTCATGTTCTTTGAGCGAAGGCGCACAGCCAAGTATATTGTGACGCGCTTACAATACACTGCAAATAATCTCGGGCAAGACACATGTAATGCCTCCTCCTAAATATCGCCCTTTAATATTCACCCTATGAAGCTTAAACTATATTCAGATCGTAGCCCTTGGCCTTGTCAATCGATTCACGAAAGAATTAGCAAGGTACCTGAAATCTGCAGTGAAATACGCGCAGGCAAATGTACCCTGATGCCATCGGTTTGATAAGTGTACCGGCAATGCGACTGTCAACAAAACACATGTAGGGGTATGTGTCAGACGGTCTTTACCTTCTAGTCATTATCCTCAAAACTATTTCGTTCCAGAAGCTGAAAATTGGCATATCTGTAGCTTGACATGCTCTCGAGAGGATCCAATCGAAAGACAAGATATCTGAGACTCAATCCAAGAATCATTTCAAGGCAAAAGAGTCATGTTCTTTGAGCGAAGGCGCACAGCCAAGTATATTGTGAAGCGCTTACAATACACTGCAAAGAATCTCGGGCAAGACACATGTAATGCCTCCTCCTAAATATCGCCCTTTAATATTCACCCCATGAAGCTTAAACTATATTCAGATCGTAGCCCTTGGCCTTGTCAATCGATTCACGAAGGAATTAGCAAGGTACCTGAAATCTGCAGTGAAATACGCGCAGGCAAATGTACCCTGATGCCATCGGTTTGATAAGTGTACCGGAAATGCGACAGTCAACAAAACACATGTAGGGGTATGTGTCAGACGGTTTTTACCTTCTAGTCATTATCCTCAAAACTATTTCGTTCCAGAAGCTGAAAATTGACCTATCTGTAGCTTGACATGCTCTCGAGAGGATCCAATCGAAAGACAAGATATCTGAGACTCAATCCAAGAATCATTTCAAGGCAAAAGAGTCATGTTCTTTGAGCGAAGGCGCACAGCCAAGTATATTGTGACGCGCTTACAATACACTGCAAAGAATCTCGGGCAAGACACATGTAATGCCTCCTCCTAAATATCGCCCTTTAATATTCACCCCATGACGATTAAACTATATTCAGATCGTAGCCCTTGGCCTTGTCAATCGATTTCCGAAAGAATTAGCAAGGTACCTGAAATCTGCACCGAAACACGCCCAGGCAAATGTACCCTGATGCCATCGGTTTGATAAGTGTACCCGTCCGGCAATGCGACTGTCAACAAAACACATGTAGGGGTATGTGTCAGACGGTCTTTACCTTCTAGTCATTATCCTCAAAACTATTTCGTTCCAGAAGCTGAAAATTGACCTATCTGTAGCTTGACATGCTCTCGAGAGGATCCAATCGAAAGACAAGATATCTGAGACTCAATCCAAGAATCATTTCAAGGCAAAAGAGTCATGTTCTTTGAGCGAAGGCGCACAGCCAAGTATATTGTGACGCGCTTACAATACACTGCAAATAATCTCGGGCAAGACACATGTAATGCCTCCTCCTAAATATCGCCCTTTAATATTCACCCCATGAAGCTTAAACTATATTCAGATCGTAGCCCTTGGCCTTGTCAATCGATTCACGAAAGAATTAGCAAGGTACCTGAAATCTGCAGTGAAATACGCGCAGGAAAATGTACCCTGATGCCATCGGTTTGATAAGTGTACCGGCAATGCGACAGTCAACAAAACACATGTAGGGGTATGTGTCAGACGGTCTTTACCTTCTAGTCATTATCCTCAAAACTATTTCGTTCCAGAAGCTGAAAATTGACCTATCTGTAGCTTGACATGCTCTCGAGAGGATCCAATCGAAAGACAAGATATCTGAGACTCAATCCAAGAATCATTTCAAGGCAAAAGAGTCATGTTCTTTGAGCGAAGGCGCACAGCCAAGTATATTGTGACGCGCTTACAATACACTACAAAGAATCTCGGGCAAGACACATGTAATGCTTCCTCCTAAATATCGCCCTTTAATATTCACCCCATGAAGCTTAAACTATATTCAGATCGTAGCCCTTGGCCTTGTCAATCGATTCACGAAGGAATTAGCAAGGTACCTGAAATCTGCAGTGAAATACGCGCAGGCAAATGTACCCTGATGCCATCGGTTTGATAAGTGTACCGGCAATGCGACAGTCAACAAAACACATGTAGGGGTATGTGTCAGACGGTTTTTACCTTCTAGTCATTATCCTCAAAACTATTTCGTTCCAGAAGCTGAAAATTGACCTATCTGTAGCTTGACATGCTCTCGAGAGGATCCAATCGAAAGACAAGTTATCTGAGACTCAATCCAAGAATCATTTCAAGGCAAAAGAGTCATGTTCTTTGAGCGAAGGCGCACAGCCAAGTATATTGTGACGCGCTTACAATACTCTGCAAAGAATCTCGGGCAAGACACATGTAATGCCTCCTCCTAAATATCGCCCTTTAATATTCACCCCATGAAGCTTAAACTATATTCAGATCGTAGCCCTTGGCCTTGTCAATCGATTCACGAAGGAATTAGCAAGGTACCTGAAATCTGCAGTGAAATACGCGCAGGCAAATGTACCCTGATGCCATCGGTTTGATAAGTGTACCGGCAATGCGACAGTCAACAAAACACATGTAGGGGTATGTGTCAAACGGTTTTTACCTTCTAGTCATTATCCTCAAAACTATTTCGTTCCAGAAGCTGAAAATTGACCTATCTGTAGCTTGACATGCTCTCGAGAGGATCCAATCGAAAGACAAGATATCTGAGACTCAATCCAAGAATCATTTCAAGGCAAAAGAGTCATGTTCTTTGAGCGAAGGCGCACAGCCAAGTATATTGTGACGCGCTTACAATACACTGCAAAGAATCTCGGGCAAGACACATGTAATGCCTCCTCCTAAATATCGCCCTTTAATATTCACCCCATGACGCTTAAACTATATTCAGATCGTAGCCCTTGGCCTTGTCAATCGATTTCCGAAAGAATTAGCAAGGTACCTGAAATCTGCACCGAAACACGCCCAGGCAAATGTACCCTGATGCCATCGGTTTGATAAGTGTACCCGTCCGGCAATGCGACTGTCAACAAAACACATGTAGGGGTATGTGTCTGACGGTCTTTACCTTCTAGTCATTATCCTCAAAACTATTTCGTTCCAGAAGCTGAAAATTGACCTATCTGTAGCTTGACATGCTCTCGAGAGGATCCAATCGAAAGACAAGATATCTGAGACTCAATCCAAGAATCATTTCAAGGCAAAAGAGTCATGTTCTTTGAGCGAAGGCGCACAGCCAAGTATATTGTGACGCGCTTACAATACACTGCAAATAATCTCGGGCAAGACACATGTAATGCCTCCTCCTAAATATCGCCCTTTAATATTCACCCTATGAAGCTTAAACTATATTCAGATCGTAGCCCTTGGCCTTGTCAATCGATTCACGAAAGAATTAGCAAGGTACCTGAAATCTGCAGTGAAATACGCGCAGGAAAATGTACCCTGATGCCATCGGTTTGATAAGTGTACCGGCAATGCGACAGTCAACAAAACACATGTAAGGGTATGTGTCAGACGGTCTTTACCTTCTAGTCATTATCCTCAAAACTATTTCGTTCCAGAAGCTGAAAATTGACCTATCTGTAGCTTGACATGCTCTCGAGAGGATCCAATCGAAAGACAAGATATCTGAGACTCAATCCAAGAATCATTTCAAGTCAAAAGAGTCATGTTCTTTGAGCGAAGGCGCACATCCAAGTATATTGTGACGCGCTTACAATACACTGCAAAGAATCTCGGGCAAGACACATGTAATGCCTCCTCCTAAATATCGCCCTTTAATATTCACCCCATGAACCTTAAACTAAATTCAGATCGTAGCCCTTGGCCTTGTCAATCGATTTCCGAAAGAATTAGCAAGGTACCTGAAATATGCACCGAAACACGCCCAGGCAAATGTACCCTGATGCCATCGGTTTGATAAGTGTACCGGCAATGCGACTGTCAACAAAACACATGTAGGGGTATGTGTCAGACGGTCTTTACCTTCTAGTCATTATCCTCAAAAGTATTTCGTTCCAGAAGCTGAAAAATTGACCTATCTGTAGCTTGACATGCTCTCGAGAGGATCCAATCGAAAGACAAGATATCTGAGACTCAATCCAAGAATCATTTCAAGGCAAAAGAGTCATGTTCGTTGAGCGAAGGCGCACATCCAAGTATATTGTGACGCGCTTACAATACACTGCAAAGAATCTCGGGCAAGACACATGTAATGCCTCCTCCTAAATATCGCCCTTTAATATTCACCCCATGAAGCTTAAACTATATTCAGATCGTAGCCCTTGACCTTGTCAATCGATTCACGAAAGAATTAGCAAGGTACCTGAAATCTGCAGTGAAATACGCGCAGGCAAATGTACCCTGATGCCATCGGTTTGATAAGTGTACCGGCAATGCGACTGTCAACAAAACACATGTAGGGGTATGTGTCAGACGGTCTTTACCTTCTAGTCATTATCCTCAAAACTATTTCGTTCCAGAAGCTGAAAATTGACCTATCTGTAGCTTGACATGCTCTCGAGAGGATCCAATCGAAAGACAAGATATCTGAGACTCAATCCAAGAATCATTTCAAGGCAAAAGAGTCATGTTCTTTGAGCGAAGGCGCAAATCCAAGTATATTGTGATGCGCTTACAATACACTGCAAAGAATCTCGGGCAAGACACATGTAATGCCTCCTCCTAAATATCGCCCTTTAATATTCACCCCATGAAGCTTAAACTATATTCAGATCGTAGCCCTTGGCCTTGTCAATCGATTTCCGAAAGAATTAGCAAGGTACCTGAAATCTGCACCGAAACACGCCCAGGCAAATGTACCCTGATGCCATCGGTTTGATAAGTGTACCGGCAATGCGACTGTCAACAAAACACATGTAGGGGTATGTGTCAGACGGTCTTTACCTTCTAGTCATTATCCTCAAAACTATTTCGTTCCAGAAGCTGAAAATTGACATATCTGTAGCTTGACATGCTCTCGAGAGGATCCAATCGAAAGACAAGATATCTGAGACTCAATCCAAGAATCATTTCAAGGCAAAAGAGTCATGTTCTTTGAGCGAAGGCGCACAGCCAAGTATATTGTGACGCGCTTACAATACACTGCAAATAATCTCGGGCAAGACACATGTAATGCCTCCTCCTAAATATCGCCCTTTAATATTCACCCCATGAAGCTTAAACTATATTCAGATCGTAGCCCTTGACCTTGTCAATCGATTCACGAAAGAATAAGCAAGGTACCTGAAATCTGCAGTGAAATACGCGCAGGCAAATGTACCCTGATGCCATCGGTTTGATAAGTGTACCGGCAATGCGACTGTCAACAAAACACATGTAAGGGTATGTGTCAGACGGTCTTTACCTTCTAGTCATTATCCTCAAAACTATTTCGTTCCAGAAGCTGAAAATTGACCTATCTGTAGCTTGACATGCTCTCGAGAGGATCCAATCGAAAGACAAGATATCTGAGACTCAATCCAAGAATCATTTCAAGGCAAAAGAGTCATGTTCTTTGAGCGAAGGCGCACAGCCAAGTATATTGTGACGCGCTTACAATACACTGCAAATAATCTCGGGCAAGACACATGTAATGCCTCCTCCTAAATATCGCCCTTTAATATTCACCCTATGAAGCTTAAACTATATTCAGATCGTAGCCCTTGGCCTTGTCAATCGATTCACGAAAGAATTAGCAAGGTACCTGAAATCTGCAGTGAAATACGCGCAGGAAAATGTACCCTGATGCCATCGGTTTGATAAGTGTACCGGCAATGCGACAGTCAACAAAACACATGTAAGGGTATGTGTCAGACGGTCTTTACCTTCTAGTCATTATCCTCAAAACTATTTCGTTCCAGAAGCTGAAAATTGACCTATCTGTAGCTTGACATGCTCTCGAGAGGATCCAATCGAAAGACAAGATATCTGAGACTCAATCCAAGAATCATTTCAAGGCAAAAGAGTCATGTTCTTTGAGCGAAGGCGCACATCCAAGTATATTGTGACGCGCTTACAATACACTGCAAAGAATCTCGGGCAAGACACATGTAATGCCTCCTCCTAAATATCGCCCTTTAATATTCACCCCATGAACCTTAAACTATATTCAGATCGTAGCCCTTGGCCTTGTCAATCGATTTCCGAAAGATTTAGCAAGGTACCTGAAATATGCACCGAAACACGCCCAGGCAAATGTACCCTGATGCCATCGGTTTGATAAGTGTACCGGCAATGCGACTGTCAACAAAACACATGTAGGGGTATGTGTCAGACGGTCTTTACCTTCTAGTCATTATCCTCAAAAGTATTTCGTTCCAGAAGCTGAAAAATTGACCTATCTGTAGCTTGACATGCTCTCGAGAGGATCCAATCGAAAGACAAGATATCTGAGACTCAATCCAAGAATCATTTCAAGGCAAAAGAGTCATGATCGTTGAGCGAAGGCGCACATCCAAGTATATTGTGACGCGCTTACAATACACTGCAAAGAATCTCGGGCAAGACACATGTAATGCCTCCTCCTAAATATCGCCCTTTAATATTCACCCCATGAAGCTTAAACTATATTCAGATCGTAGCCCTTGACCTTGTCAATCGATTCACGAAAGAATTAGCAAGGTACCTGAAATCTGCAGTGAAATACGCGCAGGCAAATGTACCCTGATGCCATCGGTTTGATAAGTGTACCGGCAATGCGACAGTCAACAAAAGACATGTAAGGTTATGTGTCAGACGGTCTTTACCTTCTAGTCATTATCCTCAAAACTATTTCGTTCCAGAAGCTGAAAATTGACCTATCTGTAGCTTGACATGCTCTCGAGAGGATCCAATCGAAAGACAAGATATCTGAGACTCAATCCAAGAATCATTTCAAGGCAAAAGAGTCATGTTCTTTGAGCGAAGGCGCAAATCCAAGTATATTGTGATGCGCTTACAATACACTGCAAAGAATCTCGGGCAAGACACATGTAATGCCTCCTCCTAAATATCGCCCTTTAATATTCACCCCATGAAGCTTAAACTATATTCAGATCGTAGCCCT